>CM076572.1:1290508572-1290876256 GCA_034641835.2 Pinus albicaulis | reverse complement strand
TCTTGAACAAATATAAAAATGTTTTCGCTTGGAATTATGATGATTTAAAAACATATAACACTTTGGTTATTCAACACACAATTCCAATGCTTCCTGATATTAAACCCGTTCAACAAAAACTAAGGAAAGTTCATCCAAATCTTGAAGATCAAATCAAATCAGAACTTAATAAACTTTTGAAAGCCAAAATCATTTTTCCTGTGAGGCATTCCAATTGGGTTTCCAATATGGTACCTGTAAGGAAGAAAAATGGTGATATAAGAATGTGTATTGATTTCAGAAATTTAAACAAGGCATCTTTGAAAGACAATTTCCCATTGCCAACCATGGAGCAGATACTCCAAAAAGTAGGCGGTTAGAACTTATGTCTTTTTCTTGATGGATTTTGGGGCTATAATCAGGTCTTAGTTCCTCGGATAATGATTGAAAAAACTTTCGGAAGGAACAAAATGGGGAACTTATGCTTATCAAAAAATGCCTTTTGGTTTAATAAATGCAGGAGCAACTTTCCAAAGAGCCATGGACATAGCGTTTAAAGGTCTGATCAATAAATTAGTTGTTGTTTATCTTGATGATATAACAGTATTTTCAAAAAAGAGAACCAATCATCTACATGATCTAAAACAAATATTTGAAATATGTAGAAGGTTTGGTATTTCCTTAAATCCAAAGAAATCTTTCTTTGCTTTGGATGAAGGAAAAATCCTAAGATTTGTTGTGTCAAAAGATGGTATATACATTGATCCAGGTGTGAGAGTTAAAGAGATCTACGTGTTCTTTACCTCATAACAAAAAATCCATGCCAATCATTTCTTGAATGAGATCAATTTTGTAAAAAAATTCATTCACGATTTTCTTTAATTGTTTTACCTATGCAAAATATGATCGAAAAATTCGGTATTCAAATGGGAACTCAAAAGAAAAGAAACCTTTGAGTTAATCAAACGAACGATCATTAATGCACCGGCATTAGGTACTCGGACTTTAAAGATTTTATTTTGTATACTTTAGCCACAGAGACTTTGTACATTGTTTTAACACAACTCAATGATTAGAAAATTGAAGCATAATTTCATTCTTTCATTTCAAATACGAAATGCAAAGTGAATTATTCCAGCTGAAGTGAATTATTCCGATGTTGAAAAAGAAACCTTCTTGTGTTTAAATCAATCAAGCATTTCAGACCTTTTCTCTTGAAAACTCATACAAAAATCATTGTCCCATTCTCTGTAGTAAGGCAATTATTAATTCAGAGAGAAGTAGGAGAAAAAAGAGCTAACTGGGTGACAGCTTTGCAAGAATATGATGTTGATATTAAACCAGCTAAGATTGTTAGAGAACAAGGTTTTTGCAGATTATTAGCAGGAGCTCATAACATACCAGAAAATCAACATTCAAATCAAGATATTCAAGTAAATCAGATAAGTGTTACGGATTCTGATTCTCAGTATTCTGATCTCATCTATTACTTAAAAAATGGGTATGCTCCTTCTGATCTCAGATATAAGAAAAAACGTGCTTTAAGATTAAAAGCTGTTAAATATGAGATTCATTGATAATGTGTTATTCAGAAAGAATTATGATTCAATCCTATTAAGATGTCTTGAAAAGACTGAAGCTGAAAAGGTATTGCAGGAATTGCATGATGGACCAGCAGGAGGTCATTTTGGAGGTGATACCATAGCTCACAAAATAATTCATGCTGGTTATTACTAGCCTACCCTTTTTAAAGATACGCATGATTATGTAAGGAAGTGCAAAGTTTGTCAAAATTCTAGTGGAAGACAAAAGAAACCAGCTTTTCCTTTGCAACCGGTAAATATTGAGCAACCATTTGAGCAATGGGGGCTTCACATTATTGGTGAGATAGTACCTCATTCTTCCAAACAGCACAAATACATCCTCACAACAACTGATTGCTTTACAAAATGGGTAGAGGCAATCCCTTTGAAGGTAGCCAATTCTGATGCAATTATTGATTTCATAGATCAATTTATCATAACCAGGTTGGGTGTACCTCAAGCTCTTGTCTTTGATAATGCATCTTATTTTTCAGGGAACAGTTTAATAGAATTTGCAGTTAAAAGAGGTTTTAAACTCAAATATTCAGCAAATTATTACCCACAAGGTAATGGGTTAGCTGAATCCACCAACAAAAATCTCATCAAAATTATTAAAAGGACTATTGATCAAAATCAAAAGAATTGGCATAAATCTTTAATCTTTACATTATGGGCTGATTGTATTACTGAAAAAGCTTCAATATGAACTTCACCTTTTAATTTAGTTTATGGAAAAGAAGCTGTGATACCATCAAATTTAACTCTTCCATCATTAGCCCTAGTACAATTTATTGAAGAAAATCCTTCTTCATCCATTCAATTGAGGTATGATCAAATCTTTAAACTAGAAGAAGAAAGAGATAAAGCTAGAATTGTTCATGAAAAACATCAACCGCTTGTGAAATCTTCTTTTGATGCAAGTTCTACCGGCTCAAAAAATTTGTCAATTGGTGATCTTGTTCTAAAATAGGATAAGGCACATGAAGAAAAAGGTAAACATACCAAATTTCAAAAGATGTGGCTTGGACCATTTCAGATCGTTGAAAAGATAGGCTCCAATACATTCATGCTCCAAGATCTAACAGGTAAGAGAGAATCTCTCCCTGTAAATGGGCTTATCTTAAAGAAATTCTTTTCATAAGGAGGTAGCCCCTTCTTAAATTGTACATATTCCTTTTTGCAAAGTCTTTTATTGTTTTTATAAATAAAGGTTGTTAATAAGTCTCTAATTGAGTGTTTACTTGATAGAAAAATTCTTAGAAAAATATTATAAATATTTATTTTAGTGTAAATAAGAATTTTTAAAAGAAATGATTATAATCCCTTGATAGTTTTAAATAAGATGTTAAACTTTGAAAGATTATACCAATTATTTGCATAATCTTTTTGGAAAAACTAGAGGAAAATGTAAATCATTACAAGTTTATTAAGCAGAGAGAAGTTATCTATAAAAGTAAAGATTATTCAAGTCTTGGTACTCAAAAACTCGGAAAATTGTCATCCATTGATTCTTAAGGATAAGACTAGTTCACCCCATTCATTTAGGTTGTGATTTTTTAGAATATAATTCTAAGAAATTATTGAAAAAAAAATTCTTTTAAGAGATAAGAGGTCTCATCATGAGCCGACTTACCATATTCATAAGAACTAATAAAAGCGGCAGTACAATATGCCTATCAAAACGGGGTAATGACTTATAAATGGTAATGACTTATTAATATAAGACAGGGGGTCCATCACGAGCCGGCTTGGTCACTTTGCTAGTAACTATTGAATGGCATTGTTAACAACTGGCTACCAAACCAGAACAATGGCTCTTAAAAAAGAAATAAAAATAAATAAAAGACAAAAACATGAGATGACATATCTTATGAATTTATCTTTTAAAAAGTCATAATCTTAGTTGAAGGGGACAATGAATAGTTAATGGTTAAAAGGTACAGCAAAGGAGACTATGAACGTTTGCGAGCGTGAGCTTAATACTGTGACAATAGAGTATATTATCAAAACCAAGCTTGAAGAAATCCACTTACTTCATTATTAATACCAATCAAAGCTTAAAGATAACTCAAAATGTTTTTATTCTCAAGAAACTAGAAAGAGATTGTTAATAATTTTTATTCTTTTTCATAAGTTAGATTTTATTTTTGATTATCCTAGGATAAATTTTATTTACCTTTAAAAATCTTTACTTACTTAAGATATAGTATTCATTCTATTTTTCAGATATAACTGGTTCTTTCAAGTGAATCGCCAATTGTTGTACCATACAACAACCCTCCCTTTTACTTAAATTTTAGAAATAAAATTTAAGTAATAGGGTCCCTTTCTTTTTTAGAAATAAAACACTTAGAAATAAAATTCATTGTTTTGGAAAATTTCATATTGTTACGAAACAGAGTCAACATTCAAAAAACTTATGGTCCGATCTAATATACAAGGCCTTACCATAAAAAACAAATCAAAGTTAAAAGTTCAATCGCAATCGGAGAATCGGAGATAACCTTTAAAAGAAATTTCATATGCCCATTTCAAATCTTCCGATGCGATTATTCCAATCGGAAAATTTCAATCGCTAAGAGTTTAAAACAGTTAATTATAACTTCTGATGCGAAGCGGTCAATCGCAATCGATTAATCGGGACATTCTTCAAAAAACTCTTTACGCTTAGTTGAAATTCCCAGATCCGATGTGCATTTGATAATAAACGCTTTTAAAAGAGAAATCGAACATTTGTTTAAAATATATGGTATACCCCACCATTAGAGATCGGAAAGATCTGCAATCGCAATCGATCAATCGGGATAAACGTATTGTGATACTCATTTGCCATTCGAACACTTCCGATGCGATTCATCTATTTGCATACGAGGATTTTTTTTGAATATATTAATATATCACAAGCGCCAAATCTTTATCGGTACGAAGGCATTCAATAACGAATCAAATGAATATGGTTTATGATTTGGTTTTAAATACTTAAGTGTGACCCAAAAGGAGCATTTACGCAATATACGAAACAAATAAATGAAAGCCATAAGTTTCATAAATCATTCGTTTGAGTGGCTTGTTGATCACGAGCGAGTTTATTGTCTTGCAGAGCCAAAGAACAACAAGTTCTTTCATTCACAGACAAAGGAAAGCGGTAGCAGACGCAGAAATGTCAAAGAGAGGAAGAAGAAACAAGACTGCTCTACCAGTGAAGCTTGCCGAAACTCCTACGGTCTCAAAAGAAAAGCCCATAAAGCTAAGGCTAGTCATAGATACATCATGCCAAGGTCTTGGGAAAATGACATGGGACACAGTCTACAACCTATTGGAAAAATAAAACCCCAAGGTCACAGTGGAGAAGGCATCAGTTCCAGACGAGGATAGCTCGGATTCTGACTCTGACATCAATGAAAGAACACTTGCAAATTCATTTCTACATCGAATTGCAGCCAGAGCGAGCATCATGCCTTACTATGATGTGATTGGTTATTGGCAGTGTAGATACGAATGAAACGTTGTTTCGGCATGCAGGTGCCTTTCGGCTCGTTTAAAGCGAAGACTTGAAAACGATATGCCACCTTCCAGACCCACAGAAGGTGTATAACAAGGAATTTATCAAAGAATTTGCTGATGATAACAAAGTCCAATCCGACCCTATTAGAAATTGGAGAAAAAACCCAGAGAAGCACCGAAATGAAGCATCCGGTATGTATTCTGTAGATTCTCTTCAGCCTCCATATTCCTATGCAGCTGCCATGATGTGTAGGTTATTTGGAAATGATAAGTCAGCTAGGTTTTCTATACAAATGGTCCCCTTAATCCTAGCAGCTGTGAATTCCGACATTATGGATTGGTACATTATTCTTTCTAATAGAATAGCGGCCGATAGGATCCTTGAATACAAACAGAAAAAAGCTATTTGAAATTCTACTCCCTTTTTCTTTTGTGCCTATATTCTTGATGCTATTTGTTTCAATTCCGAATTTCCCTTATTTGGATGGAAATGGACTCCCAAAGCCCCTCTTCCAATCCATATTTATCATAAATTGCTTTGGAAGATTCATTTCCAAGCTAATGTCTATAGAATCTGTCATGGTTTCCTCATTCCTGTTTTCCAAACCATTTTTAATCGCTTTCCTCCTAGGTTTTCTGATAAAGCTAAAGCCGACCTGTCTGCAATCGGAGATTGGTTTGGGGAGGAAAAAATTTACTTACATCAGGGTTTTTGGTAGTATAGTGGAGCCGCATGTTCTTCCGCTTTTTGTTCCAGACAAACTGCAAACTAAAAGTTTCCTATCAGTCTGGCAATTGAAGGTATATCCAGGTCTTTGAATAACAGTAAGAAGAGAATGTGGCCTCAATTCCCACTCAATTGTGGTCATTTCACTCTAAATGATTTCAAGCATGCAGAAAAAGAAGTCTCCAAGATAAGAGGTTGTAAATTTGCAACCATTCCAGGAAGACAATATGATCCAAAAAAGATATCATTTAATGTCACTGCTTCAGTTTCAATTGCTCGTTTTGAGCATGAACCAGATCTGTTCGATGATTTGTTTGTTTCATTAGATAATTTTCCTCGAATTTTTGACTTGGTCAAGTCTAAATTTCAACGGGAGGAAATAAATAAATTTCTCTTATTTAGAAGCCAGAGATTGTTGAGAGTTCCTCTGGACCAGGTGAGAACTCAAATCCAAAAATCAGAGACAGAGGGGTACATCCGGCCAAACGTAATTGACATCTACCAGCAAAATCATTACACAATCGGTTTTGTCAACTTCGGTGACTGTACTGTCTCAATATTGGTCACCATTGTCGCTTTGGTTTTCCCAAGAAAATCTTGATGATAAATCCGGTCCAAAATTTGGCCACATAGGATCCTTGCTCAAATGACAGACAAATGCACAAATATCAATGATGATGTGCATAATCAAAAGGATGGAGCGGATGACAAAAGCACTGAGCAGAGCATAGATAAAGAAAAAGTAAAAGAAATAGCCAAGGAGATTATGGTTCACACTAATCTTGATGTTTTCTTCTCGGCTATTAAAAACAACCTTGATGGGTTTGCTCATGACTTGGATTGCGGGATAAAGATAAAAAGAAACGAATGGAACGGGATGTTGAAATCATTCTAAGACATCCTACAGGGCATATTGTATTAAAAGGTGAAGAGATCCCTCCTTTGGATGTATTTTACAACCCTAAACATAAGGCTGTTGTCAAAAGACAAAGAAAGAAAAGAAAGACAGAACAGGACATATTTTCTACTCCATCAGAGGAATTTATGAATATTGTTTATAAGAACAATGAAGTGAATCCATTTGAAGACCTCACAAAATTTTCGATGTCTGGAGCATAATTACGCAACGGTGGATAAAGTTGTCCGGTCTGTTCTCGACTAATAACTGGAATCATCTTCACATAGCTTTGCACGGAAGAACAAGCTAGGAGAATCAACAAGCTGATTAGCCAATTGCAACAGCAACTCCAGGATCAGACACTCAGGTCTAAAGAATTGGAGAAACAGCTTGCTGAAGAAAAGAAGAAGGTTGATGAAAAGCTTTTAGACAAACAAAAGCAGCTAAATGAGGAAATTTCCAAGTTACAAAGTCTGCTACAAAATGAGGAAAATGCAAAATTGATGCAAGAAAAGGAATTTCAAGCAACTTTGGATAAGTTTAAAGATTACCCAAAGTTAAATGAATTCAAATCAGAAGCCCTTGATGCTAATAAACTATTGACTCAGCAGTTAATTGAATTTTGCTCAAAACTGTCACAAGCAGAACCTTTATGTGATATTACTTCATCTTTGATCCAAAATATCATACTTAACTCTTGAACGGGGAAATAGATGATGCGGGTGAAAAGATTTAGGTTTCTCAGGCGGCCAGGATACGGAAAAGGGAAAAAAACAAAATACTACAGGATAAGAGGAAAAACACGAAAGAAATCTTGTTTTACGAATGGGAAGAAGTAAATTAATGAAAGGCGGTAAATCGATATCAAGGGCTAGAAATATAATGAATAATCTCACGCAATTCATAAATGACAGCTTATACTCAATTAATCTCATTTCAGACTGTGTTCCTGGCAGTTTGCCAAAAATAGAAGAAACTGAAGACAGGTGGAGAGAAGAAATGGAAAGGAAAAGTCAACAAATCGGCAAACTTCAAACGATATCCTGGGATAGTATGTGGACTCATTTGATCAAGCCAAACAATCAACAGACAGCTATCAAACTTCTATCAAACGATGTGATTGTCTAATTCCAGAATTTTCTGATGCCACCTACACTGGACAGTTGCATTCTGAGATGAGTCATCCACCAAGACTCCGAGATATGTTGAACATTTGCAACTTGGCTTCATCAAATGAGGGAGAAAAACAATGAATCAGTTTCATTCAAGATAGCATTTCAGTTTTAATTTGATAGATTGTAGCAGTAGTATTAGGATTTTGTTATGTAATTTATTATTTAAATCCCTCTCATGCATTTAGAGAAGGATCTGAAGTTGTAATATTTTTGGGATTTGGAGCTAACATTTCTGTACTTCATTTCTTATTATATTTATATGAAAGATCACATCTGGTGATTTTTGTGCTAAAAATTATCTTTGAAGTGTTGCATTTTTGTGCCTTTGGATTTAATTTTACATCGGAGTTACTAGATCGGAGTATCACATTTCGTTTGACAGTCTGCAAGATGAATGAGGTATTTTTATACATTCCTTTATTGATTATTTACTTGTTATGTGGTATTCATTTGGAGAATTTGCTATCATTTATATATTTATTTTATAATATTTCCTTTTATATTATCATTCTTGAGTATAATTGGAATGTTATCATTTATAGGCATATATGAATGGTATATAATGATGAATGCAATATGCTAATATAACTCTTTTTAATTTATTAAACAGAGTTATCTTTATTCGTTTCTACACATTTCAATTTAACTAATAATACATTTCCATGGTGATTATTAGATTGAAACAATCCTAAGTTGTATTCACATATAATCACCCGGGTTAAAATTAGAATTTCTTTATCAGTATTTAGTTTAGATTAGATAGTTTTATTTTTACTGTTAATTTAGATTATTTCTTGAATTGAATTGAATCAAGAAACGAGTTGTGGGGGGCAAAATTGTGCAAAATACGTTTGAACATATGTCACATATGTGAACAGAAAAAAAAAACTGTCCCAAAAGATGCGACGGAATTAGTTCCCCCCCCGTGTTTGAAGCAGAGATTTTCTAGGCTTCAACAGTGTCCTCATAAGAAAACAAGGAACCAGGCTCAAGAATCAGAGAAAACTATATCAAAGAACTGGCAGAAAGGAAAGAAATTCAATAGAAAATCTTTCTATGCTAAACAAGAAAACAATGCATCTGAAGACTCAGATGAACCCTCAATTGAAGAAGGAACCTTTGAATTTATGTTGATGACCATAGAAGAACTTGAAGGACTCCTTCTAGAAGATGAAGAAGAAGGTGAAGTTGATCTTGAGGGGGAGATAAGAAGTGCCCTGGAGGAGATTGACAGACTCAAACTGAAGTGCAGAAAATAGAAAGTCATTCTCCTCAAGTATGTAAGAGAAGAAAAAAATTCAGAAGTCCTCATTCAGTTGAAAGTGGAGCTTGAAGAAGAAAAGAAGGTAGAAGACATGTTACTTAATAAAATTAAGGATAAAATTCAGGAACAAGAGAAGTTGGAAGACAAAGTAGTATGCCTGAGGAAGAAATTAGAAAATGCCCGAAGGAAAGTTTCAATAAATTATTCTCAAATGAAAAGCTCTGGTAAGTTGAATGAAATTCTGGATGCTCAAAGATCTCCTTTGATAAAAATTGGGATAGGCTATGAAGGAGAATGAAGTAAAGGCAAAGAACAGGAAAACAAAAATATTATTTTTGTAAAGGAAAATAAGGATGATGAAGCAACTCAAATGATTCCAACAAAAGAAGAAACATGCAATGACGGATACAGAAAGCAGAAGGAACCTCAAATAACAAAGAATGAATTAAATACTCAGCCAACAGAAAAAGGCTCATATACCCCTAAGTATGTCAAATTTGGAAGCCATCAAAGGAGATTCTTCCCTCCTATGAAAAATTCCACCTGTTATGTCTGCCACAAGCTGGGACATATTGTTGCATACTGTCATATAAGGAGGATTAATTCAAACCAACAAATGATGCAAACAATGAAGAGACTGTCTCAAGAAAACAAATGGAGAAGACAACCTTTCATCAGGTATGCAAATTGTTTCTATGGATACTGTTTTTACTGTAAGGACTTTGACCATAAAATCATTGAATGAGGACAATATGGACAAATATTGATGTTCAAAACCTCAAGGAGGTTTATGAATCATGGAGAATTTACTCATACGCATAATTCTGCTAAAAATATGATTAAATGTTGTGTACGCAATAAACTTGGACATATGCCTTCCAAATTTCCTCTCAGAGAATGTGAGTCATCATCTCAGAAAAGGTACCAAACAAAAGGATGCACGCAGTGGAAAAAGAAGGTGAATAAATGTGACCTAGCTCTAACAGCTCAAGACCTGAAAAGCCAATGGTATTTGGATAGTGGTTGCTCAAAGCATATGACTGGAGATAGAAGCAATTTTATAGCCTTTGATGAAAAGAAATCTGGAAATGTTACTTTTGGCAATGACAAAGCATGTAAAATCAAAGGAAAAGGCTCACTCAGTCTAGATAATGGCAGAGGAAAGGCCCAAGATGTACTATTTGTGGATGGGCTGAAAGAAAATTTGCTGAGTGTCAGTAAAATGTGTGATAAAGGTTGTGAAGTTCTTTTTAGAGCATAAGACTGTGAAGTCAGATCAAGCACCACAGGAAAGACTTTGATCAAAGGTGTTCGAACCGAGAGTAATGTATACATAGTAAAAGAAGAGAATGAAGCATGCCACCTTAGCAAACTTGAGGATTCATGGTTATGGCATAGGAGATTGGGGCATCTTAACTTTCGACCATATCATCAGACTGAGCAAGAAGAAAGTAGTTTGAGATATGCCAGCAATAAAAAGGCCTTCAAATACCATATGCGAATCTTGCCAATTGGGAAAATATACCTGGACAAACTTTAAGACAAAATATGAGCTATCAACAAGTAGGACACTTTATCTTGTACACATGGACCTATGTGGACCTTCTAGAACTAAAACACCAAGTGGATAATCCTACTTCATGCTGATAATAGATGATTTCTCAAAAATGACATGGGTTGCATTTCTCAAATACAAATCGGAAGCACTTGAGAAATTCAAGATATTCAAGGCATTGACAGAAAATTAAACATGATGCAAGATAAAATGCATCATATCAGACAGAGGAGGTGAATTCACAGACTATGACTTTGCAGACCTATGCAATGAACATGGGATAAAGAAACAATTTACTATTGCAGGGACTCCTCAACAGAATGGAGTGGTAGAGAGACAAAACAGGTCTATACAACAAATTTCCAAAGCCATGATGCAAGAGAGTAACATTCCCCAAACCTTCTGGGCAGAAACAGTACACACAACTATGCATATTCTAAACAAATCTCATTTAAGACCAAACAATGACAAGACTCCTTATGAAATTGGCATGGTAAACCGACATCAATCAAGCACTTTAGAGTCTTTGGAAGCAAGTGTTACATAAAGAATAATAATGAAAATCTGGGGAAGTTTGATGCAAGAGCAGATGAAGGAATATTTTTAGGATGTGCATCCAAGAGTCAAGGTTACAGGTGCTACAACAAGACTCTTCGGAAAATTGTGGAAAGCATCAATGTAAGATTTGATGAAGAACTACCAAACAAGACAAGAAGTATAGATTGCAGAAATCCTCTAGAAGATTATGAAGAAGAGGACCAAGTTGATGATGAAATAAGCAAGACAACAGAAGATGTTGAACTGAGCTCTAAATCCCCCTCAAGATACACTCAAAAGAACCATCTAGAAGATCAAATCATTGGGGACAAGAGTGTAGGATTCCAGACAAGAAGATAGCTAACTGAACAGACAGAAGAGGTATACATAGCTATGTTATCACAATTAGAGCCAAAGAAGTTTGAAGAAGCCAACAAGGACAAGTATTCAGTGAATGCTATGAATGAAGAATTGGACCAAATTGAGAACAACAATACCTAGGAATTAGTTCCAAGACCCACTGATAAAAATGTCATAGGCTCAAAATGGGTATTCAAGAATAAAATGAATGAACAAGGATAGGTAATCAGGAATAAAGCCAGACTTGTATGCAAGGGATATTCACAAATCGAAGGTCTTGATTACGATGGAACATTTGCCCCTGTAGCCAGAATGGAAGCTATCAGAATGTTTCTGGCCTTTGCATGCTACCATGATTTCAAGGCATATCAAATGGATGTGAAATCTACCTTCCTGAATGGAGATCTAGAAGAAGAAGTCTACATGGAACAATAAGAAGGATTCTCATTAACAGATAAAGAAGACTATGTGGGTAGACTAAAGAAGGCTCTATATGGACTGAAAGAAGCTCCTCATGCTTGGCATTCAAGGTTGGATAAGTACTTGCAAAAACAAGGCTTTAAGAGAGGAGGAGTAGACAACAATCTATACATAAAAGCCCGTGAAAATGAACTCCTAATTGTTGTAGTATATGTTGATGACATTATGTTTGGAAGCAACAAAGATGAGTTAGCAAAAGGATTTTCTAAAGAGATGAAATCATAGTTTGAGATGTCTATGATTGGAGAGCTCACCTTCTACTTAGGAATTCAAATTCAACAAAAGAACACAGATACATTCATCTCACAAGAAAAATACTTAAAAGACATGTTGAAAAAGTTCAAAATGGAAGACTGCAAACCTGTATCAACTCCCATGATCACTGGATGCAAGCTATGTGCTGATGATGGATTTGGTAATATAGATCAAAAACTTTATAGATCCATGATAAGAAGTCTGCTATACCTAAAAGCATATAGACCAGAAATTATGTTTGCAGTAGGACTTGTGGCTAGATATCAAGTAGCACCAAAAAAAAATCACCTTCTAGCAGTCAAAAGAATATTCAAATATCTACAAGGAACTGTATAGTATGGGCTATGGTATCCAAAAGGCAAGAGCTTCACTTTGACAACATATATAGATGAAGATTGGGCCAGCTATGTGGATGACAAGAAAAGCACAAGTGGAGGTGCATTCTACTTGGGAAAAAGTTTGGTGGCATGGCTAAGCAAGAAAAAAGCATCTATCTCTCTATCTACATCAGAAGAAGAATACATAGCAGCAGCAGCATGTTGCACACAAGTCATGTGGATGAAACAAACCCTCCAAGACATGAAGGTAAGCATTAATGAACCTATCTCTATCAAATGTGATAATACAAGTGCAATAAGTATATCAAAAAATCCTGTACTTCATTCAAAAACTAAGCACATCCTAGGCAAGTGCCACTTCCTAAGAGAACAAGTAACACAGAAGGTAGTGAAGTTGGAATATGTGCCAAAAAAAGAACAAACAGCAGATATATTCACAAAACCTCTTGCTAGAGAGCCATTCGAATATCTAAGAAACAAACTAGGGGTAGTGTCTTCCGATACTACTCTCTGACAGAAAAAGAAAGCTTCATTCCAAGGGGAGAACAGAAAAGAAGATATCATTCCAGGGGGAGATCAGTCAACAAAGAGAGTCACAAAAGAGCCAAAGCAACTAAGCAGAGCATGAAACAGGTCCTCAAGATCAGAGTAACATGGACGAGATTTAAAATCACACTGGGAAATGAGCAACCCTTTGCCATTGATTTCAAAGGGGGAGGAAGATCAACCAACAGAAGGAAGGGTCATAAAAGGCAAGAAGAGGAAGTGTATTTCCATCAATGCCAAAGGGGGAGACTATTGGAAATGTTGTAATTGATGGCAAAGGGGATGGCAAAGGAGACAACATAGAAGCAGAGAGAGAGAAAGAGGCAGCAACATGTAGAGAGGGTCGAGCAGCAACAAAAGAAGCAAGGTAGTAAAAGAGCAAGATGTAGATACAGAGTATAGAGTATAGTGACAGTAAAACAGTCATGCACAAGACAGAGGATGCAAATAAAGATAATATAGAGGCAAAGCCATGAGATGAAATGGTCGAGTAGCAGAGAAAGGTTGCAGAGAGTATAGTGAAACAGAGACAGAGAATACAGAGGTAGAGATAAAGAATAACAGAGGCGGAGACAGAGAATAACAGAGATAGAGAATAGAAGAGGTGGAACCAGTAAGGTTGCAGAACCAAGAAAGGAACTGTAATTACACAGTGAAAACCTACTGGATTCGGGCGTTCAACATATGGAAGCACCGTATTATAATTTCGATAACGTAAGAGTAAACAGGAGTGAAAGCAGGAATTCATTTAATAAGAGTTAAAATTTGATGAAGCGGAACCATGTGCTAAATGGAACCCTGAGAAAACAGTGAAACCAGAGTTTTGGAAACCAGTAGTATCACGTGCATTTGGGAGTGGTAAGTGGATTTCTCTTTTTGAATGCAATCTATGTCGCTGATGGACACATGTCTTTGGGTGGTATTTTAATACCACTTACATCGTGTAATTTTTTAGTGTTAACCCTCGCCCCAAAGAAAAATGCAATATCAGCTGTGTTCGTCTGATTGCCAAGGCTGGAATATCGATACTGATCACACTTGCGTGATGAACAAAGGTTAGTTGAGGCAAAGCAATGTGGGTCTGAGTCAGTTTTATGATTGAAAATTGAAACATAAACCAAAGTTTAAAGACAAACCTTAGTTCTTATGAGGCTTATTTGTTATACATTCAAAGTGTGTTATAATGGTTTTCAAGTTTGTTGACTTGTATTATGTAAAACATGCTATGGGACCTACATTCATAACTGTGGGGCCAAGTATTATACGAAGTTCTTTGTATTATGTGTATTATGAAAGTTAATAAATAGGCGCAAGGTAAATAACAAAGCATTGTGGGCCCGAAGGTTATTTCAATTCAAAGTTGTGGTATAAATTCTGAAAGGTCCTTCATACACGTCGGAGTTGATATAAACTGTATTGTGAGTGCAAAGGGATACTGTGGGCCCAAGTATAGTTATATGGAGTTTTGAGTTTAATATATGGCCTAAAGGTAAGCTACATGCCCGTGAAGTACCACATGTAAACTTGGTTTCATAACCAAGTCGAACGTTATTAATATAATGGTATTGATTTTTATAAGACATCAGATATTGATACAAAGGCTTTGAAATATGTTGTGGGCTAGAATTTTATGCGTAATGAGCTATATGGTTATTTGGGGGTTTAATAAAGTGCAACGGGACAGCATAATATTTGGGTGTGAAGTAAAGTCTTGACATGTGCTGAACGAGAGATGTGGGCCCAAGAGAATGAAAGGAAATTGTATGTAATATGATGGTTGTTTGATAGCCAAATGTTAATATGTCGCATGGCTAAGTCTATGCTGTGAGCGGAAGCGTCAAATAAACTATGGAGCCCGAGAGGTTATATAAATGTATATATTAGTGTTGGGTTTAAGTCTGAGTCAAATACTTAATATAATGTTGACGGAGGATGTTATAAGTGTAGTGTGGAACCCCCTACATAAAATTCCGAGAATCTTAACCCAAGCTAAAGGATACATAAAAGCTGAAGCGGAAAAGTATATATATATGTAGTGCTTTATATTCAAGGGACCAAGGTTACAATATAAAGCATATTTATTATATGCTTGTGTGCAAAATTAAAAGAACAAAAGGCTCTATTGTTTGGTTTTTAAAACAAACGAAGTATTAGAAGGTGGGACCCTCACGAATCGCCTCAGAGAAAAAAATAACAATGGAACTTGTTAATAAAAGTTTCGATGGCGATTGCGGACCCGACACATTATAAATGGTGATTCACATGAGTTTTAGTTCCGAATTAAAGTGCATCGGAGCAATTCATCGCATTAGAGATGAAAGAGTAACATACAACTAAAATTTTCGATTGCGATTGAGCAATCGAATGATAGGTATTGGATTTGCTGAAGGATGGATGGCAGATATGAGCTGTTTGATTACATGGTGGGGCCTTTGCTAATCGCATCGGAGAACTTCAATCGCATCGGCGCATTGAAGTGGAAGTGAATAGTGAACCATCACATCATAGTAAAGTAGAATATTAGAACATACAATTGAAAGTTCCAATTGCAATCAATCGCATCGGAACTATCGCAAGAGGTGTAATTGCACTGGAGCATAAGAAAAGATTGATTTGCAACACTGAAAAGGAATTGTATATATTAAAATGGTCTATTATGATTATATCACTGAGAGGCATTTGAGTTATACAAAACGGACAGTTTATATGTTAAAAATGCTTTATTATTACGTCGAGAGTTGAATTGCATTATATAAAAGACGCAGTTACATATATGCAGCAGTTACACCACGACAGTGAACAAGAGAGCAAGCAGAACCAAAAAAGACAAAGACAATCACAGAAAAGACAAACACACGGTGATCCAAAACTGAATAGGTTGATTTGTAATCCATATTGTAACTGAATGTAAATGATTTTTAATTGGTTTATATTGTTTGTGATGCATTGGCAAGTCTCCATAGGAAACAAAACTCCACTGTAAAACTCAAAGTTGTACAAATTGTTGTAGTTTTCTGAATGAGCTAGATAAAGGAGTAAGGAGGTAGAAGGTGAAGAGTCAGGGCTATTGACTTTGAATTCCCTTTGGAATATGAATAGTTATGAGGAAAAATGTATAAAGTATATCACAATAATATGGAGAGAGAGGTTATAGAATGCAGATTATGAAGAATTGAGGCAGAGAAGATAAGAAAAAGGAGGAGCAGAAAGAGATGCTACAGAACAGAGTTGATATGTAAGGTCAATCAGAAAATATTTTCTTTTGATAGAATGAGGAATTTGGAGCTTCCCTATCAATTTGAAGCTTAATAGATTTCAGTTGTCGTTGACTAAGGTTGGAGCCTCCTGTAGGTTGGTGCCTACAGAAAATCAGTGGTGAGAGGGAGTTGGAGATTGCCTTTGCATCACAACAATAATAAGATGTGGTTTTTCTCCCTTTGTGGGTTTCCACTTATATTTGATGTCTCTGTGTGTGTTTCCTATGTGTTGATATGTTCTATCCAATCTACTTAATTCATGCTACTCTCATAATAAGTTTGGTGTCACGTTATTTTAATACTTGCTGCCACATATTAAGACTATACACATATTAAGTTGGTTATAAATTTAACTTGTGAATAAGCTTAATGAAAAGTTTTAAAAAGCTCATGTATGTGTTAAACTGTCTCACCCCCCCCTTTCTCTGTTTAATTAAGGATTCAACATTCCATATAATAAATATTAAAGACAGAGACGACAACAGCGATGGTTTTCTCCTGAATTGGGTTTCCACCTTAAATATTGGTGTTCATGTGTGTTCCACTTCTGTGATGTTTTATACTACTACTACTGCACATATTTACAGATTATCTAACCTGATGCATAAATAGTAAATCTGATTTAAAGATTGTTTCTGATAATTTTTCTAAAAATAGAAATTTATTTTAATATATGCTAGTTTCTTTCGGCATATCCGCGTGTATACGTGAGTTTGGTTCATAAAAGCTGCGTATGGAATTCTGCAAAATAAAAGGTTAAATTTATAGATATGATCTCTAAATAGCGATTCACCCCCCCTCTAAGTATTTTTCCCAACATACTGCACAAATTTACTGCTTAACTATTTGATGCATAACTGATAAGATGGGATTAAGAATGTTTCTGAAAGAATATCTAAATAATAAATTTATCTTAGTATATGGAAGTTTATGTTATTATAGCTACATATATATATGATTTTCACTAATAAGAGTCGTGTATATAAATCAGTAAGAGAAAGTACATAAAAAATTTGTGATTATTGTAAATATTGATTCCCCCCCACCCCCTCTCAGTGTTTTTCCCAACAATTTCTATTAGATCAAGTACTTATGAAGAAGATCAATCGCTAGAAGGAAGATATCTATGATGAGAAATCAATATGGGACAACATCTATCAGACCTCCACTCTTCAATGGAAACAATTTAATATTCTGGAAGACAAGGACAATATCCTACCTTCAATCTCTTGGAGAAGATGTATGGGCTATAGTTGAAGGTGGCTATAAATATCCAGCTTCAGTTCCAGCTGATCTAATAGCAAGAAATAACTGTGAAACCAATGCAAAGGTAGTCAATGCATTATTGGGAAGTTTGAATGAATTGGAATTTTTCAAATTCATGTAGTTGAATACAACAAAGGAGATATGGGACAAAATCATTATGAGCTATGAAGATGATGCTAAGGTAAAAAGTGCTAAACTCCAAAATCTGAGAATTGAATATGAAAAGCTAAGAATTCGTAATGAGGAAATAATTTGTAGTTTCTTTTTACGTCTATATGATATTCTAAATCATATGAGAAATCTGGGTGAAACCATAACTCACACTATTCTAGTAGAAAAGGTTTTAAGATCTCTAACTCCCAAATTCGAGTCAAAAGTGTTTTCTATTGAAAAAAAGCAGGATCTACAAAATCTTACTATCGTTCAACTTCATGGGATTCTGGCTGCATGTGAAATGAGGAAAAGAGGTCCATCTGAAGTCAAATAAAATATCTTTAGGGTTGCTAAAAAAGGCAAAGAAGTAGTAGAAGAAGAAGGATTAGGGTATGCTTCAGAAGAAGATGAGATAAATTTTGTAAAGAAGCTACAACTTGGCACTGAAAGGTTTAGAGGTAAGCTTCCTTTTAAATGTTTTTCTTGTGGAAGAGTTGGTAATTATGCTCCTAAATTTCCCCATAAAGATAATCACAAAAAAGGAAAGGAAGTGGCAAAAGGATATAAGAAACGATTTATTAATAGAAAAAACTATTATACTCCTGAAGATAGTGATGGTCTATCAAATAGTAAAGAAGGAGAATCTGATCAAGGTATTACACTGCTCATGGATTTTGAAAAATACTCTATTGAGGCTAAAGATACTTTTATGGATGCATTACAAAAAAATGAATTTATTGAAGAAATTATTCAACTCAAAATATGTCTCGAAGAAAATAAAATAGCCATAGATACTCTAAAGAATCATCTTATAGAAAAGGAGAAGCACAATCAGAAACTACAATGGGAAATTGTAAGTCTAATAAATGAAATTGAGAAATTAAAAACCTTAAATATATATTTTCTAAAGGATCTGAACCCTTCGATGAAATTATCATGGTTCAACACTCTCCTCTTATAAAGACGGGTCTTGGATATATTGGAGAATCTTTCAATCTTCAACACTAAGCTATCTAAATTCATATAAATCCAACCAACAACACTTCATCACTCAAAAAGGAACAAAGAAGATACCAAGGTAAAACATGACCACTTCAATTCAATGATGAACAATAAAAAAAGTTCCAATCAACAGTTAAATGTCAATAGAAGGTTTCATGATCATGGAAATTTCTTCTTTAATGGACAATGTTTCTCATGTCATAACTTTGGTCGTAAAGCTGCTCAATGTGTTGCATACAAAACCATCATGACCAGAGAAGCAAGAAAGTAAAGAAATGATACTAGAATAAAGAAGAATACTTATAACAACTTTTCTCCTCTTCAAAAATAAATTGAATGTTCTTATTGCAATAACTTTGGACATGAAGAATTTGAATGTAGGAGAAAACTTCAGCCAAAAGAGCATATAACCTCAAACTCCAATGTATGGAGAAAGAAGGACTTACAGGTTGAGAGCTGTGGCATAGATTTATTTACAAAAGGGAAATAAAATCAATGGTACATTGATACCGAATGCTCAAAACACATGACAGGTGATAAAAATAAAATCCTTTCATACAATTCATTAGAGAAGGAAAAGAATGTTACTTTTGGAAATGACTCTCCTGCTATCTTTAAAGGAAATATTTTTTTTCCTAAAAGAAAAGGTGAAAGCTAAAAATGTTATGTATGTGGATGGATTAAAGCATAATTTGTTGAGTGTGAGTCAAATGTGTGATCAAGGAAATGAAGTTTTCTTTAGTTCAAAAGAATGTGTAGTATGTGAACTTGACACAGGAAAAATGAAAATAAAAGGAACTAGAACACCAAGCAATCTATATATATTGAAAGGTGGCCAAGAGCAATGCTACTCAAGTAAATATATAGAAAATTGGTTTTATGGCATAGAATATTAGGACATTGGAGCTTTTCTCAAATAAGAAAATCTAGTAGACTCAAGGTTGTTTGTGATCTTCCCAACATCACTCTACCTCAAAGTACCATATGAAAATCTGGTAAGAAAACCAGGGTGACATTCAATGCCAAAGAAGGATTAGAAAGTAAGCCTCTTGAACTTATACATATTTATCTATGTGGTATGTTATTCATCAATTTTTTTCACTATCTTTGGATGACTATAGAATGGTTATAGTTTTCTAAAAACAATATTCCTTGAATATCTTGATTTTTATAAATCTCACTGCCTTCATTATCTTAATGAAACCTTTTCCCTATATACCATTTTTCCATCTCAAAGTCACCATGTTGCTCTTAAAAGACCCATTATGGGCTTATACCTCTCATTTTAATCCTTCTTTCCTACCTAAAACCTTATTTACCCATTTTCCCCTGTCTGTAAACTCCACCCTCCCTCTAAGATTTCTTGTTGCTAACTCATTCACATGTCCCCTTGAGCATCACAACACTTTTGGAAATGTTCTTTTCACTTGAAAGTTTTTTAAGTCAAATTTCATTTAAAATCAGGTCAAAAAGAACTCCCATTAGGTCATTAGGGTTTTGCATTTTTCAATGTCATACTTTCATTATGATGAACTCAACACACATATGAGAAGGATTGATTATAATGAGCATTCTTCTGACTCCCCAAAATCTTTGGATGTTTCAGGCACTGCTTTTCCTTTACTAGAATATGGCTTAGATGTAATAGAATTTCAAGACATGGTTATTCAAGAAGGACCTAAAATTTTCCAAAGAGGATTATCTTCTCAGTTCAGAACCTGCAAGTGAGAAAAATGGACAAAATTTGGCACTTCTGTAGAGGTGTTGGGAGATTTATCAGAAGAAATTACTGATGATGTAGACTGTCTACCTCTGAATGAAAAAAATGTATAGCAAGGGAAAGGGGAACAAATTATTCTTGTAGATGACAAAGGTTATAAACTTTATAGTCCATTTGAGTGCCAAAGTAGTGATTAATTGCAGGAAAATAACATGGCGGAAGCAAACAAGACCAAACACGAAGAAATTTTATTAGAAAATATTAATGGAATATGGAAAAAAGGTAAGGTGAACAGGATAGAAATGAATGAACTTGAAAGGGCTATAGATAAATTAGAAGAAAACACTAATGATTGCTGTAAAAAACTACAGGCACTTAGGGATTTGAAAAAACTAGCCAGAGAAGGTGGAAAAGTTGAGTTGAATTTTATGGTGGAAACTACAGAAGATTTTGAAGATGCTACTAGATGTGATAATTAAATCCCAAAGTTGTCAAAGTGAACATGTCAAGACTAAATGAGAAAAATAAAAGCCAACTTCATGACTTCATCAACCTGTAATGCAAAAAAGTGTCAAAGAATATCACTGAAAAAAGAAAAATACTTCAAACAGAAAGTGTGTTTCAAGTTAAATTAAAACCACAAGAAATCCCATTTAACACTTCAAGAGAATCAGTGTTTCCTTTCAAAAATATTAGAAGCATTCAGCAAGGAATAATTTCAGGTTTTTTCGAGCGAATTTAGGCCAATTTCCTTGGCGGTGTGTATTCAGCACTTGGTGCTATGCGTTTTCATTGGCGCTACACTCCCGAAATTTGGTGCTACAACCTTGCTCGATTTTTTCAATGTGCGTTACACTAGCACTGAACGCTTGGAGCTCGGTGTTTTGCACTTACCACTGGCGCTACGCGCCTAGCCAGAGAATGTTCCTAAGTGATCTAGCTACCCAAACAAGTTTGAAACTTCTTCAAATTTCCTCTAAAGTCCTCCAAAGCACTGTTAAATGGTAAATACATAACATAACCCATTTTTAAGCTATTTTGGTCATCATTTAATCAATTGAAGTGTAATCCTATCAAAACCCTAATTTTAAACTTGTGTTCACTGTTTTTCCTTTATTTCATCCTGTTATAAACAAAATAAGTCATAAACAAGGGTAATTACATTGATGGAGGGTTTTTCATTCATCTAAGCTTGTCCCTACATCCATTACCTTCATTCACACTCATTCCCTACACATTTTTAAGCTATTCATCTCAGCTCCTTCCCCCCATTAATTCCACTTACACTCTAGGGTTTCACAAAACATAGTTTAAAGATGTCAGAGGAAGAAGACAGTGGAATGGTTGGTGAGGCACAAATTCTAAGGAGACATGATCATAAGGGAGGAAAAATAAATAGATTTATACCCCTCACCAAAAGGGAACTCATGGCCTCTTGTCTCATTGTTTCTTGCTTTAAACATGTGGCCTACTTTGAATTTTGTGAGAAGGTGCAACAAGTCCAAAATCACCCAGAGCTAGCAAGATTATTCATCATCAATCTACATGACAATCAGGTCAATATTTTTGGGGTTACATTTGAGATGTCCACTAATTCCATTGCACCCACTATAGGGATACCTAGTGTGGGAGAGAAGTGGTTCATACAAGAAAACCTGGACATGAGTTATTTTGAACCATACCTTAAACTTAAGTATAAATATCACAAGAAGTCAATTTTCCCTTTTTCTCATTTTCTTGACTGGTATGTGCCCATTATGAGGATAATAATGAAGTATTTTACCTATGAGGGAAGGTTTTCCTGCATCTACTCGTATCATATCCATCTTCTTATGCATTTCACGACAGTTAGAATGTCGCACTTACCTTATTATCTTTTTCGTAGAATTGACAATATGGCTTACATAGTGCAAAAGAGAGACTACAATTAGAAAATGCAGATTCATTTTCATCGTCCACTCATCAACATGGTGGTCATGCATTAGCTTCAATAGAAAAACATTTCAATGGATGCATTCATTACCAATGAGGTTTTCACTACTCCACCTGGCCATCATCAGTAGGATGTCCATTCCTCTTCTCATCCTCCCATATCCACTTCTCCATCACATCCCGCTATTCATACATCACCATCGACTCACATCCATTCACCTCATGATGATCCTTCCTCATCCTTTCCACAACCCTTCACCATCACATCATGATACCAGAGCCTCAAGTAGTGAAAGAGATATTGGAATAGTTGGCACTAAAATGAATGATATCAAGCCATTTCCTTTACCTATAGGAGAGGCCATAGGCATGTGTTTGCTTCAATTGAGGTGAAAGGGGCCATTCCTTCTTCATCAGCAAAACAGGTTGATAAGGGCAAGGAAAATGTTACATAGCATATCATTGTTGAGGAGGAGGATAAGCATGAAACTGCGATGGAGTTTCAGTTGATTGACCTTGATGATGAGGATGAGATCAGAATCACCAATATGTTGATCAAAATAAAGGATTCCAAGATTAGTGAACTTAAAGCTAATCTTGGTAGAGAAAATAATGTGATTAGATTTCTTCAGCAAGAGAATCAACAGTTGAAGACAAAGCAGACCATCAGTGAGGTCATGGCAATCAGAGCTCAAAGAGAGGCGGAAAAGGCCAAGACTTTGCTAGATGAAACCTTGAGCAATCTTGATGACAGTGATGATGAGGAAGATTAGCTTCCTAGGCAAAGACCAAGGACCATTGGACTGAAGATGGCTTTAGCTCGAGAAAGGCAGAAAGAGGAAGAATTAGCAAAGAAACTCACTCCAAGTGAGCTTCTTGCCACCGAGATTAGGAGGGATAGAGAATCTTAGCTTGAGAGGAAAAATTTTCATTTAGAGGGTCAAATTTATAAGTCAAATAGAGACACTGACATTCAGAGGAATAAGGCAAGACATTATGCCATGAGAAACAGGATTGCAAGGGCCAAGCTCAAACGTGCCCATGCAAATATTATAACTTTGACCAAGGAAAAAGAGAAAGAGAAGCTCAAAATTCTTTTTGAGGTGTCCCTAGAGGCCTTTAAACATTGATCAGAAATAAAAATTTCAATTTTGGAACTTTTGTACACATTTTAAATTTTTGACAGTTTGACATGGAGAAAATTGGCCAAACACGAAGTGCCAGTGGCGCTGCGATCTTTTCTGGGCCATCCCAATGGAGAAAGGTCAGCATATTCATGTTCCTAATGACAAGTACATCAATCTCAAAATGTTTTAGAATATTTGGGGTAAAAATGGTCCCTCAGAAAGGCCAAAAACCACCAGAAAATCACCTTTCTGCCCTCTTTTTGACCTTGGCACTGCATGTTTACCAGTCTTGAGAGAAGTAATTTTTGACAGGGAAGATGGGAACCATTTTGGAAAATGAAAGTATATTTAGAACATACACTCAAAGAACTTTCCTATGAACCATCTTGGAGACTATTTTCACATCGGGAAGGCCTCCAAAGGTTGGCTGCAAGACAAACCATGTTTTCTGCCTTGTCACTGCATGTTTGCACTGGCGATGCGCCCCTGTACCTTCGAGTTGTTCCCTTACCAGGACTTATTGCAAAATTATTTAGAAGCCTTCAAGTTAAAAATATTCCAAAGTTAGGTAAAAATTTATGTTAGAAGTTATTATTGGAATGAATGAGTCTCAGATATTTTTCCTTTGGCCTTGCATGGTCTGAAAGAACTTTGTAATAAATGACATTTGAAACTATAGCTAAGGATCACCTCCTGATTTTGAAAATAAATATTGCATGGATGTTTCATGTTTTTTCTTTGTTGGTTTTTGAGCTAAATACCTCATAGACTTTGAGTTTTAAATAGTTTGGCTTTGGAGATTTGTAACTGTTTTGGATTGAATATCAATGGAGCAAGCACATTCACGAGATTCATGGACTTTGTTAAATGGTGATTTTATTCTAATTTTGTAATTTTTTACTTCTATTTTCCATTTTTTATATCAATTTCTCTTGTAATAGAGCAGAAAATTTAGGTTAATATATGTTGTTAGAGGCACCTTAAGTCTATCCTCTTTCTGTTGTTTAAATATTTTCCTCTATTGGGTTTGATTGGAGAGTCTAGGAGTTCCCTGCTCTCCAGCTCTATCTAGTCTGTTTTCTTGATATTAACATAGTATAGTCCAGCCAAAGAAGTTTATGGTTTTCCCTATCGTTTAGTTCTGCTTGAAGTGTTGTTCTCAAGGCTTTTTGAAGCTTGCTTACTAGGGTTTAGGCTAAATAAGTTTATGGTTTTCCCTATGTCATCTAGATAAATCCTCTCTGCGAACAAAGATGATCCCTCTAGCCCTAGGGTGGGTCTAGAAACTACGGGAACATATTAACATCTACCTTCCTAGATTTTAAATGAAATTCATATCAAGGAACATGACCTACCTTGTCCTGATGCTATGTTGTCGTCTTCTATCGAAGCTTATTCATCCATCGCTCTCCTCAAGCTCGATACACGCTGATGCCAATGTTCAATTACCTGTACGGATAATCAAGACACCACAACAAGCGTAAAAAAATGACAAACATAAAACAATTACAACCTATCTAATTGATCAATGAATGCTAGAAACCTTTTTATAAATGTAAGCAAGAGTGGAAGATAAATATCAGATGCATTTTATTATGACAAAGGCAACGGGATTTTACAACCAAGCCTTGATGTTGAGGCTCTCCTTCGGCAAGTCCGTATCCAAGCATGTTTGCAACACCCTCACACACAAAGGTCCAAGATCTCACTATGTTCCCAATCACACTGTCCACTATTCTCCGGAAGCTATAATTTCTTCTCTTCTCTATGATTGATAACTAAAGTTTTACAGATGAAGGAGGTCTCCTTATATAACAATGGGGGAGGAGGTTATGGGACCCCAAATGATTGGAAAAGAGCTTATCCTTTGGAGTAGTTCCTATTTCTTTCAAACAAGAAGCCCATAGGGGAATTCTTTGGCCATATCCTAAAATAAAACTTCCATCTCACTTCTTCACGAAGCTTCTATTCGCAGAAGCTTCGTTTCATTTAAAAAAATTTCCAAAACAGGATCAGCGCAGGTCCAACATTAAGACAGAGCGTCGATTGGCAGAGCCTCAATGTAAATTTTGCTATCGGTGTAGTTCAGACACTGAGTGAAAGTGCCGACCTTGAAAACCAAGTTTTTACAAAGAAATTTCAGAAAATTTGTAAAGGGAGATGATTTGGTAGACAAAATGTGGTTCACGGGTATGTATTCCATGCTTGGAAAGTACACAAGAATCATTGTATGGGTCCTCTAGGATCAAGGAATGAGGAGTAGAAGGACAGTGAAAAATTACTGTGTAACGGATCCCCCCTAAAGTATGAAGTCCGAGTATGAGTGAGGGGTGAAATTATTTACAAGTACATGCAAGGAACCAAACACTGCTGTAAGAAGACCTGCAAATTAAGCATAGATACATATAAATAACTGAAATCTTTGATGAAATACATAAATCCATGGTATAGGCACAACTATCCATCAATAAAAGGATCATGTGAATGGATCCTTAGCATGGATGCAGCCATCTGAATGAAGGGATCATATGAAATAAATCCATGGCATGGGCACAACCATCCATCTAAAGAATCGTGTATATAATCCTGAATGACTCATCACTCCTCGCATCCTAGACTTTTGTGATCGAAGCTCGGGGTCTTGCGCTCCTACACCACCTGACCAAAGTACAAATTCCAACATGTGAATATACGTGTTTAAGTTGAACATGCTAGAAAATCACTTGATTACCGGTCAATGACATGAACCGTTAACAAGTACAAAAGAAACCACCCATAACGTCAATGGATTTCAAGGTACTATTGGTATAATATATGGAATTTGAATAGTGATTTGAAGTCAAACACCCATGAAATCGCCCGATCCAGGGTCAATGATGTGAACATGTCATCGAATGCGAAGAACTTGCCATTAGGGCAAGCAAGCTCTAAGGTATGAGAAAGGAGTCTCTAGATTAACTTCCAGGATAATGAATTGAACTCGACAGGAAGTGATCTGTTGAAGGAGGGTCATAAAGAATCCCACATCATTGACACGAAATAGAGAAGGTAATATGAGTGTGAATCGAGACTGAAATAGAGGATCAAGGAATGTACAAACTACAGAATGATTTGCTCTTAAACATATCGGTGACACGACTCTGGAATTTGGTAGCATTTGACTCAAATAGGATTAGAGGTCATGTTGACAAGATTTTTAATTGAATGAGAGAAAAATGGATTTCCAAAACCCATGGAGGCAAAGTGATAGAGTGAATATATCCCAACCCGAGACGAACTATAGAAAAGTGTCATGTTCAAGAGTGACATACTGCTGACACAACTGACAAATAACTTCCATTTTCCCCCACCATTTTTGGCAAGTATCTCTTTATTTTTAACAAGCTTGAAGAGGATACCATATGCTTGTCATATAAGTTTGTCCTTTGGACAAATCCAACCTAGTACATTTTATGAGCCCTAGGAAGGAGGAACTTGGTAACGTCATGATGACTATATCCGATGTCATTTATTTTTAACAAGTCTAACAAAGGAAGAACTTAGAAAATTTTCATGTTTAGAGAGTTTCAAAATAAGCGGAAAATAAAAATCCAACATTTCCCTTTTTGTAAATAGTCCCACAAATCTGAAAAGGTAGAAAACAATATCTTGAAGAACCTCTTAGTCGCGATAGGCTAAGGTATTCCTTTTTCCTAAATAATCCATCTAGCCTGAAAAAGGGGTAAACGTATACTGGGTAGATATCGTTTCACAACCATTTAATGAGTTCGACAAGAGTCTCAACAATATTTTCATGTTTTGAGAGTTAGAAAAGAGCTGAAAGTTGACTCCTCCTAGAGGAAAAAGTTGTATTAAGGGTATCTACTGGTTCTGGTAATAGTGGAACTGCTCAGAACAAATAAATGTAAAGAGGTAGGCTAACAAGACCACTCATTGTAGTGACTCCTTAGGAATGGGTAAACCATCAAGTGAAGGCATATAATTGGCCAAGTAGATGGTAACAATGAAATGAGAAAACCAAGGCTCATATGGAAAAACAAGCTTATAAAATGGAAAACATGAGAGGTAAATGGTAATGGTTTAATTTTTAGACAAGCTTGAAAACATGGGAAACTCTGCTTGGAATTGGTTTCATTTTTACACAAGCTTGAAAAAAAAATAAACTATGCTTGAAAAAATGGGCATGCCCACAACATGGTGACTCAATTCGAGGTACATGCCCCCCAAGCTTCAGTGCATTCACAGGAGTGGACTACTAGTGGCTAACAAGTGGATGGAATGAAGGTTCAATTATGATATCAGGGGAATACTCGACTAGGATTTTACAATATCTTATCAAATACTCGAATTCAATTGGAACGTGTTTCATTTTTTTAATGAGGTTGACACACTAAAAGAACTATCCCCATGAGCTAATTCATTTTTTAAGGAGGTTGACATAGTAAAAGAACTATCCTCCAATGACCTTGTTTCATTTTTTAAGGACCTTGACACAAGAAAATGAACTCTGCTCTAATGACCTTGTTTCATTTTTTAAGGAGCTTGACACAAGAAAATGAAATCTAATCTAATGACCTCTCTTCAGGTTGAATAAGATGTCATGGATTCCAAGACGTTTGCATCTGATGGGAGAAAAATATCTTGAAAATTGGGACCCAATGCCCCCAACACAAGATGCGAAATGGTACTATCACTGAATGCGACCATCGGACAGGTATCCACATAATTAACCTACGGTGGGTAAGGTACAACCAGCGGATAAAGATCTGGAAGAGACAATGGCAGGACAGCTTCCACATTAGGACCAAAGAATGAAAGCTGATCAATGGTCATGATCCGACCTTCGTGTGGAAAATAGGTCACACGAAAGAGGGAGGAGACAAGTGCACCCATGGCATAAGAATAGTCGTGCCCCAAGAGTAAATTGAAAATCAAGGGGCCTGGAACAACCATCACGTCTATATAGATAGTTTTCTCTCCCAAAGTAATAGGAAACTTCAGAAGGATCCCTAATGGTTGACTGGTTCTTCTATTAAATTCCAACAGATTCTGCACAACAGGCACAAGAAGTGGAGAACAAAAATCTTTCCAAGTATTTGAAGACAGAATACTAACATACGTGCCTTCATCTATAATTGTGCTGGGTACTACCACATGGGAGGCATGTACTTTGATATCGAAAGGCACATAAGAAGGAAGGGGGTATCCTGAAAATCGACTCTAATCGAAGGAAGTGACCAAACTACTTGGAGGGGGTACCATCGAACTGAGATGGTCTTCCCCTAGTGTTACCGGAGCAAGAGGAGGATCCTCCTCAACCTCCATCATGGGAGCAGGAGGAGAAAATTCGTGAACTATAGGGACGGGATAATCTTTCTCCAAGTCTGAGGAATCTAAAGAAACAAGAAGAACTTAAGGGGGATGAGATCTGTTCTCGACGGAAAATACCTGATGAACGATGGGCAGGACAAGATCAACCGATTCCACAACCAATGGTTGGTCGGGAATGGATTCATGAATTTTAATTTCCCAAGGAACAAGTTCGACCAAGGATGACTCTTGACTGCTCATTGAATTAACTAGCGGACGACTTGAAGAAATCTTCTGGTAACCGGTTGGAACGCAGGGTGTAGAAACAATAGGGTTTTCCAACACTGTCTTGGCTTCATCCATGTATGGACAAAGGTGAATGGGATGATTCCCTTCACACAACTTACATGGATTGGTAATCTTACCTTGTTTCTTATGAGTCTTATCATGGCTAGTCAAAGATGTGCCACCAATATGACTTCCAAAAGCCAAAGGCAATGATGGATGGTTGTCCAACCATACTTCGAGCACCTTGGGTATGCTAGGGCAATGTTAAAGAAGGTGGTCACCTGTGCACAACATACAAGGGAATTTTACTTTCTGTGGAAGCTTGGATGGTTTATCAATGGACATTTTATTCGGCTCAATAGCCCCAAAGTTAGCCTCTCTCTTATCTGACTTCTTCATTTTAGTCTTCTTCTTCTTCTTCTTCTTCTTGTTCTTCTTCTTCTTAGCCACCTAGTTACTAGAATCTAGACTTTCACCAAGTGAAGTAGAAGAGGAGGACAAAGAAACAAGTGAAGAAGGGGAGTGCCACACTTTAGAATCAACATGATGTTGTTCAGGTGGAGGAGATGATTTTAGAGAGGGCAGAATACTCGATACCACAGAGGTGGAGAATAACCACACAACCAAACCAACAATTAAGCCCAGAAGGGACAATGTTGCCATATAAGGAGCACCAACATTCAACAGTGTTACCGATGAAATAGGTAACCACACTATTACCTACTTTTTTTTGGTAGCATAAAAGCACCTGATTTTGAAAAGTGGTGATGCAGAATCACCTTTTTTTTTTGGAGCACATTTGCGACACTCTAATATATTTATTTATGAAGTATGAATATTTGTTTTAAAATGTTAATGATTTTCATGCTAATTTTGAAACGTATTGATGCAGCATCAACCTTTTTTTTTTTTTGAGCGGTGATTTTCATGCTAATTTTGAAACGTATTGATGCAGCATCAAACTTTTTTTTTTAGAGTGGTGATTTTCATGTTGGTAATAAAACACAAAACTTAGATTATATATATATATATATATATATATATATATATATATATATATATATATATAAACAATAAAAAAAACCAATAAAAATTTAAAAAAAAAAAAAATTAACTCATAAAAAAAAAAATTTAAACAAAAATAAATTTAAAAAAAAACACAAAAATATTCAAAAATTATATCAAAAGAAATGACAAAATTTGAAAAAAAAACACATAATTTAAAGAAAGAAACAAAAATTAAACAGAAAAATTAAAAAAAAAAAAACAACAAAAACATTTTTTTCTAAGTTATTAAAAAAAACCATATAATTAAAAAAAAAAATTAAATAGAAAATTTAAAAATAATTTAAATTAGAAAATTAAATTTTAGATAAAAAAATAAAATACAAAAAAGAAAAAATTAAATTTAAAAATTTAAATTAAAATAACAATAATAAGAAGAAAAAAAAATACAAACTTTAAAATTAACAAAAACAACAAATTAAAAAAAAAAAAAATTTAAAATTGAAAAAGAAAATGAAAATAAAAAAACTATCATTAAAAAACAAAAAAATGAATAAAACCACATGCAAATAATTAAAAAACCAATATCCATAAATTTACTGTTTTTTTTAAATGAAACAATTTATAAATTTTAAAAATGAAAAACTAAATAAACTAAAAGATTAAAAAAAAATTTAAATTAAATTGAAATTTAATAAATAGATTTTAAATTTTAAAAAATAATTAATCTAAAATATTAAATTTAAAAACAAAATAAATAAATAAAAAAACAAAAAAAATTAAAACAATTTAAATTTAAAATAAAAAATTTGAATTGAAAAACAAATAATTTTAAATTTTTTGAATTTAAAAAAAAAAATCAAATTAAAAATAAAATAAAATTTTGATAGTGGCAGTACCACCAATCGGCCTCCTACCTAGGTTGTGGCGGAGGCCGGCTGCTGGGTGGGAGGCCGATTCTGAGAATCACCCTTCTGTGATGGGAGGCCGATTCCAGGAATCGCCCTGAGGCCGATTCTTGGAATCGCTCTGAGGCCGACTCCCTGCCGCGGCGCGGGAGGTGGGAGGCCGATTCCGGGAATCGCTCTGAGGCCAATTACGGGAATCACCCTGCCGCGGCGCAGGAGGCTGATTCCAGGAATCGCCCTCCCGTGCAGGAGCCCAATCTCGGGAATCGCCCTCCCGAGGAAAGAGGGCGATTCCAGGAATCGCCCTTCGGCGGTGGGAGGGCGATTCCCGAAATCGGCCTCTCTTTGCGGGAGGGTGATTCTCAGGGCGATTCCGGGAATCGCCCTCCGGCGGTGGGAGGGCGATTTCCGGAATCAGCGTCCGGTCGTGGGAGGGTGATTCTCGGAATCGGTCTCCGGTCGCGGGATGGCGATTCCTGAAATCGGCCTCCCACTGCGGGAGGGCGATTCTCGGAATCGGCCTCCAGCTCAGCGGCAGGCATCCGCCGCCACCTGGGAGGGAGGCCGATTGGCGGCGCCACCACAATCATAAAATTCTTTTTTTATTTTTTTATTTTTTTTACTTTTAATATTTTTTTTAATTCGATTTCTTTTAATTTCTTTTTTTTTTTAAATTCAAAAAATTTAATTTAATTTTTTCTTTTTAATTTCATTTTAATGTTTGAAATTTAATTTGTTGTAATTTTTTTTGTTTTTTTTTAATTTTTTTTAGTAGAAATTCTTGTGGTAAAAATCACATGCAAAAGAACTTGGTCGAAACGCGTCAACCACATTCTTTTGCATGTGATTTTTACCTAAAGAATTTCTACTAAATTAATTTTTTTTTCTAAATTTTGTTAAAAAAATTTATTAAATTTTTTATTTTTTATTTATTTAATTGATTTTTTATTTTTTATTAAATTTTATGTTTAGTTTTTTTCATTTAATTTTTAAAGTTTATTTGTATTTTTTTTTAATTTATTTGAATTTAATACTTTTTTAAAATTTTTTATTTTTTTTTTATTATTTTTTTAATTACATAAAATTTTTATATATTTTTTATTTCAATTAAAATTGTGCATTTAAAATATATAAATTAAATATAATATTTTTAAATTAATTTGTTTTTTATTTAATATATTTTATTTAATTTATTTTTTTCAATTTTTCAATTTTAATTGATTTTTAAAGTTTTTTAACTTTTTATTTTAAGAATGTTTTTTTTGCTTTATATTTAAAATTTATTTTTTATTTCAAAATTTATTTGTTTATTCATTTATTCATTAAAATTTAATATTTTTTTTTTAAATTTAATTTGTTATTTTAATATTAACATTTTTTTTAAATTTAATAAAATCTAATATATATATTTTATTTTTTATAATTTAAATTTAATTTATTTCTTTAAATCTATTTGTTTTTTTAATATATATTTTTTTAAATTGAATATTTTTATTGTATTTTATTTTTCATTTCTTATTTTTAATTAATTTTTTATTTTTTTACTTTTAATTTCAATAATGTTTTTTTGTTTTTGTTTTTGTTTTAAATTTATTAAAATTTAATATATTTCTTTAAATATAATTTTTTATTTTAAAATTTAATTTTTTATTTTCTAATTTAATAAAAAAAAAAAAAATCTTTTTTAAATTTAATTTCTATATTTTATTTTTTATAATTTCTTTCCTTTTTTAACTTGTTTTTATTTATTTATCTATTTTTTTTTTATATTTAATATTTTTATTTTGTTTTTGTTTTTATTTTTTTATTTCTATATATTTTGAAATTTTAATCTTGAATTTTTTTTTATATTTTATTTTTATCTTTTTTTTCTTAAATTTTATGTTTTTTTAATGTTTGAATTAAAATTTTTATTTTGTTTTTATTTTTATTTTTTTATTCCTATATATTTTTAAATTTCAAGCTTTAAAATATTTTTATTTTTTAAATTTATTTTTTTTCTTAAATTTTAGGTTTTTTTTAATGTTTGAATTTTAAAAATTAAAAAATGTTATTTCTATTTTTAAAAATTAAAAAATACGACACAATTTTTTTTTTTTGTTATTCCAGCATCAACTGGTTTTGTTTTGAGGGTGTTTTTTCAATCCTTTTTTCAAGAAACAATTTTGTTTTTAGCATAATTATATAAAATGTTGAAATTTGACCTTCAAAAAAAAGCAAGTGCGTTCTGGAATACAGGTTTTTTGTTTTTGGGGTGTTATTTCATGTTTTTTGAGTCTTTTTGGGTTAGAGTTCCCATTTTGAGGTCAGGTTACCTATTTCATTGGTAACAGTGTTATTCCCAAAAGTAGGAAAAGGAACCCTTCGAAGGGGATTCCTTGGTTGGTAAACTCCGAAAATGTTTCCATTGGAAGCAACCGTAAAAAAAAACACTAAGGAAGATAACTTTAACCAAGAATATTTCATGCATAGTTAGTTTTTTTAGGACATTGAAAAAAAACTCTGTCGTTTCATATTTTAAGAGTTGAGAAATGGTCAAAAGGTGACTCTATCACTTTCACATTCAAAGGAGCATGAAAGGACAAGCGCTTGATGATATCTTCTCTATTTAAAGAGTCACGAAAGGATAGAAATGACTACGCTGGTAATCTAAGAAAGAAGGTGTACCAAGTTTCTGTGAACTGCCATATACACCTTGGTGATCAAATGAAAGAGAAATGACCAAATACTTTCCGTACGTCCAAGTAGTATCCTCGAATGTTGTGTTTGGTGTATCACAGTTACACGGCGGCAGACTCGACTTCATATCGATAAGGGGTTGCAACCTATAGGGGTCTCCCTTTATATACTCAAAGGTACGGGGAGCACAAGTCCATACTAGTGATGTCTGAAGGCAGATGGCGAACGACATCTACTAGGTTTTAAGACACTGGAACACATCTCTAGGTTACACCACTAAAAATGTTTCGTTAGGTTTTAGTGCTTCCTTAGGTTAATTCAATAAATTTTAATGTTGATCTTGAATTATGTGTCGGTGTCAAGGCCCTACCCTATGTCATCTGACAATCTCCTATATGCAGCTATATCAGGAAAGAAATCTTTCAATTCGATGAATGTTATCTAGTTAATGGAAGAGTATCAAACAATGCCACAACATACAATAATAATACAAACGGAATTTTTTCCTAAATAGATGACTCTCACTATCCAAAACTAATCTAAAGCATTCAATGATGCGAATTATGCAATGTAATCTATGCAAAATTATCTTTTTTGAAAATTATGCAATTGTAATGTATGCACAATTTCCTTTTCCGTTTGAAAGAATAAGAATGCACTCAATGCACTTTTCGATGAAATGAGAATCTACTTAATGCATGCTTTTAATGAAAGATAATGCACTCAATGTGATTTTTATCTTTCAATCATTAAACATTGTAATCTAAGTTCAATGAAAATTTTCAAAAAATACTTTTCAATGCAATCCCTAGTGGAGTCGTCAATTTGTTGTCCAGGTAAATCCTCTATGTGTACAAAGATGATCCCTCTAGCCCTTGAGTGGGTCTAGCAACTATGGGAACATACTAACATCTAGCTTCCTAGATTGTAAATGAAATTCAGAGCAAGGAAGATGACCTACTTTGTCCTGATGCTATGTTGTTGTCATCCATCGAAGCTTCTTGATCCGTCGCTCTCCTCAAGCTTGATACACGCTGCTACGAACATTCGATTACCTATACAGACAGTCAAGACACCACGACAAACGTAAAAAAACTACAACCTATCTAATTGATCAAGGAATGCTAGAAATCTCATTATAAATGTAAACAAGAGTGGAAGATAAATATCAGATGAATTTTATTATGATAAAGACAAGGGGAGTTTACAACCAAGGCTTGATGTTGAGGCTCTCCTTTGGCAGGTCTGTATTGAAGCACGTTTGCAACTCCCTCACACACAAAGGTCCAAGATCTCACTATGTTCCCAATCACACAAAAACAATCACACTCTGCACTATTCTCCAGAAGCTATAATTTCTTCTCCTCTCTATGATTACTAACTAAAGATTTAGAGCTGAAGGAGGTCTCCTTATATTAAAATGGAGGAGGAGGTTATGGGCCCCCAAATGATGGGAAAAGAGCTTATCCTTTGGAGAAGTTCCTATTTCTTAGGAACAAGAAGACTAAAGGGGAATTCCTTGGACATATCCTCAAAATAAACTTCCAACTCACCACTTCATGAAGCTTCTAGTTGCAGAATCTTCCTTTCTATTTATAAAACTTTCCAAAATAGGATCAGCATGGGTTCAACATTAAGACAGAGCACCGATCGGCACAGGCCTCAGTGTAAACTTCACTATCAGCACGGGTCAGACATTTAGTGAAAGTGTTGACCTTGAAAACCAAGTATTTACAAGGAACTTTCAGAAACTTTGTAAAGGGAGATGATTTGATAGACAAAATGTGGTTCAGGGGTATGTATTCCATGCTTTGAAGCTACACAACGATCACTGTATGGGTCCTATGGGATCAAGGAACGGGCAGTAGAAGGACAGTGACAAATTACTATGTAACATCCTGTCCTTTGGTCTATCTTCAAAAGTCATTTTAAAGGTCTTTGAAGTCTGATTGAATAATTTAGGAGTTCCCTGCTCTTTAATCATTACTAATTTTCTATCTTACGTGTTTTCTTTGTCTGAAAGTGAATAGCTACAAAATTTAGAGCTTCCCTGCTCTCTAGAGTTTGCTGGATTGTTGTCTTAAAGTTTACTTGATAAATTTTGGCTAAAGAAGTTTATGGTATGCCCTTTCCTTTGGTTTTTTCTTAAGAGTAATGATCTTAAAGACTCTTCTTATTCTAGTACATGTTAAAGGATCCTTAATTTCACTTTAAGCTAGGAAACTCACAACTTAATGTTCATTTCACGCCCACATAAGCTACTAAGATCCATCTATCTTTGTTAACTTGCCCTATGAAACACCCTTGATTTTTTGTTGTACTCTTCAAACCTTTCACAAACACCATAGCCTAATGGTTTGAATTTCTCTTTTACTCTATCTGTTATTCTTAAAAAGAAACTCAACCAAAAAAAACAAAACAAACAATCCATATCATTTTAACTAGCCTAAAATCAGAATCCTAAATCAATCAAGTTATATCTTTTATACTAATATACAAAGAGCCTTCTCTGAGTCTAGGAAGGCTAGGTCCTAGGACTCCAAAGTTGGTTTGATGTTACCCTTGTTTACTTGGTCTTACCAATCTGAAAAATTACAGGGAGCTAACATAATGGCAACCATACTAGGGAGACTCATTGCAAATATTAGTGTTATATAAAGAACTTAGAAAACCCAAAAATACCTCAAGGTTGGTATCCAATTGTTCATGGTGGACCACACACAAATCCTCAGAAAATTTGGCATCATCCACCTGGTGACTCCACTGGTTTTCAATAGGCCTGCTAATTCCAATGGTTCTCACAAAATTCCCTGGGAATGTATTAATCAATCCTAATAGTATAAAACCCAGCCATATACTGTGTGAATTCAGTAATTTTTCAGATAGGTTTCTTTTTCAAACTGATACAACTGTTCAGCCTCTTTGTATTTCGAGTCTGAAATTTGGCTTCATAGAGAATCTACACCAGATCTCACCCTGATCCAAACCCTCCTTATATAGTTGATGACCTTGAAAGAATCTAAAGAAAAACTCCTAGGACTGAAGATTCAACTATTGTCAAACCAATTTAAAAAGAAAATTCCTTTGCTGAAAACCTTACATCCTTGCAAGGTACCCAATGTAACTTACACCATAGAAAAATCCTATTCAAAAATAAGTCACAAATTTGGATAGACCAGACAAACCTTGAGCCTACTAGCTTACATCAGAGTCCTAGTAGAGAATCCCCTCCTTCCACTCCTCCTGATCTTCAGTTTCTCCACCACTTTGACTCCTTTCATTCCAAACCTACTCAATATCAGCTAGTTGGTCGAAGTACATCTGCTACCCTCACTCATCCATCGACTCTGCAAACCACTCCATTTCATCCTCCACCCCTACTCATAAACCCTCCTCTTATAAATCCTCCTTGGGTTCCATTACCTCCCACCATGGTAGCATGGTATTCCCCTCTGCTACTACTACAACCTTTACTACCTATTCCACAAGACTGTCAATATAGAATCCCTAATTTTAATGGAACTAATCCTACAACTCCTCAACAGCATGTAGACAAGATGAGTGATGCTTTTGATTACCAATAAATAGAACATGAGACTATAAAAATGAGAATTTTTGTCAAAAGTTTAGGGGGAGAAGCAAATAAATGGTTCATGAAACGCCCATAAAACACCCATAAAGCCTAGCCTATAGTAAAATTTATAGATGAAATGCCCCCACATGAAACGCCCATAAATCCTAGCCGTAGTAAAATTTATAGATGAATTTGATCCGGAAATGGCTTATGAATTAAGAGAAAGAGATCCCCTTACCTTAGAAGGCATGCAAAGGGGAGTAGTAAGTGTAGAAGCCAATCTAATCGCTAAGAGGGCTAGAATGAGAATAGGAAAGAGGGTTACATATAAAGAAGAACCTGTGGCCTTGACATATGATGCTAAAACTGATATTCTAGTTAGGACAATGGAAAGGATGATGGAGAGAATTAACTTAAATGAAAGACCACCCGCTATGGAAAACCAAACAAATCCTGAAAACAAAAAACATAAAACAAAACTTCATAAGAGATCCTCCTCAAATAAGACAATGAGGAAATGACAAGCAAATCAGACGTCCTTTCCAAGAAAACTATGTAGATGTAGAGGAAAGAGAGACTGAGAAGCCTAAAGAAAACCATGTGAATCTAATAGGCTGCGATAGTGAGGACCTTGTTTTTCCCACTGAAGAAGAATAAGGTCCATTTTCCTCAAACCAAGCTGAAAGAACATATGAGGATTCTAAAGAATACAAACTAGGATTTGAATATGCCATCATGGAGGTTCATAAGCACTATGACCTAAGAAGTAGGAAAACCCAAGATATCCCCAAAAGGAATAAATTGGAAATTTCTACTAAGAAGACCCCTGAAAACACTCCTACAAAGACAACAGAAAATACAAACACAATGGCTAAGAATTATGATCAAAGAAAAAAAAAATAGCCAATAGGATGATGACCAAAGCTGCCACAATACATGAACTAGTGGCCTTGAAAAAGCTCTTTTAACTGAGATTCCAAGTAAAAATCAGCAAGCTAAAGTTGCTGAAAAAACAATGTCTGATAAAACTGATTTAAATCCACCAAGAAGAGAGACACCATTAAGTATTGAGAGTGAAATTTCCAAGATAAAAATAGTCATACCCCTTGCTGAATTAGTGACTCAAGATGTATATAGATCTCACATTTTGAAGGATTTAAACATAGGAAATGACAACGATACTCTAAATCTAACTCATGACAAGCCATAATTGTTGTTTGGACCATAGGTAGAGGGAAAATTTCAAGAGGGAGTTGTACCTACATTCTATGTCAGTTTGAACATCCATGAAAAAATCCTACACAATGCCATGCTAGATTATGGTTCTTTGCATAACCTCATGCCAAAGGTAGTGATGGAAAGATTAGGCCTCGAAATAATAAGACCATACAGAGACTTGTACTCTTTTGATTCAAGTAGAGTTAAATATCTGGGCCCAATCAAAGATCTATGTGTTAATCTGGCACAAATACTAGCTAAGAGCCTTGTCATGGATATTATAGTGGCTGACACTCCCCAAAAATACGGCATGCTCTTATCTAGATCATGGGGAGCCAAACTCCAAGGAACCCTCCAAATGGAAATGGCATATGCTATCATTCCAGTCTTTAACCAAACGAGAATGTACACAGAATCTCACATGAAATACATGGTAAGCAACCAAGATAGCCAAATAACACCTCTCTCTATTCTATCCATTCAGACCTTGATTCATTTATTTTGTACAATGAAGATGACATTAATGAATAATTATCCGAGAAAGAGGAAGAGAAAGACCTATGAGAATAGTTAAACCAAACACAAAATGAACATAACAGTCAAAACTGTAGCAGCCATGAACAACAACACAATAGAGAATCTAAACTTGAAACTCTTTGGAACATTAGCTTTGATGGCTCTTGTGGCAAAGCTAGTCAGGAGCAGGTGTTCGGATTCACAACACTAGTGAAGGCCACTCTTACAAGATGGATTTTCCATGTACAAAAAATATTGCAGAATATGAAGCTCTTCTCCTATGTTTACAATTGCTGAAAAATATAGGAGCTAAGAGGATTTATGTTCAGGGAGATTCCAAGTTAATTATAAGGAAAATTAAAGAATAATATTCAGCCAAAAATCCCAAGTTAAGAGAAGATAGAAAAGCTGCCATAGACCTCCTAAAAAAATTTGAAAAATATGAACTTACCTCTGTCCTAAGAACTCAAAACAACATTGCAAACAAACTAGCATTTGCTGCCAGCACTTTCCAACTTCCTCATGCCAATGAACAATACATGGTAAAGGTCAAAATCAGATCAATAGTCCATGATAACATAGATTATTGGTAAATTTTTGAATGTGGCAAACATATTGAAGACTTCCTACAGTCAAAAAATTAGTTTGAAATGCCAAAACAAGACTGAGATCCTGAAGAGTACTGCTCTGCTGAAGACTAAACACACAACACAGAGTCACCTCATGTTGCTGATATAAATCTGTTAGAACACCATCATGATGTAGAATTATGTGGAGATTCTAATGAAAAAGGACCTTGAGGTATTGAAATGCAAATACAACCTATTTCCAAAAGTACTTTTCCCCTTAGAATAGCTGTTTGATTTCAATGATGTTGGTGGGAAGCCAAAAATATATCCACTAAAATAGATGTAGAAGAATGCAACATAGGAAGTGAGGAAGAACCTAAAATGATAAAACTGTCCAAAACAGTGCCATCTCTTATGAAAAATAAATACATTGAGCTATTCAAAGAATTTAAATATTTGTTTGCATGGGGCTATTAGGACTTGAAGTCCTATGATACAAGCATCATTCACAATAAGATTCATCTCAAGGAAAACTAGAAACCATTTAAGTAAAAATTCCTGTCCAAATGCCTCTGGTTGAGAAAGAAATAAAAAAAAAATGTATGATGCTGGAATAATAGTCCCACTCAGGTACTCGGAATGGGTCTCGAATCTTGTATCAATGAGGAAGAAAACAGGGGAAATTAGGCTATGCATAGACTTTAGAAATTTAAACAAAGCCTCCATGAAAGGCAACTACCCATTACCTAAGATGGATCATATACTGCAAAGGGTAATAGGTTCCAAAAGAATATCTTTTCCTGATGGTTTTTCAGGGTATAATCAGGTGCTAGTGCATCTAGATGATCAACAAAAAACCGCCTTCACTACACCTTAGGGCACCTTCATGTATGTCAAAATGCATTTTGGGTTAATGAATGCTGGGGCCACTTTTCAAAGAGCCATGGATATTTCTTTCTCCAAAGAAATAGGTTACTTCATTGTGATATATATGTTTATGATATCACAGTCTATTCAAAAACCAATGAAGAACACCTAGATCACTTAAGACAGGTCTTTGAAAAATGTAGAAAGTATGGTCTATCTTTAAATCCTAAGAAAACTTTGCTTGGTCTTCAAGAAGGAACAATTTTATGCCATATCATATTTTAAGAAGGGATGAAGATAGACCTAAAGAGGATTGAGGGAATATTGTAGATCAGTCAAGAAATATCAAAGAAATATCAAGTCAAGATGTACTAGTCACCCAAGAAATATCAAAGAATTGCAATCTTTCATCGGAAAGATAAATTTCCTAAGAAGGTTCATACCAAACCTTGCATAACTCCTAAGAAAATTACAAACGTGTTGAAAAGAGATATAGGATTCAAATGGTCCATAGAAGCAAAGAAATCATTTGAACTAGTAAAACAAGCACATACCCAAAAACCAGTTCTAATCACCCTCACTTTACCAAGGACTTTTACATCTTCACATTTGCATCAGAACACACAATTGGTGCAGAATTACTACAAAAGAACATAACGAGACAAGAAAAACCCATAGTTTTCTTCAGCAAGGTGCTGGTCACTTTAACTGCTTATTAATTTAAACAACCAAGTGCTACATAAATCGTCAACCCAGGGAAGTCTATTTATTTCAAAGGAAATCACACACTGTAGATGCTCAATCTCAAAAGCAATGAAATGTTGTAGTAAAAATTACACTAATCACACCTTGTTTCAAACAAAATGAAGTTCTACTTGAGTTACAGCAAAGGAAATCTTTCTATTGCAAAAAACCACCAAAAGAATCCTGGATTACATTAAAAAGATAACAATCTAGGAAAGGAAACCAATTTGCAGAAGAAAAGACCAATTATGCTATAATATAGAACAGGACCCTATTCCCTATGTAGGAATCTTCAGCACCTATTTCTGATTACCAAGCTTTCACAAACTCATTTTGTAAACAAGATTTCTAATTAAAATAATCCACAATTACCTAGGAATGAATTGTATGAAAACAATGCAACAAGAAATAGAAACAGAGTTTCAACAATAGATAACAGAGTTCCAATACTGCATATATGATTTCAGCAAACAGAGTTTAACAAGGCATAAATGAAAAAAATAGTTAACAAACTACGAAAATAAATGGGTGAATCTTGTGAAGAAGGCGGGCCTTTTCCTTCACACAAAATTTCCCAGAAGAAGGAATTAGAATGAAATGCTTAGAACAAGCTTTTATTCATCTATCGAAAGTAACATATTACAAAGGATTCACGTTCCTTCTCTGTAAGTTTGTTTCAAGATAAACCTCCCGTAGTCTCCAATTGTTCTCTAATGCTGATGTCTCCTCTTTTTAAAGAGGAGACATCTATTACAATTGATTACATTATAGAAATCCTATTTTTAACCCAATCTAATTTTCTATACCGAAATAGGCCCTTTCTGTTCTTCCATAGAAAAATGTTGTTACAATGGTTACGATGGTACTCGCTTCAAGGTGCAGTTGTTACGGCCAGTGTAACAACTTCCTTACTTATCTTTTCCTGTTTCTATCATGCATGAAATACTACTTCAAAATCGCAAATCACGGGCTCTTTTAGCAACGAGATTTGTGTACTATTCTGACTGTTTCAGAAACACGGTCTTCAGATAGCCCTGATGGATTAACTTTAGTTTTCAAATGGTTTCAACAACGTGGTTCAAACAGTCATGATGAATTAACTGCGGTCTTCAAACTGTTTCAGCAACTATATATTTTTTATTAATGGTCAACTATGAAAGTAATGTAAAATTACATGTAAAACAAGTTAAACATATAGTGAAGAGAAGAATGTTATATACCTTTGGAAGAATGGATGAAAGTGATAGTATAGGCTTTAAATGTGGACTGGAAAAGAGTGGGATGATAGCAAAATGTATGGTCAAAATGGTACATTATAGAGATCTAATATCCCCCCCAACTAAAAAGGTTGCATGTCCTCAGGCAACTTTAATCTGAATCAGAGTCCGAATACTGGCTTTTGGCATGCACGTTACTTAGGTAGTAGCTATGGAAGGTACTGTCTGTTAAGGCTCTGAACTCTTGCGAATTTTGCAATCTTTGCCAAGCTGTTGCTTCATCCTTGTTGGCCAACCTATGATGAGCATGATATTCCTCTGCTGGCATCCATAAAATAGGAAAATGAATGTGGTACCCTATCCACTTTTTAGCACATTGCTGAACACATCTTATGTAATTGGGTACTCTAGAGAATGTGGTTTTGAAATTAGTAGGACTGAAAGGATTGTACTCCTGCTTTTCCTAAGAAGATTGTTGCCAAAACATATTATTTTCTCTTAAAGCAGCAGTTTCTTTGGCCTGAATAAAATGTTTGCAGTCGTGGAGTACATTTCCGTATATGTTCAGTCATCCCTGGTTTCTTCAAAAATTGATGATACTCTGCCAAAAAGATGGCAGGTTTCTCTAGTTCTGGCCTTATTCAGAGAAGATGGTTGTCTTCATTATGCCTAGTTGCAAGAAAAGCATTCTGCCATGTAATATGATTAGCAAGGAAAGAGGCAAATGCCCTAATCTGAATGTCACCAACAAGAGGGTTAAGATTAAACCTTTTGTTTTCAGGGATGGCTTCATTTGGAAGGTACAATTCACATACTAAGTGATGATCATTGGTGGAGGATTCTGCAAATGTTTTCACAAATTGTTCGGATGTAAGCACCTCATGGGGTCTTCCATATTTTATTGCTTTCAACTAAAAGTAAACAAGGCGTTCTGAGAGGAATAGAATGTAATTTAGAGATGGTTTCCTACTAGCCAATAATTTTTGTACCAGTTCAAACATTAGGAGAATTTTGCCTGTTAGCTCTTTATTCTCCTTCTTATAAAATCTAGATTGCTGGAGTGTTTGTTCCAAGATCTCCCAGTTTGAATATATATGATTCTGCCATACTAATTTGTGTTGCTACAAGATTTTATCTTGTGAAATGGCATACTCTATCTTCCATTTATTCATTATTTGCTTCTCATTCCATGGTTTAGTTTGTGTTTCAGTATTGCAAGTAATAGGCTGAGGTATAGTCCGAGTAGAAATAACAATAGGAACTTCAAATTTCATAGTTACAGTAGGCTGGGGTACTTGTAAATTAACTTATTTTTCTGAAATTTTGGAAGGCCCTACTGGTTCTTGTGTAATAGTAGGGTGTTCCTCTTTGACTGCAAAAGATGTAGATGCTCCCGGCATTGGGACTTGAACTATCTTATATCCTTCTTGTTGATAAATGTTTCCACATTGGCTGCACATATATTCCTTATATGGATCATTTTCTATGTGTTTGTCTGTCATGGATGATGTATGGGCCAGGGTATAAAAATTGAGCTCCTTGTCATAGGCTTCCTTTGTTGTCGCCAATGCTTGCTTATTGGTTTCCAATTCTGATCTTAGAAACTCATTTTCTTGTAGAAGGGAAGCTAAAGTGACTGAGCTTTGTGTATCAGTCGCATTCTTAGGAACTGGTTGTTGTGTTTCAGTTGTAGCTAGTTCTTGTGTGGCAGCTAGAGCTGGTTCCTTTGTGACAACTATTGAATATGTAGCATCCTGGGTGTTTAGTTCTTATACATCAGAAGCTGGTTCTTGTGTTTCAGCTACTGAATGAGTAGCTGGTTCTTGTGGGACAGCTACTTGTTCTGTAGAAAATGATGTCACATTACCCTGGGCATCTGGTTCTTGTGTTTCAGTGCCACTGGGTGAGACAACTAATTTTTCTATAGAAAATGATGTCACATTACCCTGGGCATCTAGTTCTTGTGTTTCAGTGCCACTGGGTGATACAGGTAATAATTCTAGGGTTTGGGAGGGTGGTGGTGTGAGGAGTTTTAACAAAATGGTTGCAGGATCAGGGGTAGTAGGAATGGTTTCTGCTTCAGTAGAAATGCTCATTCATCTCCTAGGTAAGAAGGCAGAAAAAGCAGTAGTTTACTTTTTCCTTTTATGAGAGGGTTTTTCCCAAGGAGAAGGGCTATCAGAGGGAGTAACTACTTTAGCTGCGGCCCTTGTTTGTATTTTTGGTAGGGAGGTAGTTGTGATTCACCTTTTCCTTTAACGAATAGAGGAGGATGGTCGTGTATCATTCTGAGAGTCATCACTTGGAATATGGACAGTAGGATCAGATGATTCTGCTAAGTGGTGGGATGGACTTGAACAAAGGTTAATTGGATTAGTTGGTTCTGTGGATGGAATTGGTGGAGGGTCAGGGATGTTCTCTAATTGCTGCTTGTGGGGACTTTCAAGAATTTCATAAGGATTTTTAGCAGCTTCTTGAGGAATTTTAGCAGCTTTCTCAGCGCCTAGGGGTAGATTGTTTAGAGAAGGGCTTTTTTGAGAAAAACCCCTCTAAATCATTAGTTCAACAAGATGGTGATGGGTGAGGGAAAGGAGTGGTAATTTTACCTGTCTGCAATAATGTGACATATTTCTAATACACCCACGTAAATAATAAGGAATATTTAGCAGTTGACCATGTCATAAATGATTCAACAAGACAAAATCATGCTGGTAGACTACCTGGTAGCGACCTTCACAAGTGAGGTAATGTTTGATGAATTAGGCTAATTTTGGCTAAGGAGGTGATAATGAGTGAATTAGGACACCCCAACCTTTTGGCTCGACTTTTTCTCCTGACAAAATAAAATATTTTTGTGCATTCAAAATGATATGCTTTCGACTAAACTATCGAATGTCAGTGACTAGAAGACCTCAAACATATGCTATGTCACTCTCTGAGACTAGAATTCAAACTACCTAGACAGTAGAATGATATTCTTGAATATTTTGTGCAAATTCAAGGACCTGTTGTGGATCAAACTGTTGAAGCCTCTGAAAATATCCTACCCAGCCTACCTGCTGAAAAATAGGATACACCTCTGGGTATAACTCAAGCAAAGCTATCGAGCCGTTATCATGTCGAATATCAGGTCCTCCCATAGTTAAAAATCCTTGGTAAAATTCACAGTCAAAAGGCCAATTTATCGCACTTTGAAAAGAGTAAATTTTGCGAATGAGAACATGGAATAACGGTGAAGGAGCGAGGTAATGGATAAGAAATATGATGGTAATTGGCATGTTGTAAAATGATGGCATATAATTTTGATATTCCCCCCCAACCATAGCTGAAATGATGACTTTAAATGTATGGGGATTTGTGAAATCTTCTCATTTAACCATATTTTAATTGTACTTACATATAAAATTTACATACCTCATCTTTACCTTTGATTTGTAGTTCAAAAAATATAGTGCTTGCTTATAATGGCTCAATAGTCATGGAAGAACTTTAGAAGCTTTTTTAAACATAAGGGAGATTATATTAGAGGTCTGTTTAGTCATAGGAGAAGGAAGTGAAAGGACAGGAGTAGCATGAGCAATAAGAGAAGTGAGAATGAAAGAACTGAAGAAGATGGTTTCATGACAGAAAATGTTGCATAGTCATATCTTTGGAGAAAGAAATGGTGTTTCAGCAACGGGAAGAATTGATGAAATACTACTGGGGAGTGGTGTTTTAGCAATGGGAAAATAGGGAAAGTGTTGTTGAGGAGTGGTGTTTTAACAGTGGGAAAATGGGGAAAATGTTTGCTGAAGAATGGTGTTTCAGCAATGTGAAAAATGGGGAAAGTATTTGCTGAAGAATGGTGTTTCAGCAATGTGAAAAATAGGGAAAATTATATGAAAAGACAAAAAGAAATGAATGGAATGAATGATGAAATTTTAATGGAAGTTGGGGAAGTGAACTATGAATGAGTTGAAGTGAGGGGAGTAATTCTTCTCAAAATGAAGCTTGGACCTGCTTGTGGTGACTTTGTCCTTCCTTGGTAAGCCTTTCCTTAATCCAGAATCTACAAAATAATCAATTGTAACATGCTAGCCCTTGACAGGGATTATTAGTTTAAGAAATCTAATCTAATACTAAAAATACCATGCAGAAAAATAAAATGCAATGAGGAGTAGAAGGCTCTCCTAAAAATAGATAATGTGCATCTACCATGTAAGTGGCCTTAAAATCTTCTTTGGAAATAGGGCACTGGTACAGACGAAGTCGATGACCCTTTACTAAGAGTGGTGTTTTAGAGTCATCAATTGTTAAGAGCCTTACTATCCCATTGGGAAAAAATGTATCTATTTCGTAAGGTGCTAGCCATCTTGTACGTAGCTTCCCTTGAAAATTTTCAAACCGAGAATCATACAATAAAGCCCAATTACCTTTTTAGAACTGCTTATGCTTGATGATTTTATCATGCCACTTTGTTCTTTGTTTTTGGATCATAATTGTCGGATGAATGGCATCTAATCTTCTTTCATCCAATTCATGAAGCAGCTTCAACCTAGCTACCTGTGCATCAGTCAAACCAAGGTTAACAGCTAAAGCAGTCCTTAAGGTTTTAATTTCAAATTCCACCAGAAAAACAACATTTTTACCATAAACCAATTCATAGGGAGAAAATCCTGTAGTATTTTTCCAGGTAGCTCTATAAGCCCATAGCGCTTCAGGGAGCCTTTGAGACCAATCCTTCCAGTTGTCCTTCACTGTTTTTGTTAGAATGAATTCTATTACTTTGTTTGTACTATCCACCTGCCCATTGGATTTGGGGTGGTATGATGTAGTCATTATATGATGAATGTGATATTTTTGAAGAATGGCTTTGAACCCATGCGAAGTGAAAGGAGGTCCTCCATCTGTAACTAGCTCTCTAGGGACTCCAAATCTAGCAAAGATTTCTTTAAATAGGAAAGCTAGGACAACTTCTTCATTAGCCCTAAGGAGTGCTTTAACCTCCACCCATTTATAAATATAATCTATACAGACTAATATATGAAATCTTTGGTTGGATGGAGGAGTAATGGGTCCTATAAAGTCTAAGGCCCATCTTTCAAATGGTTCAAGTATTACCTGGGGGTTTAATGGAATTTCATCTCTATGATTAGGTTGACCCATCTTTCGAAGATGCATTACAGAAATACACACCATAAGGGGTAAATTCATCCATAAATATTTCGATAGAGTCATTAAGCATAGCAGAAAATATTCCTATAACTGCTCTTTGAAAGGTTGGTGGTGCATTACATAGTCCAAATGGGAGAATTATATAGGAAAAAGTTCCCCAAGGACTAGTAAAAGTGGTCTTATCTTGGTCTTCGAGTGCAATTCTGATTTGGCTATACCCACTAAACCCTTCTGAAAAGGAGAAGAATTTTTTCCCTGACAAACTATCCAACACCTGATCAATGAACGGTAAAGGAAAGTGATCCTTTTGAGTGACTTTATTTAAGGCTCTATAATATATACACACTCTCCATTTCCCGTTTTTCTTAGGAAATATTACCAATGGGGAAACTCATTCACTATCAAACATAGGATATATAAACCCTGCATTAAGAAATTTTTGAAGTTCCTCTTTGACAATTTCTCTTAAATTAGGGTTCATTCGTCGTTGGGGTTGATAGACTAGTCGACAACCTTCCTTGATATATATATGGTGAGTACATAATTCGGGAGGGATTCCCTTCATATATATATAATCCCATGTGAATGCTTCCTTATTTGCAAGCAGTAACTTCATTAATTTCTGTGTTTCAGCAACTGTCAAGTCAGGGTTTATGTTTGATGTTTTTCCAGGTTCGATTTCTACTGTTATATTTTTAGAAGAGATCGTGATTGATGCTTGAGATAGATATTCATATTTAAGCTTTTCCTGGGTATCTAATTTCAAAAGGGCAGCTAGCTAATTATGTGTTTCAGGAGTCACAGAGGAGGGTTCACAAATAAAATTATTAATTACCTCATCCTCAGTGGTATCTTTAAGACTTAAGGCTTGTACGATAGTAAAAATAGGTTGAATAGCATGATCATCATAGTCCATCCATACAGAATTATCATTATTAATCATGGGTGTAGCGTAAGGGTAGAGAGTAAGCTGCTTAGTTTCATATCTGTTGGGAATTTTCATTGAACCAGATCTACAGCTGATAAAGGCATCGACTGTAGCCAACCAGGGCCTTCCCTGAATTAGAGGATGTCCCCCCAAATTTTTTTTAGTCTAAAACACCACAAAGTCAGCTGGTTAATTTCAGGATTCAACTGAAATGACTAGGTCTTCAATAACTCCTTCTGGTTTGATTATAGAATGGTCAACTAACTCTAGAATGGTTGGTGTATCTCTACTTACGTTCTTTAGCTATAACAGCTATGAAGTTTCAAGATTCTTAATGTTTATAGCAGCACCTAAATCTACCAAAACATGAGGGATTATTGTTTTACCGATTTGGACTGTCACAGTAGGATGGCCGAGGTCACCATATTTAACTGGAGGAGCTTTAACGAAGATTAATGCAGATAAATCACTCATAACATGGACTGTAAGGGGATCTTTAGCTTTCCTACCGGGTTTCTTAACACAAATATCTCTCATCGTTCTGGCATAAATTGTTACATCTCTTAGTGCCTGTAAAAGTGGAATTTTAACATACAGATTCTACAATTCCCCTAAAAGATTAAAAGTAGGTGGCTCGGGCATTTTAGTTAAAACTAAAAGGTTAGGGAATGGTGGTTCTACTATTTCAGCACCCTTAGTAGAGGGTGGTTGTACCTCTTTATGTGAATCATGTTTTTCTTTTTCTTCTTTATTAGAATCGGAAGAGGTAACATCATCGATAATGGGTTCAACTATTTTCCCATATCGTAAATGAATGTCATTACATTGTGCAGGGAAAATAGGAAGTATAGGCTGGTTATGAATATCATTAACTTGCACAACTTTATTATTGGGGTTAGGATTTGGTTGTACAGGTAGCTGGGGTCTTATCATTTGATTATTCAGTGGAGCACCTGATGGTAGAGGAAGTGGTTGCTAAAATTGAGGAAATTGATTTGGAAACAGAAGTTGTTTACCCCTCCAATTCGGATTCCATTGGTTAAAGTAAGATTGTTGTTCTGGAGGCCAAGGAGTCCATATTGCTAGATCTACAAAGGGAGGGTTTGTTTGTTTCATGGGTGGGTAATTCATTTGATTAAAGGGCGGGTATTGCATTCGGTTAAAGGGAGGGTAATTTTCTTGACTAAAAGAAGGATAATTGTTCCAATGATTAGAAGATGTAAATGGCATATTAGAGTTCATACCTTGTCCTCATGGTTACCATTGCCTTCTATGTGTCAGCAGATAGACTGCTTCAACTTCTTCTTTAGTTGGTTGGAATGTTGCTTTTATTCCCGGTAAAGAAGGGCATTGTTGTGTTTCATGATCTTTCTCACAAAGGGTGCAAATTGGCACCTTCTCCAATGGAAATTCCCTTAGTGTGTGTTTATCTCTACATTTGGGTCAAAAGAAAGCCAAGGCTGCTTCTACTTTAGCTTATTTCTTCTTAACCTGCAAGGTGTCAATCTATGAAACAAAAGAACTTAACGCTTGAGTTTTAAATTCCTCAAGTAAATTACCTATTTCAGCTCTTGTTGCTCCTCCACTGGCTGAATTTTTAACTCTTGAATATGTGGTATCCCTATTGTTTGATCTATTCCTTGCAGCTCCTCTTGAACATATTTTACAAAGGTTAACAATTTCATCATATGATTTTTTAGATATGTCCCCTTTACCAAGCATATTTAGAATACCTAAAGAGTCATTCCTTACCCCTTTCAGTAATATTTCTTTAAGAATATCCTTACTTACATCGGGATGATTGGATCTCTGCAAGTTGCATTGTAGTCTTTCCACAAAGTCATCCAGATTCTCGTCCTCCTTTTGTACCATCTTAAATAGCTCCTCTCTTTTCTCTCTCATCTTGCAGTAGTCTTGATATTTAAGCAGAAACTTCTATTTCATCTATTCCCATGTTGTGATTACATGGCCTCCTAGACTCATGAACCATCTTACTACATTTCCTTTAAGTTTTGCTGGAAATAGCTTCAGTTTTTGAGCATTAGTAATGTAATCATAACTTCTGCATAATATATCAAACTCAAAAAGAAACTCATCAGGATCTTTAGAAGATAAACCATGAAAGTTAGGTAAAGCTGAAAGTGGGATATTCTTCATGGGGTTTGCTCATCTAGGGAGATAACCAATAGGAAACCACAAGGTAGAGAGATAATTCTCATCTTTTCCTCCTCCTTCAAGATCTACTAGTCCTCCTCCGGAGAATTCGTCATTTTTCCCTTCCATTTCTTGATCTCCTACTGCGCTTGCTACCTGTAGGGTTAGTTTTCTTGGGGGCTCCGCATCCTCTCATGCAATCTTCACATCTGAAAGAAAAACATCAATGCTTTTGAAATCTATAATTGCCTTCCCCGGAAATGATTCCAAAATGTTGGTCACTTTAATTGCTTATTAATTTAAACAACCAAGTGCTACATAAATTGTCAACCCAGGGAAGTTTGTTTATTCCAAAAGCAATCACACACTGTATATACTCAATCTCAAAAGAAATGAAATGTTGTAGTAAAAATTACACTAATCACACCTTGTTTCAAACAAACTGAACTTCTACATGAGTTATAGCAAAGGCAATCTTTCTATTGTAGACAATTGCCAAAAGAATCCTGGATTACATTAAAAAGATAACAATCTAGGAAAGGAAACCAATCTGCAGAAGAAAAGACCAATTATGCTATAACAGAGAACATAACCTATTCCCTAAGTAGGAATCTTCAGCACCTATTTCTGATTACCAAGATTTCACAAACTCATTTTGTAAAAAATATTACCAATTAAAATAATCCACAATTACCTAGGAATGAATTGTATGAAAACAATGCAACAAGTAATGGAAACAGAGTTTCAACAATAGATAACAGAGTTCCAATACTACATAAATAATTTCAGCAAACAGATTTTAACAAGGCATAAATGAAAAGAACAGTTAACAAACTATGGAAATAAATGGGCAAATCTTGTGAAGAAGGCGGGCCCTTTCCTTCTCACAAGATTCCCCAGAAGAAGGAATTAGAATGAAATTCTCAGAACAAGCTTTTATTCATGTGTGGAAAGTAACATATTATAAAGGATTCACGTTCCTTCTCTGTAAGTATTTTTCAAGATAAACCTCTCGTAGTCTCCAATTTTTATCTAATGCTGATGTCTCCTCTTTTTAAAGAGGAGACATCTATTACAATTGATTACATTATAGAAATCTTATTTTTAACCCAATCTAATCTTCTATACCGAAATAGGACCTTTTTTTTCTTCCATAGAAAAATGATGTTGCAATGGTTACGATGGTACTGGCTTCATGGTGTAGTTGTTACGGCCAGTGTAATAGATTCCTTACTTATCTTTTCCTATTGCTGTCGTGCCTGAAATACTGCTTCAAAATCGCAAATTACGAGCTGTTTCAGCAACGAGATTTGCGTACTATCCTGACTATTTCAACAATGCGGTCTTCAAACAACCCTGATGGATTAAATCTAGTCTTCAAATGGTTTCAACAATGCAGTTCAAACAATCATGATGAATTAGCTACAGTCTTCAAACTGTTTCAGGAACTATATATTTTCGATTAATGGTTAAATATGAAAGTAATGTAAAATTACATGTAAAACGAGTTAAACATATAGTAAAGAGAATAATGTTATATACCTTTGGAATAATGGATGAAAGTGATAGTATAGGCTTTAAATGTGGATTGGAAAAGAGCAGAATGATAGAAAAACGTATGGTAAAAAAGGTACATTCACATGTCATGCAATTGTTAAGGACATACTAACTCAGGATTTTGATGGTAAAAGAGGTAAGTGGATTTCTATCATCTTAGATTATGATCTATAAATCAATCCCACCAATCTAATCAAAGGTCAAGGATTGGCCAAACTGATGGCTGAAGAAAACTTTCAAACATTGGACATAAACATGGTACATTCCTTGGATGAAAAAGAGGAGTTGGTGACTCCACCTATTGAAGAAAGATTTCTAAACTCACTCTGGTATGCTAATATATTATATGTGATTTTTAATCTAAATGCTCCTCCTAGTTTGTCCAAAACAAAGGCCAGATTCTTGATACTAAAAGCTGTAAATTTTTTCATTCTAGATAAAGCTTTATATTGGAAAAATTATGTTGGTATCCTCCTTAAATGTTTACTTGAATAAGATGCAGATAGAATCATGCATGAGTTTCATGAAGGAGAATGTGGAGGTCATCTCTATTGGAGAACCACTGCCAACAAAATCCTTAGAGCTGGTTTTTATTGGCCCAATCTTTTCCCTGATATCCACAAGCGAGTAGTGACTTTCCATAAATGTCAAATCTTTGAGGGAAAGAGAAAAATATTGCGTTTGCCTTTACAACCAATGAGTGTTGAAACTCATTTTCAACAATGGGGTTTATATTTCATTGGATTTATCCCTGCCTCCTCTTCCCAACACAAATTGATCCTCACTGCAACTGAATATTTTACAAAATGGATAGAATCCATTCCTTCTAAAACTGCCGCAGACTCAATAGTCATCAAATTCCTTGAAAATCACATTTTGTCTAGATTTGGTTATCTTAGAAAAATCATCACTAATAATGCTGCTGAATTTAAATCCAAGAGAATGATGGACTTTTGCCACAAGTATCACACAACATTAGGGAATTCTACAACTTATTACCCTCAAGTTAATGGGTTGGCTGAGTCTTCTAACAAAATTTTGGTAAATATCATCAAGAAGTTGCTATAAGAAAACAATAAGTCATGGCATAAAAAATTAGTGCATGCACTATGGGCAGATAGATTAACAAACAAAAAATCAATTAACATGTCACCCTTTCAACTAGTGTATGGCATGGAAGCTTATTTAAGAGGTACAGTCAGAGAAGAATGATATACAAACGATGACATCCTTGGGATATTAGCGATGAAGCTTATTCAAGAGGTACAGTCAGAGGAGAATGATATACAAAGGAGGCTGAACCAAGCCATTCAATTACAGTAATCAAGGGAAGAAGTATACAATAGAACACAAGCAATACAAGAGAATATTAAGAAAATATTTGATAAGAGGACTAAATCCCATGATTTTTAGATTGGATACAAAGTGTTGAAATGGGATTCAAGAAGAGAGGACAAAGGTAAGCATGGGAATTTTGACAATCTATGGAAAGGCCCATACATCATTCATTCTGTTAGAGGTAACAATGCATTCTTCCTACAAGAAAAAGATGGAACAAAATCATATGGAGGTCATGTCAACGGCAGGATGCTCAATTGTTATTTTTGTTGAAGTTCTTAGTTTAAAGATCCATTCATTTTGCATAACACTACTTGAATAAAATATCAAAAAAATGAAACACAAAAACAAATAAAAGAAGAAAAGAGAGGAGATAAAAAGAAGATGTAAAGCCCCATACTAAAAGGGAATGTTTCTGAAAGTGCACAAGTCCAAATGCCACTACTTTTGAGAAAGGAAAGACATGTTCAGTCACACAACCTAATCATGATTGAACGTGTTTTAAATTTTTGTTGAGAATTTAGAAAATGAAGTTTTTCCAAACTATTTAAAATTGGCTTATCAATAGACTAGGTTAGAAAAAGATATTGGTTCCCAAAGCTCAAATATGAACCAAAAAGAGAGGGAGGGATAGATGAAAAAATTTAAATTATATCCCTCAAGTTTCTGGTTGTACTTATGCAAAAATAAAATATGTGTGAAGCTTTTCCAAAATGCCACAGCTCGTGGAAAATCAAACTGCTTAACCTTTATTTGGTCATGTTTTAAATTTTATGTTGATACATTAGAGAATGAAAATATGTCAAAATGTTTAATATTGACAGATAAGTAGATTAGGTAGAGAATAAAAGAGCTCATCTGTCTAATTTGGGCCTTTGGATGATATTAGGGTAGAAGTAGATAATTTGTAATTTCAAAAGAAAAAATGATGTCCAAGGTTTGCTGCTTTAAATGCACCCAAATGAAAAAAAATGCTAGGAAAATTATGATGGGTAGGTAGAGTTGATGTTGAATCAATCATGCTTTTTCATATTTTAAAAGATCACATCTCCCAAGGACAACATCAAATCAGTTGTTGAACAAGGAGGAAATCTTCCAAGAAAAAACAAGGTACTGATTTACAAATTCCAGATATCTGAACTCTCAGGTTCCTAACACCTCTTGAATGAGCTGCCCTCCCCAAGTGGAGCCATTGTTAGTCATCAATATTTTTCACTATCTTTGTACGAATATAGAATGGTTATAGTTTTCTAAAAACAATATTCCTTGAATATCTTGAGTTTCAGAAATCTCATTTCCTTCATTATCTTAATGAAACCTTTTCCCTATGTATCAGTTTGCCATCTCAAAGTCACCATGTTTCCCTTAAAAGACTCATTATCGGCTTATAACTCTCATTTTCATCCTTCTTTCCTACCTAAAACCTCATTTACCCATTTTCCCCTGTCAATAAACTCCACCCTCCCTCTAAGATTCCTTGTTGCTAACTCATTACCATGTTCCCTTGAGCATGACAACACTTTTGGAAATGCTCTTTTCGCTTAAAAGTTTTTTTAAATCAAATTTCATACAAAATCAGGTAAAAAAGAACTCCCATTAGGTCATTAGGTTTTTTCATTTTTCAAGGTCATCCTTTCATTCCGATCAAGTGAGCACACATATTAGAAGGATTGATTATGATAATAATTCTTCTGGCTCCCCAAAATCCTTGGATTTTTCAGGCACAACTTTTCCTTTGCTAGAATTTGGCTCAAATGTAATAGAATGTCAAGACATGGTTATTCAAGAAGCACATAAAAATTTCCAAACAAGATTATCTTCTCAGTTCAGAACCTGCAAGTGAGAAAAATAGACAAAAATTAGCACTTCTGTAGAGGTGTTGGAAGATTTACCAGTAGAAAGTATTGATGATGTAGACTGTCTACTCCTGAATGAAAAAAAAGTACATCAATGGAAAGGGGAACAACTTGGTATTGTATATGACAAAGGTTATAAACTTGATAGTCCACTTGAGTGCCAAAGTAGTTATTACTTGTAGGAAAATAACATGGAGGAAGCACACAAGGCCATACATGAAGAAAGTCTATCAAAGAATATTGATGGAATATGGAAAAAAGGTAAGTTGAACTGGACAGAAATGAATGAACTTGAAAGGGCTATATAGGAATTAGAAGACAACACTTATGATTGTTGTAAAGAACTGTAGGCACTTAGGGATTTGAAAAAAAGTGGCCAGAGAAGGTGGAAAAGTTGAGTTGAATTTTATGGTGTAAACTATAGAAGGTTTTGACGATGCTACTAGATGTGATAATTAATTCCCAAGGTTGTCAAAGTGAACATGTCAAGCCTCAATTAGAAAAAGAAAAGCCAACTTGATGACTTCAGCAACCTGTAATGCAAAAAAGTCTCAAAGAATATTAGTGACAAAAGAAAAAGACTTCAAACATTAGAAAGTGGGTTTTTCATGTTAAATTAAAACCACAAGCCTATAAATTCCCATTTAACACTTCAATAGAATCATTGTTTCCTTTCAAAAAGATTAGAATCATTCAACAAGGAATAATTTCATGTTTTTTCAAGCGAATTCAGGCCAATTTCCTTGGCAGTGCGCATTCAGCACTTAGCGTTGTGTGCTTACACCGGCGTTGCGCACCTGGAAGTTGGTGCTACGCCCTTGCCTGATTTTTTCAATGTGCCTTACACTGGCACTGCACACCCGGAGATTACCATTTCACCCTTGCACTGGCGTTGTGCGCTTACCACTGGCACTACACGCCTAGCCAGAGAAGGTTCCCAAGTGATCTAGCTGCCCAAACAAGTTTGAAACTTCTTCAAATTTCCTCTAAAGTCCTCCAAAGCAATGTTAAGTGGTAAGTACATACCATAACCCATTTTTAAGCTATTTTGGTCATCATTTAATCAATTTAGGTGTAACCCTATGAAAACCCTAATTTTAAGCTTGTGTTCATTTTTTTGCCCTTATTTCATCCTCTTATAAAGAAAATCAATCATGAAGAAAGGTAATTACATTGATTGAGGGTTTTTCATTCATCTAAGCTTGTACCTACACCCATTACCTTCATTCACACTCATTACCTACACTATTTTAAGCTAGTAATCTCATCTCCTTCCACCCATTCATTCTAGTTACACTCTAGGGTTTCACAAAACAGAGTTTAAAGATGTCAGAGAAAGAAGAAAGTGGCATGGTTGGTGAGGCACAAATGCCAAGGAAACATGATCATAAGGGAGGAAAAATAAAAATATTTGAACCCATGACTGCAAGGGAACTCATGGCCTCTCCTCTTACTATTTCTTGCCTTAAAAATGTGGGCTTCTTTGAATTTTGTGAGAAGGTTGAGCAAGTCCAAAATAACCCAAAGCTAACAAGATTATTCGTCATCAATATACATGACAAGCAGGTCAATCTTTCCGGGGTTACATTTGATATGTCCACTAATTCCATTGCAGCTGTTACAGGGATACCCAGTGTGGGAGAGAAGTGGTTCAAACAAGACAACCTGGACATGAGTTATTTTCAACCATACCTTAAACCTACGTATAAAGATCACAACAAGTCCATGTTCCCTTTCTCTCATCTTTGTTGTACCTTAAGAGACAAGCCCTTATCTTTGATAAGGAATTAGTGTTGAAGACATTTTATAATTATGTCACAAATTTTTATGTCTCTATTTTATTAACCCTCAAGTATTTATAATCACACCCCTAAATATCAAATATTATGAATGCTTCACAATGCTACCATCTGTAAATGTTGAATGACATAACAGGAAGAAAATGTAGGAAGAAGTCCAAACTGATATGCTGCTTTAGACAGAAAATACCATTCCAAACTCTGGAAGAAACATGTGAAAGAAATAGTTAAAACAAAGGAGCGCCAATTAAGGTTTTCAACTCTTATACGCAGAAGTAAGAAGAGACCTGCTGCTCATAACCTTGTTTTATTCATAGAAGGAAATACATAATGAAAACTGGAATACATTTCAACATAAATAAAATGACAAAAACTTGCTTACTCATTCATTAATATTTGAATCTTTGAGTACAAAAATATTTGTCGAGGAGGTCCAAAACTCGGAACCTTCCTTCCCCTTGAAAATTACATTAAATACAGTAAAAGGCAGTTTGGAACTGCTGTAACAAATTCTAACTACCAAAGGTACTTCATGAATTCAAAGGCTGTCTATTACATGCCTTGGAAATTTCTTTTTACAATTACATTGACTTCAAAAAATAACATAAAGTAAATATCCTAATCTATATGAATTGCTGATGACGTGGCTTCTTTTCCTTGATCGACTAATTTTTCTTTCTTTGCTATTGATCCCTTTGGTAGGTAAATTGTCCAAGCTGTGCAATTTTTCCATATTTCTACCTTTGTTCTAGATGAATGTGTCATATTGTGATATTCCAATTTGAATGTAGTAATTCGGTCATACAAAGGCCTTTTAGAGAAAAGGGTTTTTACCATCCATAAGAGTTGAAAATGTCTCTGCAAAAAATAGACCATTGTCTCTCCCATGAGCACCTGAGTCTTTTCATACCTGTTATCAATCTTTCTTTTTATCATCACCAGTGAATTCTCATAAGAGCTCCATGGAAAAGGGTTTCCTTCAGCCCCCCAAACATGATGGCAAGCCTACCCTTGTTATTTTATCAAATTCTTTGTCAAATTGACTTACTACTTCTTTGATTTATATAAGTTTATTTTCTATAGCCTTTTTGAGATCATTCTTGATAATCATTTTGTTAATTTCCATTGCATATAACATTTTTTCCTACATATCATTCTCCTCTAACTCCTGACCAGATTTAGAATTGATAAAATCAATAAATCTTTTTGCCCAAATGGCTTTGTTAATCCCTTTTTTCTTATCAGACATAACTGATTCTTCACATTCGATAATAACAACTTTTTATTTTGCAATTATCATCATGAAACAAAAATTGGATTTTATTTCTGAAATGATATTAGTCCAAATGATATCTTTAGCTTGTATCAATGACAGATTTCCTTTCATTCTTTCTTTGATATTCTTGATCTCAGCTTCAACATTTCAGAAATCCATTCTTTATTTATCTGCTTCATTTTCTAGGTCCTTCATCAATTTTGCTGCAGTCTCTAGATCTGTCTGAGCTTTCTTTCTATCCCTTTCAGCCATCTACATCTCATTATTTAATTGAATAATTTGTGTTTGTGGGTCTTCATCACTTGTAGGAAAAACAAAGGTACAATTATGATTATCAATATGATTTTGTAAGGAAATTGCAGTATGTTTTACTTTGGAAAGTTCTTCATCCTTCTTAATGGGTTTTTGCAACAACTCTTCTTTTTGTTTCTCTACCTCTGCAACTTATGAAGCTATTGAATGTTCACTAGAAGGAAAATTCAATTTCTTCCTTAATATAGAAATCTCTGCCTCAACACTTTGCATGAATTTCTGCATAGCAAACTTGTCACTTGGGTCTACACCAATCTTAATAATAATCTTCTTCAACTCTTCATTTTGAACTGTCAAGGCTCTTGAATTATCCTTTTATAACTTCAGCTTCTTAATAAATTTCTCTAACATGTATTTAGCTTTAACTGCCATTGCATTTGTCTTTTTGAGGTCGTTAACAATCAATTGTCCTGTCTGCATATAAAAGTTCATTTTGTCCATTAGTGGAAAATTTTTAACATCCATAGTCACATTTACAGTATTAAAATTGTTTGAAGACCCAATAGACATTCCTGTGGAATGTGATAGAGTAATCCTAAATTGATATTTTTCAAGATCCATTACAGTCAACAGCCTTGTCTGATTAGTAGTAACCTGATGTTCTGCTTGGCCTCCATGCTGGACTTAATTTTTTTATTTCTCTCTTCAATTTGTGAAAACACCTGTTTAATTAAGGGTACTTGTTCATGAGAGGATTCATGGCCTCTAGGGGAAGAGGGAGCATTCTTCTCTTCACCCAAATGCAAGGAAAAACCAGGTGAATTAGAGGAATGATCCTCAACAACTTTTGTCCTTTTCTCACCTCTTGGTGCCTCATCATCCATGTCAATAACAACTTCTTTACCTCTTTTATTTGTTTTCTCGGTTATAACAGGAGGTTTAAGGCTTGTATTCAATAAACTTATTTCACCTTTGTTTGCTACCTTTTCTTGCTGAGGTCTACTTTCAAGAATGAAAGCTGAGTATCCATTCTCAATTCTTCTCTGTGAAATTACACCATGGGGATCATAAGCCCATTTTTCTCCTAGTAACATATGTGTTTCCTCAAACAATTTTGTTACTTCCTCAAACGCCTGCCTCATGTTAACTATGAAATATCCCACACTCATAGGTAATTTATACATATGGCCTTTCTTCATAGGAACAAAGTGCACATGGTCAACACTTAGGCTCTGTCTGATAAATTCTAAGGCAAAAAGCCTCATTGGTAGAAATGTTGGGAGCTGTAAGGTTGAACATTTTCTCCATACAACCTTATTTCAGAATATTATTCAAATACAAACCAGTCCCCAAATTTACGGCTAGTTCCTAAATGTAGAAACTCTTAGGCTTTAGGTAAGAAACAAGAAGGATGAACTCCATTCAATATTTTATATTCAATGGGCATATAATGACTAGAAAAATCAGATAACCCCTCTTCATTTTGTTCCCTTATGATTATATCTGTCCAGAATATAACTGAATGTCTATTTGGACCTAACCACATGAATTCCTCAAAATTTTGATATAAAAATAAGTAGACAATCAGTGAGGGAAATTTAAAAGAACATGTTAGTGAAAGACTCATCAATTGGGAGTTGACTACTTCTTGCCAAAAGGATGGACTATCCAGGACCATTCCTGGCTTCATGATCATGGCGAATATTACTAGGACTGACTTGTCCACTGTGACGTCATCTTCTTTGCCCAAGATTTTAGCAATACTACTCAATACAGGCTGAGTCTCTTCATCAAAAAATCCCATAGTAAATTCTCCACACTCTGGCTGAAACTGCTTCATATTAGGCTTCAAATGGAACATTAACCGACTGAATTCTTCTCCTGCAAGGCTTTCATAGTAATTAATCTGTGAATCTTCTAAAAATTTAACTGATGATTCGGACTCAGGAGAACACAAGGCTTCGCGGATTAATTGGGTAGACACCTGCAGAACATTTTCCCCTTGGGAATTAATTACAAAACATTTTCCAGGATACATTGAGGAAACCAACCAATAGATGAACTCTGAGAACAAATGAGTGTTCATGATGCATGCATAAAGGATTCCATCATTTATCATGGAGAAATAGATAGGGGAATTATCCTTATTCAATACAATGTGTTGATAAAATGGAAGATGCGTTATTGAATGCATAGTATCTTGAATGTCTCTCTCGCTATCCATGAGAGGAATGTGGCTCGATGACACAGAAAAAGAATACCTTTTAGCCATAATTTAGAAAAGGAGCTGAAGGGATACTCTTGCAAAGTGACTAAAATAAGAAAGGTGACAGAAGAATGCAACAGGTCGAAACGCAACAAACTGCAAAGAATTTTGAAAACAAAATGAAAAATACCCCCAAATAAGTGGCACGACTCTCATATTAAATGCCATACACAACGTGCCACTTAACCGTTGGATTGATTTGACATGAGTAACAACTATTTTCCATTCAGCATATGATGTCATTGCGGGGGGTCTCTAGTTACACTGAGAACTCCGGCTAGTGCCCCCGTAGTTGATATCCACCGTTGATCTCTATTGCCTCCGCAGTCAACCCAGTCAACTGCGGATGCACCTTTTCCATTAACTCTCATTCTGTTAGTGCCCGCTGGTTGGGTCATCCGATTTACACTTTAAATATCAGAACTCTCCACCTTTTACATTGATCGGCCTTTAATCTTTGGATATAAAACTCACTTGTAGAAATTTTGAAACAATTAAACTTTAATACATGAGACTAAAAACATTTTATTTTTATGCAAAAGTATAAAACTATATTACTTTAACATATTTTCTTTTATTTCAATTTCAGATTTTTTTGTATTTTTAATATAAAATTAAAAGGATATGCAGATGATCCACAACATCTGGCTCCACCTGGGGATAGTGTTTTTTTCCATGAAACACCAATAACCTACAGATCAGTTCCTTCACTTTGGGCATGGAGTCAAAAATTACTTGATGGGAAATATACAATGATAGAAAACCAAATATGTACAATGATGAAATAATTGCTTCTAGTGCTGGAAATAGTGTTTCAAATACTGCCCATTAATAGGCAGTTCTACTGCTTCTCCATCGAGACGTTCCAACATGAAAGTGTTATTTTTTCTGGCTTCAATGATTTTATATGAACCATACCATAAAGGATCAAATTTTCCATGCTTCCCTCTAACTTATTTTATTGTATCCCATCTCAGTACCAGATCTCCATTTTGAAACATGATTTCTGTTGCTTTTTTGTCGGAAATGGACTTCATTTTCTCATGATGAGTTACCAAATTGTCTCTAATCTTCTTTCTTCTTTCACTCAATTCCATCACTTTATTCATTCTTCTAATCAAGGCATTAGGTTCCTCTTGAGCATCTTGAAGGAAAGATATTACTAGCCTTACTAACTGAGTGGGAAACAATGCCTGCGTACCATATACTAATTCATAAGGTGACTTACCAGCAGATCTCCTAGTAGTCATCCTCACTGCCCATAAAGCAAAGACCAGCTTTGAATCCCAATTCTTCTGGTTCTTATTTATTGTATTCTTCGAGATTTTAACCAACTTTGTATTACAGGATTCAGATAATCCATTTCGTTGGGGGTGATATGTTGTAGAATGGGACAATATCACATTATAATTTTGACAGAAGTTTATAAATCTGACTGAGTTGAAAACTCAAGCGTTATCTATCACAATCTTCATTGGGCATCCAAATCTGCTAAAAATGTTTTCCTCCAAAAATTTCATTACAACCAAATCATTTGATCTTCTGGAAGGGACTTCCTCTACCCATTTTGTAAAATAATCAGTTGCAGTCAAAATCCATTTAAATTTCCCACTTGATGGTGGATTGATTTCTCCAATGAAATCCAATTCCCATTGTCTAAAGGGTTCTTCAACAAAAACAAGAAGAAGAGGTAAATGAGCTAACCTTTTCTTTTCTGCAAACAACTAGAATTTTTGACAACTTCTAACAGTTTTGTATACATCTGAAAATAAAGAGGGCCAATAAAAACCCGATTTAAGAATCTTATGAGCGGTTACTTTCGAACTATAATGACCTCCAAACAAGCACTCATGATACTCTTTAATCACTTCTATGGTTTCCTCTTCTATTAGACATAACAACAACACACTGGTAGGGTCTTTCCAATACAACTTAGCTTCAATTATAACATAAGGTTGAGCTTTAAGTTTCAAGGCAATGTACCTAGCTTTGTTAATTGAAGGTGGACAAGAAAGGAAACACAAATAATGAGTAATATCTTTGTACTAGTTTGAACATATGAATTTATATTTGATTGCTGCTTTTGTCTCAATGTGATTTGCTTCTTCAGTGACTTCTTCTACAGGTGCAAGTAAATTGATTCCCAAAGCTTGGAAATTAGATTATGTTAGCAATTTAGCTAGTCCCAATTGTTTGACTAGCTTTGTTGGTTTGATATCCAAATCATATCCTTGGATTTTAGCAATCCATTTCCCTATTTTCCCTTCAACATCACTCTGTACTAATACATCCTTTACAGCAGAATTAGGCACATATCCTACAATTTGAGAATGAAGTATATAAGTTATAAAAGCCTTCAATGATTGTTGTGTGGATTAATCCATTTTGCGGACAAGACCGATCCCCCTAGTACTAAAAGTACCTAGCAACAAATAGCCAAATAAACTAATCTTTCTCTAAGCATATATGATTTACAAAAAGCTCTATAGAGGTGTAAAAGACTTACCGTATGTCCAGTGCTTGTTTGAAGTCATTGTTGTCCCTCGTGAACATTAAGGAGGTTTCCTTGTAAACCCGCAGTCACAAACAAGAAAAATATTACATAGCACCTGTATAGAAATCATCATAAACCATGCTTATCATAGTGATCAAGGAATCTATAAAATAAACCATTGATTGAAATTTTATTGAGAAAAATGAGTATATTTGTATTAATTTCAAAAGAAGGAAAACCTTACAACCTGAGCATTGATGTTGCACAGGCCTTCTCGGGGTCTGAAGCAGGAGTCTCCTCTACTTTGAAAAGCTATGAACTTCTTCAACCAAGACAAATAGAGGTATGTAATCTCTCATCACAAAAGTCTTAGTTAACTAAGTCTAAATCTCAACATCACTTAACCTCAAATATCCTAAAGCTTGAAGTCTCCTTTGAGGCTACCCAAGGCCTCTTTTTATAGTGGAAAAGAGGAGGTTTTCTGTTCCAAATATGAAGCGATAGAATCATCCTTCAAAGGGATAAGCTCCTCACATCGAGGGGTTAGCTCCATAAGGTAAGGGATACATGCACCTCATAAGAGTGGTTCTGCCACCGCAAGATTCTTTCTAGAGGCTTCTAGAATTTACTTCTATAGAGATTTTTTGGAATTTACTTGCGCCTTTTTGATCTTACAGGGGTCCACACCTTTAACACAGATAAAGTGCATTTAGATACGCAGGAGAGTTGAACATTAGGTTCAGGACCGTAGGCAAAATAGAGAGAAAGTGTGACACCAAATTTTAGGAGATTTTTAAGAATGTTTCTCTGATTTTCAAGGCTTGACATGAGGAACTGATATGTTAGACTTGCAAAGGGAGAAGTATGAGTAATAATGAGCTCATACACATAGAATAATGTCAGGATGAAAATTTTCAGTGTAACAGATTTCCCCTAAAGTGAAAATTCTGGAATAGACGAAGATGAAGTCTGTCATATATGAAGAGTGCAGTACTTTCTCATTTCAAGGATCATCTTGTGGACACCCCAGTCAGAACCTGTAAAAACATTCAATGAAAAATATATATATATATATATATATATATATATCATCACTGAGATAGGCATTCCCATACTCAGAACAAAAACTAACTGGAAAATAATTCAAACTATTCTGATACAGGAATGATTTTGAGTACATCACAATATAGACATGTGTAGACATAGTATGGACGCAACCATCTATTTATAAATAGTCCACTGTATAAATGATTAACAAAATTCCTCATAGCCTAGATGGTAGATACTAGATCCAGGGTCTTGATTTCCGTTTCTCGAACCAGTATGATTCTATCCATGTGAATAAATGTGCCGAAGTCGAATATGATAGAAACCACTTGATTACTAGTCAATGATGTAAATTTTTAACAAGTGTGAGAGTAACCACCAGTAATGTCAATGGCTCTCAAAGTATTCAGTACAATCCATGAAATGTGAATGAATGAGATGAAGTCGAACATGTCATGGAATCATTCGATCGAAGGTCAATGATGCAACCTATCATCGAAGGTGAGAAACCTGCCATTGAGGCATGCAGATTTCAAGGTACTGACGATTTCTAGATCAAATTCCTAGATAATGAGTTGTCGTCGATAGAAAGTGATCTGTTGTAGGGAATCCCACAATATGAAATCATAGATCAAGTTTTGAAAATATATTTGCAAGGACTGACTCAGGGATGGTCAAAAATGGATGGCAGATATTTTGCAGATGAATGGTTTATTTAAACTGTCCTCTTGAACACATAACAACACTGCAGATGGTTTGGTTACAATTGACCCAAAGCTAATACCCAGAAACCAGATAAAGACTTTCAATGAGATTTGATTAACTGTTAGGCAAAGGATTTCCCAACCCAGGTGGATAAAAGTGTCATGTTCAAGAGTGGTTAACTGGATTTTTGAAAAATCAAAATACAAAAAAAAAGTTCATTTTTCTCTCTTTTCCCCCACCATTTCTGGCAAGTACCTCTTTATTTTTGACAAGCTTGAGGAGGATAACATTTTCTTGTTTATAAGCTCATCCTTCGAATGAGTCCAACTTAGTTTAAGATTCAAACCCTAAGAAGGAGTGGTTCGTTCCTGTTGAAAATAGAACAGGTCCTTTTCTGTTAAATTTTAATGAGTCCAGTATAGGAGAAAATCGATGTTTTTCAATTTTAGGGAGTCAAAAGAAAAAACTTAAGAAAAATCCATGGGTGTACTTTTTCGTAAATTTAGTCTCTCGAGCCCGAAAAAGGATAAAATAATGTGGGAGATAACTCTATTGACTGTATTTAGTCAATGTATACCTTTTTCATAAATAGTCCATTTCAGTCTGTAAAAGGGGTAAACTTATACTGAAGGGACGATTATTCATTTACTTTAACGAGTTCGAATAATCAAGTGCTTGGCAATCTTTTCATGTTTAGAGAGTCTAAAAAGGGCTTAAAAGAGAACTCCAATGTTTTGCTTTTTTGTAAATATTTTGACAAAGTTCGAAAAAGTGATAAAAGTATGCTCTTTGTTGAAAAATGATCAATTCTCCTTAAAAATCCAATTTCTGCACAAAAACTTGAAACATTACACATACCTATTTAAGATAAGTAAAAATGCTTTCAAAAATACCCTTTTAAAGTGAAAAATAAACAAATTAAAAATTCATCTATTCAAAAAAACTTATAAAAAGGACTTTTTCAATTTCACTTTTACCGTTCAAGTTTAGAGTGAAAAGTAGAAGCTTTTGGGTAAAAACGTTCCTGTGAAGATTCTTGAAAATCTGTCCAACGAAATCGAGAACCGTCAGTCCCAGGTAATCCATGACCTCGTAATCTTGCATTTCATCCATTTACAATTCATTTTTAGGTTTTATATTTTATTTTTAAGGGAAAAATATAGTTTGAGAAATCGCCCATGGACGTCCGCAGGTGCCACACATGGACCCTGCAGACCCTGAATTTTTCCTATATAGAAAAAAGTCGTGGGTCTGCACTTTTCCCATAGATCGTGTGCGTTCCTACACATTGTGTACAAAGGGAAAGTGTGGTCCCCACGTTTTTAAATTTCAAAATCAAATTTCTCATTTGGCGCCCAAAAATTTTCAAATTAGATTGTTCTAACATATCTTTTTATGCATTGATTAACACGATGTTGATTTGGAGAGAATGTGAGCATGAGAATGTGGATGACACCGAAATTCTTCATTTATCCACAATGCAGGCATTAAGAGCATGCGGTTTGTATAAATTCTGGGCCATCCAGGGCATGAGGGCACATGTAGATCTCCTGACATGGCTGGTAAACAGGTGGAACGTGTAGGACCAGTGTTTCATTATTGGCGGTCATTGGCTCGAAATCGAGCTGGAGGATATTTATTTTCTGACTGGTTTGTTCAAGAGGGGCGAACAAATTTCCTTGTTTGGGACTAGGCCAGGTGACCAAACTGTCGCTAGTCTTCGACAAGAATTCTGCAATGATTAGGCAGACCCCAGAGACAAACGGATTGATATAAAAAATATCATCCATCCTGAGCTAAAAGTTATTGCATTTAATTTTACCAGACTGTGTGGGAGTGCAACACTGTATGTGGCTACCAGTTCCCAGATGCGCATTGTTGTGGATTGTTTTCGAGGCACCATTTTCAACTAGTGCGAAGCTGTTTTGGCCAATATAAAAGGCCAACTAACTAGAGCGAAAAATGGCAAACTAAATAAATTTGGATATGGAACCATCATGGTCACTTTTTCTCTAGAGAGGATCCCAATGTTAGCTCTGCAGAGTATTCCTGTCGATGTAAGTCAACTTCGAGAACCTAGAATGGTTCATTGGGTTGCATTGATGGCCCATCACGGTATTGAGGGCACTGAGATTGTTCGATTTCCTCCTTCATATTTTCGTTGGCTGGACCGCCAAATTTTTGTCATAGAGGACTTTCCATATGCTAGGATAGATTTCCACAGTGACCGAGAGATGACTCTCCCAACAAGGGAACAGTGGGATGAATCAGGTAAAATTATTTCCAACAAATTCTAAGTTCTAATTTTTTTTATTTTGATCATCTTAAAAATTAATAACCAAAGTTTTTTAAATGCAGATGTGGGCTCACAGCGACCATCCTTTCTCCAGCCTTATGACAGAAGACAACCAGTTACAGCCGCACCAGCCCCAGTAGGCCAATCAGCAGAAATCTTGTCTGATTTAGAGCATCACCTAGAGCGTCTAACTCTAGATATTCTAGAGACGAACATAGATGAGATTCCACTCAGATTACAGAGATACGTGATGGGTGTTCCAGGACCTTTTAGGAGGTTCCTGTGTAGGGTGGCCCGGGCAGTGGTTTCTTATTGTGATCACCATCAGTGATGGGATGATCGTGTTGTAGAATCATATTTTTGACTTTTGTGTTATCATTTTGCCGATCATAAGGTGTTTCCAACCTATGATCGAAGATGATGTATATTTTTTGAAAACATTTCTATACTATGATATATCACTATTTACCGGCTATCTGTGTACATGTTATGAATGTTGTTTGATTTACTATTTCGATCATTGCAAATGTCGATTTATCATACTAGAATCAACTGCATCTGCTAATGTATTTAAATGTATTGGAATATGTTGATATTCAATGTAATCAAATTCATGTTCCAAGAGTTGAACTCTTAAAAAATAGTCGTAATAACACTGGATTTATAATGGCATAAACCCTGTTTAGCTGTAATACAAGAAGTTCAGAATCCAACCTAAAAATCAAACTCCGAATTCCAAATGATATGGATTCAGATAATAACTCAATCACTGCACTATACTCGGCAATGTTATTTGTTGTTTGACCAAGGCTTACCCCATGCACGGATACTAACTCGTCAGAGGGTGAATAGATAACCCAAGTTGCGGAAGAAATGTTCCGTGTACTATGATAAGCACCATCAGCAAAACCAACGTAGGTTTGAAGAGACGTCGACATCCGCAATATCAAGAGTAAAACTCAAATAAGCAGGAATAGTGATAAAAACACACTTCTAAACTAGGCATGCTTTTCTAATCTAAGACACACCAACAGTAAAGAAATATAATCTAATAAAAAATCTCCACACCAAGTTCAAGCATAATATCGCTTCAGATAAAGTCCATTTCTGGGTTTATCTAAAGGGATACCGTCAAAATCTATCAGCTCATAGGCCCCTTTCGCCATCTTTCGCTTGACAATGAAAGGACCATGCCTCATGGGAACAAATTTCCTAGCTCCTAGCTTATCATTGGCTTGATCATAAACTAAGACTAGCTCTCCTTCTAAAAAAATTCGAGGGGTAACACTTCTATCATACTGAGCTTTTATTCGTTTAACATGAGCCTCGTTTTCTATTGCAGTATTTCGTCGATTCTCATCCAGCTGAGCTAAGTATAAAAAATGTTTCTCCTCTTCAGACGTAGCTGGCAGTAATTCTATGGCTAATTTCAATGACAGAATTTCACATTCAATCGGCAACACAACTTCCAAACCATAAATGAGTTGAAAGGGAGTGAAACCAGTTGATGTTTTTACTGAGGTTCGATATGCCCAAATTGATGAAAATAACATGGAATGCCAATTCGTTTTGTGAATACCAATAATTCGTCTAATCATGGTGACTAAAACTTTATTTATGGCTTCAACCAGACCATTGGCTTGTGAATAATATGGAGTGGAACTATCATTGCGCAAGCCAAGTTGGTCTGTCAGTTCTATCGTCATGATGTTCCGAAAATGACTTCCATGATCTGTAATAATAGCTTGAGGAACACCAAACCTAGAAATTATGTGATTAAATACGAAATTTGCAGCAGTCTTGCCATCAGCTGAAAATGTAGGCATCGCCTCGGCCCACTTAGTAAAATAATCTACTGCTAAGATAATATACACATGCCCCCCCGCCGAGTGAGGGTTACATGTAATAAAGTCGATACCCCATTTCATGAAAGGACCAACAGCAACTATGGGATGAAGAGGAGTGGGTGGCGCGCGCATCTTACGATCAAAAAGTTGACAATTGTGGCTTTTCCAGACTGCATAAATACAATATTTGAATAATGACGGCCAGAAATAACCAGCGTGCAATATATTTTGGGTTGTGGCATACCCAGACATATGAACGCCACATGCTCCAGAATGGTAGTCATTTAAAACCTTCTCAGCTTCTTCATGAGCAAGACAGCGTCAAAAAACAGAATCCGCTCCACGACGATAAAGTGTATCACCGATAATATTGTACTGTTGGGATTGGAAGCGTATTTTCCGTCGCTGAGATCGTGAGATTTCAGGCCGAAAAGATTGGGTTTGGAGATAAAAAATAATATCTCCATACCATGGATCGAGAGTACTGCTAAGAAATAGAGATTCGTTCGCAATGGGTTCCTCTGCCACAGTTTCAATATTAGTAGAGGGGAAATCACACATCAGTTCCACAAATGCCAAAGATTTCTTTGCCTTGGATTTCTCAAATTCCAAGTCGAATTCCTGCAGGATGACTATCCGTTTGGAATACTTGCCCCCTAGTAATTGTTTGGTTAAAATGTACATCATAGGGTTACAGTCAGAAATTACTGTGGTTTTTCGTAATAAGATGTAGTGTCTAAATCTTTGGACCACTTGAACAGATGCCAAGGCCAATTTCTCCACATGTGTGTATTTGATCTCAGTCGGATGCAGATTCCAACTAAAATAGTAAATCACATGTTAAGTTTTAGATTCGTCTTCCTGAATTAAAAACATCCCAATTGTGGAATGAGATGCAGCGAGGTATAAAACGTAGTCCTGGTTGTAGTTGGGAGGATGCAATAACGGTGCATGGGTCAACGCGTGTTTAAGTGCATCGAAATATCGATCAACGATCTCATCCCAAAAGAATGGAATATTCTCTTTCAGCAACCTGGTAAAACCCTTTGTAAGCTCGGCATAGTTATGAATGAACCAACGTAGAAAGTTTTCTTTCCCCTGGAAACTTTGGAGTTGGCGTAAAGTCGAAGGAGGAGGTAATTTAACAATAGCTTCGACCTTCGACGGATCGACGTGAATGCCCACTTTCAAAGCAAAAAATCCTAGTAAACAACCCGATTCTACAGAAAAAACACATGTGTGTGAATTCAGCCTAATTCGATAATGCCAACATCTCATAAAGAGAGCTCGTAAGTGAGTGATATGGTTGGCCCTACGCGATGAATGAGCAGGTAAATCGTCGAGATACGGCTACACAATGTGCTTAATGTCATGAAACGCATAAGACATAGCCCTTTGAAAATTTGCTCCACCGTTCTTCAATCTAAAGGGTAGTTTGCAATAAGAAAATGTCCCCCACGGACAAATAAAAGCTATTTTTGGCTGATCAATAGGGAGTATGTTTATTTGATTGTAACCGGAAAAGCCATCCATAAAGGAAAAAATTTCACTGCCAGCATAATCATCGATTATTTGATTGATATAGGGAGTTGGATAATTGTATTTAGGACAAGCTCGATGAATATCCCTATAATCGATACATACTCATATCATTCCTTGTTTTTTAGTTACAGGAACAATATTCAATACCCAATTCGTTAAGGGAATTGGATAAATGAAACCTGCACGAAGTAATTTTTCAACTTCTGCTTTGATAGCAACAACTTTTCCAATATGTATTTGACATAGACGTTCACGAACAAGTTTCGCATCTGAGTAAGTCTTGATTTCATGTACGAAAATTGACGGATCAGTTCCTGTCATATCTTCATCGGACCAGGCAAACACATCACGGAATTCTTGAAATAGGGCTTTATAAGTTTGAATCTCATCTTTAGTACAAAAAGCACCTATATGAATGTTTTCAATTATTCCTGGTTTTACTGAAATTTCAATTGGAATTGTTCGAGAGATATTTTCCAAATTTAACTCAGAATCAGGATTTCGCAATGGATTTTGGGGTTCTTTGACATATTCAGTAGTAAAAATTGAAGCGAAATAATCTTCAAAATGATCTGGTTCAGGTAAAAATGAACATCGGTGATGTAGATCTTCCCATGGTAAATCATCAACAGAAAAAAATTCACAAATCTACTCATCAGTATGAACAAGATCAGGAAATTTCGTTGTGGTTGAACTGGATATAGAAAGTGATTCCTCATAGATCCCATTCATTGGATCAATTTTGGTTGAAGAGGGGTCGGAAAGTGACTGTACAGCCTGGTATGCAATTTCAAATGGACTCAAAGGCATCATGCCATCAATTGAATCTAACTCAGAGTTAGAAGGTACGATCCAAGGATCATCAAACATAACAGTGTCTGACAAAATCATGTGAATAGTTGCAATAGAAGGCGATACGTTAGGAGGAGGAAAGGAAAAAGTTCCTAGTAAACCAAAATCTTTAATCAAACCTACTCCAACATCCTTATAAGGGATATTCGCTTTACCAATGTGCTGGATTGTTTCTGTAGAGGCTGGGTTAGAAGAAAAATAAGTTAACTGATCTATTATAACGATCTTTCCTTGATATAGAAATTTTATGAGTCGAAAGACCGAAGAAACAACAACAGTAATAGCATAAGTCCAACTACCACCCAGAAGAAGGTTGTAATCTAGAGGGACATCAACCACTTCCACATCTAGATTTACGGTTTTACCTTCGACCCCTATGGGTAAATCCTGCAAAATACCAAAAGGGTGGAAACCTCGACCATCAAAAGCCTTAAGAATCTTTGGAGATTGTTTGAGTGTAGGAGAACCAAGTGATTTCCAACACTGAATTGACATAACACACGTTGAAGCTCCCTCATCAATCACAGTCCGAAAGATCGGTCTGTTTTTTACTAACACTAAAATTTGGAAAGCCATTTGGTGAGGTAGGCGAGGCGTGCTATTCTCTAAATTGAAGATTATAAGGTTCGAATCCTGAGTATCAATAGCTCCTATAGCGGACAAAAGAAATTTACGATGTCCTGGGCATGATTGCAACACTTCCAAAGCTGACATTGCTGAAGGGGAAATAGCTAAGTCTTCAACAATGTTGTAATTATGAGCAGCTTTCGCATGTGGATTGAAATCTGATTTACGAAGAACACCTTTAGCAGGCGGTTTGATTATTAAGTCTGGATTTTGTTTCTCGATCTGTAGCAGACCAGAAACAGAAGGAGGTGTAGTTGATGTATTTGCAATAGAATATTCTGCTTCTTTACCATCAACATGATTCTTAGTACCATAATCTTGCGATCACGTCGCAATCCTTACATGAGACATCATCAAAATTGGCTCTTCTGAGGCAGTCAAGGTGGAACCAACCATCTTACTATCTTGAGTCAGAAAAGGATCCTTTAAGACAGCAGGTTGTTGTGAACCTTTAACAAATTTCACAACCTCTGCTTGATGTGGGCATTCCTTAGTAAAATGATCCTCGTCACAAATGTAACAAGGATAGCGAGCATTGTGCTTTTCGTCATTGGATTCATTTTTATCATTTTTCTATTTTGAATTCTTTTTGTTTTTATCCTTGCCTTTATTTTTACCACCAGATTTAGATTTAGCCATAGATGTCTCTACGACATGAATGTCGGTAGAAATTTCGGGGGAAGATTCTCCTTTCGGGGAATCAGGTAAAGTTATAATAGGAGAAGAATTCTTTGAATATTTCTTCTTACTTTTAGTATTGACTATACTGATCATACCATCAGCGGCATGAGACCCTGAAGGAGCTGCAACTATTTAACCTTGTCTTGGAAGGTTGGAGATTTTGTCATGTAAAGTACCTGACTACGTATAAACAAGGTCAAGGTACTGAGCTTGAGCAATTACTTGCTCTTCAGTAACAACACTAGCCTTAGCTACATCTTCAGTGATTTTGGGTAACAATGATTTAACAAACCATTCCGCCAAAATTTGATCCAGAATGTAAACTTTCACCAAACGCCTTCTATGTCACCATTCATGAATATGATCAGAAATATACGTGGATGTGGATTGTTTTAGTGAAGTTAATAGTTCCGTGCCATTGCCGTATCTGAAAATAAATTGAAAATGAGTCAAGAAGGCAGTTGCTAACTGACTGAAATTATTAAATGAGCCTCGTGGTAACTCGATGTACCATTTGGCTGCAAAACCAATAAGAGTTCTTTGGAAAAGACGTAAGCGAATTGAATCATCAATTATTGAGTTAGACGCACACCAGAGGTGATAATTCATTACGTGATTTGATGGATCCTCCCCTGAATTACCTTCGAATTTTGGTATATCACTGGGCAACTTATACGGCATTGGCATCCAGTACGGATAAAAGAAAATTGGATCATTCGTAAGGCACGTCAAATCAGGTAAATCCAAATTTGCAATAAATGGTAACTGATGGTTAGGGTCACGAAAACCTTGAGTAGCCAAAGCAGTTCCAGGAGGGGGATACCCAGGATAACTGGGAATCGGATTTGCATTAGGAATTGTGTAACCTCCTGGATAACCATGATTAACCAGACCGAATTGGGGTTCTTGAGGCTGCTGATAAGTATAGCCAGGGTACGGTTGATACTGATAGTTTGGATTTTGTGAACCGGGACCGAATTGAGAATATCCCTGGTACAATTGATATGTGTATTCTGGTTGACTTGTGACAACTGTACTTGTACCAGCTTGTCCCGCAGGCATCTGGACCGAAGTTTGAATTGAAGGTCCTGACTGGGGTACAGAGACTTGAGGGATTTTCAGGGATGCAGGGATAGACGAACTCAGAGTTATAGATACTCCAGAAATAGGTGTTACAGGTTGAACAGACGTTGCAGCAGTTGTAGCAGTTTGAGGTGGAGTCTGAGGTGTACTAGGCGCAGACTGCTGAACAGAATTAGGTGCAGGGTTTTGAATAGTAGGCTGGACAGGTTGCTGGGTTGGACCAGAAACCAAAGGTTGTCCAGGTCGAAAAGGAAAATGCACATTAGGCTACATAGGCTATTGATATTGGGACGGATCCCACACCATATTCATTCCGGGGTATTGTCCCGTAGAAGGTTGAACATAAGGACCATAACCTGGTTGAATGTGGGGTTGATAAGTAAGCGGTAAATTTCCAACTCCTTGTACAGATGATTGACCAGAAGGCTATTGGTAACGTGAATTGGGTACTGACCTTGAGGTTGATAACCCTGAGGCGCGTATTGAAGCTGGGGTTGATAAGGACTCTGAGGAGCATATTGAGCTTGGGGTTGACCCTGGGGTATGTACTATCCTAAATGTTGATATCCCTAAGGTATGTACTTTCCTTAGGGTTGTCCCCCAAAATAATATGATTCCACAGTTTTTCTTAGGAAAAAGCTACCTTGAGGTTGCCCCCCAGGTGGTAACTGACTTCCTGAAGGTTGCTCCCCAGGTGGTAACTGACTACCTTGAGGTTTCCCCCCAAGCGGTAACTGATTTCCCTGAGATTTCCCTCCAGGCGGTAACTAACTTCCTTGAAGTTAAGGATTCGGAATATTACCAGACATCATAAAAATTTTCTCTGTGTTCGATGTTTCAGTTTTAACTCCATCAAGACCAGATGACAACACGTTTTCAATTGGTTGAGGAGCTGCTCTAGAGAAAGTACCAGACAAAGCCTGATATCCCGCAGGAACAGAAGTAACACCGTGTAAAAATGCTTCCGGTGTTTGGGAAAACATGGATGAATCTCCTTCCATAATAGATGACAGATAGTAACCTCTGGGTGTTGGATGAAATGGAACTTGAGGTGGAGAAAAGGCAAGACCCTGATTCTCTAAAAAAATTGTTAAGGATAGATACCAAGTAGTAGTTCGAATAGGGTTGTAGAAAATAGATTCACGTTCCCTAAGATTTAAAGACTGAGGGGATTTGGGAAGAGATAACTCTTCGTCTGGATTAGTAATTTCTTCAATAGAAATTAGTCCAGATGGAAGATCGTCAGTGACAATATTTCTTGGCCTTGGTGAACCAAGATCACTAGAAGTTGGTGTAATAAATCTTGAGGATGTTTCCAAAACAGAAGGTTCAGTTTCAGGTTTAGATATTTCAGGTTCGTCAGCTAGTTCACTGGAAGGAGAAATACTACCAGTAACTTCAGAAACTGAAATTGGTTCAGAAATGTGTTCTGTTGTGGGTATTTGATTATCAAGATGAACAAATATAGACGAAGTTCCAACTTCTGTTGATCTAATCCTACCGCTGCTAGATGATACCAGAGCACGAAGCCCTTCAAGCTGACTTGGTGTATATTTAGGGGGTATCCCTTGTAGTCTCTGGGATTGTCTCGGCAATTCTGCCACGATTAAATATTAAATAATCACACACAAACAAAGAAAAGTTCAATAAAAACACCTAAAGTCTCTAAATAAACAAACAGCTGAATCACACGCTTAAAAATCTAAGAGTTCGAACCACACACAAACAGTAACTTCCCATAGAAAAAAACGCTAGTTGGTGATGAAATCCAACTTAGTAGAAATTTAATACAGAAAGGGTGGTTGGAACAGTTACCTCGAAAACCTGCTTAATGAAACAGACTGGCACAAGTTTCCTCACAAAACCATCTCGTGTGAAGAGAACACCCCAGAGAGTCCATGTGAGTCTAGTCGAGGTCTGCTCCAGTTACAGTGAGATCTTTCCTTCACCGTCAGCTTAGAAAATAATCTTAAGTTTATGGATGCTAAGGTTACCAACAATATCAAATATAACTAGGGGAACAGTCTACAATCCGATCCGACGCGCAAGGGCAGAGTAACAAAGCTCAATCCCCTTGAAGGTTCCTCAACATGGTTAATCCGAGTTTTACTGACAAGTGACCCCAGGCTCCTCGACAATGGTTAATCTGAGGTTTACCGTTTGTAATGTGTGAAAAATCTTCTATCTTCCCCAATGAAACAAAATTGATTTTCTCAAAGGTTCGGACATGATCTCGTGATTGAATTCTTTAAGAGAAGCTTCCTAGATTATACAAATTACAATTGGATTTATTTCCTACCGCAAGATTTGTCTACTTGTTTGTTTTTACTATCTTGGAGAGTTAATTACTCCCTACTCCAAGATACTAGCCTAAGCTATGTTGGTGATAAGAGCCCTAGAAAACAAAAAGATTACTAGATGAATTTTAATTAAGCGTTACTTTTATAAGTTGTTTCTTAAGTCAATGGGTGTGGAAATGAAACTTTGATGGTGTGAAGACTCGACTTCCAAAAACACTAAAATTGCACCTAAAAATGATTATCAAATCGTTTTCTTTCAATAAAATTCTAGTTAAGAAAGAGTTGGAGAATGCAATTCTTTTAATAAACAATTCCTTCTTCGAACATAAAGAACAATTGAAAGAAAATATTTTTGTCTTTCCAACAATAACTCAAAATGAGACAAATTATCAAAGCTCATAAGAAAATCCTTTCTCTTTCAAAAACTTGAAGCTGCAAAAAGAAATTCTCCTTCAAAAGAAATCTACAAATTTCTAAAAACACTCGAAACTACAAAACTAATTTTGAGATCTACGAATTTTAATTGAATAAAAGCTTTAAATTTTTTTTTAAGAATGCTTTACTTAGTTATTCAACAAACTAAGGATCTATTCGTCCAGAATGACAAACAGATCAAAAACACTCAAGTATGTTTAAAAAAAAAATGAAATTCAAAAACCTCTAACAAAGATTATTTTCTAAGATTTGTAAAGAAACAGGTAGCTCTATTTCTCAATAAAGGATGATTTCACAATCAAGTCATATTCAACAAAAAGACAAAAATACCAATGTAATCTGAGGTACTTCAAAAATTCAATGCTTTGAATCACTACAAAGACCAAGTGAAAAGCAATCCAAAATGCAAAACTTCTAGAAAATCATCAAAACACCAATACTGCTAAAATTCATTCACAAAAGGCTTTTGACAGAAACAATTATCAATCTGGGAAGAAAACAAAAACTCTAAATCAAAATAAAGATAAACTGAAGAAAGAAATCTAGAGTTTTTCAAAATTTTAACAGGGTCTGCAGGCTTCCAGAAGTAACAGGTGCGGTACCGCACTGTTTACTATAGGAAAAGTGTGAAACTGCCCGCACTGTGAAAATAAGGCAAAGTGCGGTACCCAAAAAAACTAGAGAAAAACATACAAGATTTCAAAATTTTCAAAAACAGAGAAAACCTAAGCTACCCAGGCAGATGTCTATCCATCAAAAACTAGGAAAATTTTTCCTCAAATCAAAATAAAAGAGAACCAAAAAACAACAAGTTTCTTCCCCAGCGAAGTCGCCAATTTTTTGTGTGGATTAATCCATCTTGCAGACAAGACCGATCTCCCTAGCACTAAAAGTATCTAGCAACAAACAACCAATTAAAATAATCTTTCTCTAAGCATATATGATTTACAAAAAGCTCTATAGAGGTGTAAAAGACTTACCATATGTCCAGCGCTTGTTTGAAGTTGTTGTTGTCCCTCGTGCACTTGAAGGAGTTTTCCTTGTAAACCTGCAGTCACAAACAAGAAAAATATTACATAGCGCCTGTATAGAGATCATCATAAACCATGCTTATCATAGTGATCAAGGAATCTATAAAATAAACCATTGATTGAAAGCTTATTGAGAAAAATAAGTATATTTGTATTAATTTCAAAAGAAGGAAAACCTGACAACCTGAGTCTTGATGTTGCATAGGCCTTCCCGAGGTCCGAAGCAGGAGTCTCCTCTACTTTGACAAGCTCTACACTCCTTCAACCAAGAAAAATAGAGGTATGTAATCTCTCCTCACAAAAGTCTTAGTTAACTGAGTCTGAATCTCAACAGCACTTAACCTCAAATATCCTAAAGCTTGAACTCTCCTTTGAGGCTACCCAAGGCCTCTTTTTATAGTGGAAAAGAGGAGGTTTTTTGTTCCAACTATGAAGGGATAGAATCCTCCTTCAAAGGGATAATCTCCTCACATCAAGGGGTTAGCCCCATAAGGTAAGGGATACATGCACCTCATAAGAGCGGTTCTACCACGACAAGATTCTTTATAGAGGCTTCTAGAATTTACTTTTATTGAGCTTTTTGGAATTTACTTGCGCCTTTTTGATATTACAGGGGTCCGCACCTTTAACACAAATAAAGTGCATTCAGATACGCAGGAGAGCTGAACATTAGGTGCGGGACCGGAGGCAAAATAGAGAGAAAGTGCGACACCAAAGTTTAGGAGATTTTTAGGAACTTTACTCTGATTTTCAAGGCTTGACATGAGGAATTGATATGTTAGACTTGCAAAGGGAGAAGTATGAGTAATAATGAGCTCATACACATAGCAGAATTTCAGGATGACAATTTTCCTTGTAACAATGATCTAACCAGAGCATATACTTGTTTCTCGAAGATATTATACTTCAGTTCTGCATCTCAAATCAGTTTGCTAAAAAACGCTACAGGCTGCTCACTTCCTTCCTCATTTTTTTGTAGTAGCACAACAGCAATTGTAGAGGAAGATGCAAAAGAGAAAATCTGAAATGGCTTCAAGTAATATAGACTAATTAAAACCTAACATTCTTGCAGAGCTTCTTTAATTGTTCCAAAATATTCCCTTGCATCTTTGTCCCACTTTACTTCAGCATCCTTTTTTAACATATATGCTATTTTCCTAACAATCTCAGCATAATTTGGAACACATATTCTTAGAAAATTGATTTTTCCAAGAAATCTTTCAATATCCTTCTTACTTCGAGGTAATGGAATTGTCTGTATGGCTTCAACCCTTGCTGGATCAATCTTCACCCCTTTCTTTGAAACTATATGGCCCAACAATTTTCCTTCTTCTAGAGAAAATAGGATTTTTTAGAATTCAATGATAATCCATATTTCCTGAATTTTAAAAATGCTTTCTACAAATGTTGTAGGTGTTCATCATCAGAACTTGAAAAAATCGTAACATCATCAAGATAAATAACTAAAAATTTGTCCCCTACAAACGCAATATCCATTTCCCTTTGAAAAGTAGCTCCTACGTTCATGAGGTTGAATGGAATCCTGGCACACATGAATGTTCCCCAAGGTGAAGTGAAAGAATTTTTCTTTTGATCTTCCTTCTCCACAACAACCTAATTATACCCAAAAAATCCATCAACCATGGATAACCTATATACTCCAGTTACTTTCTGCAAGACAAAGTCCATCTTTGGCAATGGATAATTATCCTTAAATGAAGCTCTGTTCAAGTTTCTAAAATCTACACATAAACTTATCTATTCATTTTTCTTCTTGACTGATACAAGATTGGAAACCAAATCTAAATAACTTAGAGGAACTATAATCTCTTCTTGCAAAAGTTTCTTTACCTCTTTTTCAATTGGAGCCAAAAATAATGGGTCAATTTTTCTGAGCTTATCCCTATGAGGCTTAATCCCATCTTTCAATGGAATTTTATGTTGAATAATACTTTTATCACAATTTTTTAGATCTTCATATGACCATGCAAATACATCTGTAAACTTCTTGAAAAGATCTACATACCTCTCTTTGTATTCCTTTGGAACTCCTTTGAACAGTTTGACTATTTTAGGCTCATGTTGAGTTCCTAAATTATAGTCCTCCATTTCTCCATCTTCAGATACCTTTTTTTGGTTTGCTGCCACATCGTTAGCATCAAACAGTATTTCAAGAGGTACCACACCTTTGGGCAAAATATTATCTTTCAACTGAATTATCTTCTGGTCTACAATTGTCTGCTTCATATTTTTAGACATTTCACCTTGATCACATTCATCCACTTCTAGATCAATTTGACTGTCTTCAGAATTTCCAATCATCGTCAAGAATTGATTAATCTTCTCATCACCTCAAAGAACTGCCAATGCTTTACATTATCAGGAATTTAAGGGTTGTGTCTCAACTCAATCTCATATCTCAACCTTGGATTGATTGGTGGTTTGAATGTACTGGCTACAACTGAAAATGAATCTACCATTCTGTTCTCTTCTCTTGGAATAAACTAGAAATTAAAAGCCTCAAAATAGTTCTCTACTAAATCCCACACCTCATTTCTATAAGACCTCAACCTGGGATGTTTATTCTGGCACCAATTCTTAATTTATCTTATGATTAGTTCAGAGTCACTAAAAACTAGATAAAGACTAAATTCCCATTTTTTTAGTTGTCTACAAACTTAAAATTAATGCTTCATATTCAACCACATTATTAATAGACTCAAATTCAAATTTGAAGGAATAAGGTAAAAAGTTACCTTCAGGAGATATGAATATAAATCCAGCTTCAGTGCCCTCCCTAGAGAATGCACCATCAAAATAACACTTCCAAATTTTATTTGAATGTAGCTCTTTATATATATTGGCTGAAGTGAGCTACTTTTGTGAATCTTCAGCAAATTCTGCATCTTCATGCAACATGAATCAAGAGAGATCCTCCTTCTCTTGACCATAAATGTGGGAATTACCTACATCTTTCTTGCTAGTAGTTTTCAAAGATCTGATTTCTCTGTATAACCTCCTTTCCTCCCCATTAAAAATAGGAATTATGGCATATGTGAAATCTAATTTCAGAACTCCTCCAAGCTTTGTCCCCAAAGATCTAGACAACAACATACCAAATCTGGCTGGAATATCTGCTACTACCACATCCATCATAATACTCTTAGCTGGAATTTCAGCTAAGGAAACAACCATATCTTTGATAAGATCCACACACTTTACCCTTTTTGAATCAAAGAATAAAGGTCTTTATATGGTTTGGTGATTTGCAAATTCAATTCTTTCATCACAGACCTCAAATCATATTCCTTCTGAAACTCTGCCTGCATAAAATCAGTAAATTGTTTTCAATCATCATCCATTTCTTCCTAATCAAATGATATATGAACTTCTTTACATTCTTCTGCATATTCTTTCTCACTCTCTTCTTTTGTTTCGTCACCGCACAAAATTTGATCTTCATCTTCTTTATGATCATTATTAGCAAAATTTGATGGGGCTTCTTCTATATATAAAGGTGCTTGGACTTGATCATGATATTTCCTTTCTCTCTATAAAATTTTTAGGGGTTGTTTTTTGAATTGGGGATTGAAAACCCCTTTGTTTTGTTGTGCAAGTTTCTTGTTATCTATTTCCAGCTTTACCAATTTATTTGATGAATTTTTAATGACCTTTGTCATATCATCTATCCTTTGATCCTGTGATGAATCTTGTTCTTTAGCTTTTCACTTGTCTTGAACCTTTCCAACAGCAGTCATGTTTGCCTCAATTTCTAACGCATCAGTTCGAATTTGGTCAAGAGTAGTGGCTCTTCTCTCTCTCAGGGTAAAACTGAAATCTGATGCAAATGGACCAGAAAAAACAACCCTTTCTCCAATAGGAGGAGGTTTCATTTCCACAGGAAAACTATTGTACAACATATTAAATATTTTTACAAAATCACTCATACTTTCATTTGATTTTTTCTTTATAGCATTAAATTCTATTAAAGAATACCCATGGTCTCTTTTTTTAGCCCATCTCTAGGTGAATTGTCTTTCTAATTCATCTGAATCATTGATTGAGCCATTAGGTAATCCTTTGAACCATTTTCTTGCCTCTCCACTTAGAGATTGTACAAAAAGTCTCATTACAACATCTAGATGTTCTACATTAAAGTTTTCAACAAAAGTGCAAAACAAAGGCAAGTGTTGTTCTGTAGTTATTTCATCTTCACCAGTAAATATAGGAAGTAACTTAAGGTATTCCTGAGGCATTGCATTCATTGGTTGGGGTAGATTTAAAGGTCCATATCTATTTATCAAGAAAGCATGGGCTGCCATGTTTAAGCCCTGATTGAATGCTCCTTGAGCGGGGGTAAAATGAATACCAGTTGTAGGTGGGGTTAAAAGGGGTGGAACAACTGATATGGGAAGGGGTATATGAACAATAGCAGAAGCACTCACAACTGAATTAGGTTGAGATTCTATGAATGTGAATGATACAGACTCAAAAGATAGTTCTTCTAATGTTGGTTCTTGAAAATGGATGGGTGATAATGAGGATTGTTTTTCCAGGAAAGCGAGTTTCCGGGAAACCTCTTTGGATGGCAAAATATGAGAACTACTACCAGGTGCAAGCAGTAGCATTAGGTGTAGAAAATATTTTTGATTGCTAGCCCTTCTTTGAAACTAACTTTTCTCGATCAAACAATACGGGAGCTTGTTGCTGAGAGGTATCTAACCTCGTGTGTGGCCTCTCAGAAGCCACAATTATTTAAAGAAGCACAACTTAGTATTTCCTCCTCTCTGAACAACTAGAGGAAATACAAACAAAACCTAGGGAAAACCTTCAAATATTCATGCCTCAGCAACGACGCCAATTCATGTTGTACCTTAAGAGACAATCCCTTAGTTGTGATAATTAATCAGTGCTTAAGACATTTTATAATTATGTCACAAATTTTTATGTCTCTTTTTTATTAGCCCTCAGTTATTTATAATCACACCCTTAAATATCAAATATTATGAATGCTTCACAATGCTACCATCTATTAATTTTGAACGAAATGACTGGAAGAAAATGTAGGAAGAAGTCCAAACTAATATGTTTCTTTATACAGAAAATGACATTCCAAACTATGGAAGAAACATGTGAAAGAAATAGTTAAAACAAAGGAGTGCCAATTAAGGTTTTAAACTCTTCTACACAGAAGTAATAAGAGACCTACTGATCATAACCTCATTTTATTCATAGAAGGAAATACATAATGAAAACTAGAATACATTTCAACATAAACAAAATGCCAAAAACTTGCTTACTCATTCATTAACCTTTGAATATTTGAGTACAAAAATATTTGTCCAGGAGGTCCAAAACTCGGAACCTTCCTTCCACTTGAAAATTACATTAAATACAGTAAAAAGTAGTTTGGAACTGCTGTAACCAATTCTAACTACCAAAACTACTTCATGACTTCGAAGGCTGTCTATTACATGCCTTGGAAATGTCTTTTTACAATTACATTGACTTCAAAAAATAACATAAAGTAAATATCCTAATCTATAGGAATTTCTAATGACGTGGCTTCTTTTCCTTGATCGACTGATTTGTCTTTCTTTGTTATTGATCCCTTTGGTAGGTCAATTGTCCAAGCTTTGCACTTTTTCCATATTTCTACCTTCGTTCTAGATGAATGTGTTAGACTGTGATATTCCAATCTGAATGCAGTAATTCGGTCATACAAATGACTTTCAGAGAAAAAGGTTTTTTACCATCCATAAGAGTTGAAAATGTCTCTGCAAAAAGTTGACCATTGTCTCTCCCTTAAGCACCTGAGTCTTTTCATACCTATTATCAATCTTGGTTTTTATCATCACCAGTGAATTCTCATAATAGCTCCATGGAAAAAGGTTTCCTTCAGCCCCACAACATGATGGCAAGCCTACCCTTGTTATTTTATCAAATGCTTTGTCAAATTGACTTACTGCTTCTTTGATTTCTATAAGTTTCTTTTCTGCAGCCATTCTTAGATCATTCCTGATAATCATTTTGTTAATTTCCACTGCATATAACATTCTGTCCTACATATCATTCTCATCTAACTTCTGATCTGATCTAGAATTCTTAAAATGAATAAATCTTTTGGCCCAAATGGCTCTGTTAATCCCTTTTTTCTTATCAGCCATAATTGGTTCTTCACATTCCACAATAAGAGCTTTTTATTTTGCAATTATCATCATGAAACACCAATTGGATTTTATTTCTGAAATGATATCAGTCCAAATGATATCTTTAGCTTGTATCAGTGACAGATTGCCTTTCATTCTTTCTTTGAGATTCTTGATCTCAACTTCAGCATTTCGGAAATCCATTCTTTATTTATCTGCTTCATTTCCTGGGACCTTCATCAATTTTTCTACGGTCTCTAGATCTATCTGAGCTTTCTTTCTATCCCTTCCAGCCATTCGTAACTCAGTATTTAATTGAATAGTTTGTGTTTGTGGGTCTTCATCACCTCTAGGAAAAGCAAAGGTAAAGTTATGATTATAAATATGATTTTGTAATGAAATTGCAGTTTGTTTTACTTTGGAAAGTTGTTCATCCTTCTTCATGAGTTGTTGCAACAACTCTTCTTTTTCTTTTTCTACCTCTGCAACTTCTCAAGCCATTGAATGTTCACGATAAGGCAACCTCAATTCATTCCTTAATGTAGAAATCTCTGCCTCAATAGTTTGCATGAATTTCTGCATAGCAGACTTGTCACTAGGGTCTACACCAATCTTAATAATAATGTTCTTCAACTCCTCATTTTGAACTATCAAGGCTCTTCAATTAGCCTTTTCTCACATCAGCTTCTTAATAAATTTCACTAACATGTATTCTTCTTTAACTGCCATTGCATTTGTCTTTGTGAGTTCGTTAACAATCAATTGTCCTGTTTTCATATGCAAATTCATTTTGTCCATTAGCGGAATATTTTTAACATCCATAGTCACATTTACAGTATTACAACTGTTTGACGACCCAATTGAAATTCCTGTGGGATGTGATAGAGAAATCCTAAATTGATTTTTTCAAGATCCATTACAGTCAACAACCTTGTCTGATCAGTAGTAACCTAATGTTCTTCTTGGGCCTCCATGCTGGCCTTCATTTTCTGTTTTCGATTTTCAATTTGCAAAAAAAATTGTTTGATTAAGGGTACTTGTTCATGAGAGGATTCATGACCTCCAAGGGAAGAGGGAGCATTCTGATCTTTACCCAAATGCAAGGAAAAACCAAGTGAATTAGAGGAATGATGCTCAAAAAATTTTGTCCTTTTCTCACCTCTTGGTGCCTCATCATCCAAGTCAATAACAACTTCTTTACCTCTTTTATTTATTTTCTCAGTTATAACAGGAGTTTGAATGCTTGTATTCACTGAACTTATTTCACCTTTGTTTGCTACCTTTTCTTGCTCAGGTTTACTTTCATGAATTAAAGATGAGTATCCATTCTCAATCCTTCTCTGTGAAATTACACCATAGGGATCATAAGCCCATTTTTCTCCTAGTAACATATGTGTTTCCTCCAAAAATTTTGTTACTTCCTCAAATGCCTGCCTCATATTAACTATGAAAGGTCCCACACTCATAGGTAATTTATACATATGGCCTTTATTCATAGGAACAAAGTGCACATGATCAACATTTAGTCTCTGTCTGATAAATTCTAAGGCGAAGAGACTCATTGGTACAAACGTTTGGAGCCTGTAAGGTTCAACATTTGCTCCATACAACCTTATTTCAGAATATTATTCAAATACAAACCAGTCCCCAAATTTACAGCTAGTTCCTAAATGTAGAAACTCCTGGGCTTTAGGTAAGAAACAAAAAGGATGAACTCCATTCAATATTTTATATGCAATGTGCATATACTGACTAGAAAAATCAAATAAACCCTCTTCATTTTGTTCCCTTTTGATTATATATGTCTAGAATATAACTAATTGTCTATGCTTGTTTACATCCATTATAGTTAGACCTAACTGCATGAATTCCTCAACATTATGATATAAAAATAAGTAGACAATCAGTGAGGGAAATTTAAAAGAACCTGTTAGTGAAAGATTCATCAACTTGGAGTTGACTACTTCTTGCTAAAAGGATGGAATATCCAAGACCATTCCTAGCTTTATCATCATGGTGAACATTCCCAGGACTGACTTGTCCACTGTGACATCATCTTCTTTGCCCAATATTTTAGCAATATTTCTCAATATAGGCCGGGTCTCTTCATCAAAAAATCCCATAGTAAATTCTCCACACTCTGGCTGAAACTGCTTCATATTAGGCTTCAAATGGAACATAAACTGACTGAATTCTCCTCTTGCAAGGCTTTCATAGTAATTAATTAGTGAATCTTTTGAAAATTTAACTGATGATTTGGACTCAAGAAAACACAGGGCTTGGCAGATTAATTGGGTAGATACCTGCAGAACATTTTCCCCTTGGGAATTCATTGTGAAACATTTTCCAGGATACATTGAGGAAACCAACCAATATATGAAATCTGGGAACAAATAGGTCTTTGGGATGCATGCAGAAAGGATTCCAACTTTTATCATGGCGTAATAGAGAAGGAAGTTATCCTTATTCAATAAAACGTGTTGATAAAATGGAATATGTGTTGCTAAATACATAGTATCTTGAATGTCTCTCTCATTATCCACGAGAAGAATGTGGCTCGATGACCCAGAAGAAGAAGACCTTTTAGCAATCATTTAGAAAAGGAGTTGAAGGGATGCTCTTGCAAGGTGACTGAAAAAAGAAAGGTGACGGAAGAATGGAACAGGTTGAAATGAAGCATACCGCAAATTATTTTGAAAACAAAATGAAAAATACCACCAAATAGGTTGCACGACTTTCGTATTAAATGCCATATGCAACATGTCACTTAACCGTTGGATTGACTTGACATGAGTAACAATTGTTTTCCATTTGGCATATGACGTCACTATGGGGGGTATCATAGTATGGCTGAGAACTATGGCTGGTGTCCCTGCAGTCGATATCTACTGTTGATATATATTGCCTCCACAGTCAACCCAGTCAACTGCGGAGGCACCCTTTCCGTTAACTCTTGTGCTTTTAGTGCTTGCAGGTTGGGTCATCTGGTTTATACTTTAAATATCATCACTCTCCACCTTTTAAATTTATAGGCCTTTAATATTTGGATATAAAACCCACTTGTACAATGTTTGAAGGTATTAAACTTTAATACATCAGACTAAAAAAATTTCTTTTTATGCCAAAGTATAAAACTATAATACTTTAACATATTTTCTTTTATTTCAATTTTAGATTTTTTTTGAATTTTTAATATAAAATCAAAATGATATACAGATGATCCACAACAATGTTCTTGACCGGTATGTGCCCATGATGAGGATAATAATGAATTATTTTACTTGTGAGGGAAGTTTTTCCTGCATCTACTCATATCATATATGTCTTCTTATGCATTTCACTAGAGTTAGAATGTTGCACTTACCTTATTATCTTTTCTGTAGCATTGAAAAGATGGATTATATAGTGAAAAAGAGAGACTACAATCAACAAATGCAGATCCATTTTCATCATTCACTCATCAATATGGTGGTCATGCATCAGCTTCAACAGAAAAACATTTCATGGGATGCATTCATTGCCAATGAGGTTTCCACTACTTTACCTGGCCATCATCAGCAGGATGTCCATTCGTCTTCTCATCCTCCCATATCCACTTCTCCATAACATTTTGTTGTTTGTACTTCACCATCCACTCACATCCATTCACCTCATGATGATCGTTCCTCATCACCTTTCCACAACCCTTCACCATCACATCATGATACCAGAGCCTCAAGTAGTGAAAGGGATATTGGAACAGCTAGCACTAAAATGAATGATATTGAGCCATTTCCTTTGACCTATAGGAGAGGCCACATGCATGTTTTTGCTTCACTTGAGGTGAAAGAGGCCATGCCTTCTTCATCAACAAAACAGGTTGATAAGGGAGAGGAAAACGTTACAGAGCATATCATTGTTGAGGATGAGGATAAACATGAAACTGAGCAGGAGTTTCAGTCGATTGAACTTGATGATGAGGATGAGGTCAGAATCACCAATATTTTGATCAAAACAAAGGATGCCAAGATTAGGGAACTTCAAGCTAATCTTGGTAGAGAAAAGAGTGTGATTAACTTTCTTGAGCAAGAGAATCAGTAGTTGAAGACAAAGCAGACCATAAGTGAGGTCAGAGAAATCAGAGCTCAAAGAGAGGCAAGAAAGGTGAAGGATTTTCTAGATGAGACCTTTGACAGCTTTGATGATAGTGATGATGAGGAAGATCAGCTTCCTAGGTAGAGACCAAGGACCATAGGACTGAAGAGGGCTTTAGCTCGAGAAAGGCAGTAAGTGGAAGAATTGGAAGAGAAGCTCACTCCAAGTGAGATGCTTGCCATAGAGATTAGCAAGGATAGAGAGTCTTGGCTTGAGAGGTAAAATTTGAATTTAGAGGGTCAACTAGAGAAGGAAAATGGCGACACTAACATTCAGAGGAAGATGGCAAGACATTATGTCATGAGAAACAGGATTGCAAGGGCCGAGCTCAAATGTACCCATGCAAAGATTTGAACTTTTACCGAGGAAAAAGTGAAAGAGAAGCTAAAAATTATTTCTAAGGTGTCGCTCCAGGCCTCTAAACCTTGATCAAAAAGAAAATTTCCAATTTTGGCACTTTTGTGCACATTTTGAATTTTTGACAGTTTGACATGCAGAAAATTGCCCAAACGCACAGCGCCACTTGCGTTGCGCTCTTTTTTGGGCCATCCAAATGGAAAATGGTCATCATATTCATGTTCCTAATGACAATTTCCTCAACCTAATAACGTTTCAAAATATTTGCGGTAAAAATGGTCCCTCAAAAAGGCCAAAAACCACCAAAAAATCACCTTTTCGCCCTCTTTTTGACCTTGCCACTGTGCGTTTACTAGTATTGCAAGAAGTGATTTTTGACATGGTAGATGGGAATAATTTTGGAAAATGAAAGCATATTTGGAAAACAGACTCAAGGAACTTTCCACTAAGCCATCTTGGAGCTCCTTTGGACATCGAGAAGGCTTCCAGAAGTTGGTTGCAATACAAGGCATTTCCTCTGCCTTGGCACTACGCGTTTGCACTGGTGCTGCGCCCCTATACCTTGGATTTGCACCCTTACCATGAGTTATTCATTTCAAAAGTTAGTTAGAAGCCTTAAAGTCAAACACATTCGAAAGTTAGGTCAGAATTTATGTTAGAAGTTATTATTGCAATGAATGAGTCTCAGATATGTTGCCTTGGGCCTTACATGGTCTCAAAGGTCAAAATGCATTAAATTTGTAATAAATGACATTTGAAACCCTAGCTGAGGAACACCTCCCCATTTTGAGGATAAATAATGCATCGATGCTTCATGTTTTTTATTGGTTTGTTGTTGAGCTGAATACCTCATAGACTTTGAGTTGTAGAGAGTTTGGCTTTGGAGCTTTGTAACTGTTTTGGACTGAATATCAATGGATCAAGCACATTCACAGGATTCATGGACTTCGTTAAATGGTGATTTTATGCTAATTTTGTAATTGTTTCCTTCCATTTTCCATTTTTTTTATCAATTTATCTTGTAACAAAGAAGAAAATTTAGGTTAAGATATGTTGTTAGAGGCACCTTAATCTGTCTGCTTTTTGTTGTTTAAATTTTTTCCTCTGCTGGGTCTGATTGGAGAGTCTAGGAGATCCCTGCTCTCCAACTCGATCTATTTTTTTTCTTGAGATTAAATTAGTATAGTCCATCCAAAGACATTTATGTTTATCCCTATCCTTTGGTTCTGCTTGAAGTGTTGTTCTCAAGGCTTTTTTTAAAGTTTCCTTAATAAGGTTTACGCTAAAGAATTTTATAGTTTGCCCTGTCCTTTGGTTTATCTTGAAAAGTCATTTTAAAGGTCTTTGAAGTCTGATTGAAGAATTTAGGAGTTCCCTACTCTTTAATCATTACTGATTTGTTATCTTAAGTGTTTTCTTTGTCTGAAAGTGAATAGCTAGAGAATTTAGGAGTTCCATGCTCTTTAGGGTTTGCTGGATTGTTGTCCTAAATTTTACTTGGTAAAGTTTGGCTAAAGACATTTATGGTATGCCCCGTCCTTTGGTTATCTCTTAAGAATAGTGACCTTAAAGACTCTTCTTGTTATATTAAGTTTTAAAGGATTCTTAATTGCCCTTTAAGCTACTAAAATCACAACTTAATGTTCATTTCACACCCACATACGCTATTAAGATCCATTTGGCTTTGTTAAATTTCCCTATGAAACACCCTTGATTTGTTGTTGTACTCCTCAAAACTTTGACAGACCCCATAGCCCAATCATTTTAATTTTTCTTACTCTATATGTTCTTCTTAACAAGAAACCCAACCAAAAAAAACAAAACAAACAATCCCTGTCATTTTAACTAGCCTAAAATCAACATCCTAAATAAATCAAGTTCTATATTTTATACTAATATAGAGAGAGCCCTCTCTGAGTCCAGGAAGGCTAGATCCTAGGACTCCAAAGTTGGTTTGATGTTACCCTTGTTTATTTGGTCTTACCAATCTAACAAATTACAGGGACCTAGCATGGTCTGGTAAGGAAAAAGTCACCTCATGGAGAAAAATACCATATTCTATGTATTGATGACTTCTCCAGAATGTGTTGGATTGGTTTAATGAAACGTAGAGATGAAGCATTTGAAAAATTTAAGATGTTCAAATATTTGGTTGAAAATGAATTAGATATAAAAATTAAATGTCTTAGATCTTACCGAGGAGGAGAATATATATCAGATGAATTCTTTGATTTCTGTGAACACTATGGCATAAAAATACATTTTTCTATAGTTGGAACTTGACAACAAAATGGTGTGGTAGAAATAATGAATAGAATACTTCAATAGATCACTCATGTTATGCTTGATGAATATGGAACTCCCGATACCTTTTGGAGAGATGGAGCACATACTGCGGTAAATATTCTTAACAAAGCTCATGTTCGTGTGAACAATGACAAAACTCCTTATGAGCTCTGGTATGGTAATCTTCCCACTGTGAAAAATTTTAGAGTCTTTCAAAGAAACTGTATTATCAAGAACAATGATAAAAATCTAGGTAAGTTTGAGCCTAGAGAAGGTGAAGGAATATTTCTTGGTTACTCTTCTGGAAGTAAAGCATATAAATGTTAGAATAAAAAACTTCGAAATATTGCGGAATGTATTGATGTCGTAATTGATGAATCTCTCTGAGTTCCTACAAAGGAAATAACAACAATGAATGAATATGATGATGATATATACTTTCCCTCATCAAATAAGTACAATATAGAAGGAGATCCCAATGAAGCACCCGAAGAAAATATATCGGAAAAGGCTTTATCTAGGTATGTTCAAAAGAATCATTCAAAATCTCAAATATTGGGATAAAAGGAATCAAGTGTCGAAACAAGAAGACCTCATGTAGGATCCCCTAGCTATCTGGCATTCTTATCCACTATTGAACCACAAAATGTAAATCAATCTAGTAAAGATGAATGTTGGATTCAAGTCATGAATGAAGAACTTGATCAGATTGAAAAGAATTAAACTTGGGAATTGGTTTCAAGACCTCATGATAAAAATGTTATTGGAACAAAATGGATATTCAAAAAAAAGTTAAATGAAAATGGATATGTCATTAGAAACAAAGCTAGACTTGTTTGTAAAGGGTATGCTCAATAAGAAAGAATATAATTTGAAGAAACATTTGTACTTGTAGCTAGACTTGAAGCCATAAGAATGTTTCTTGCTTTTTCAAGTTTTCAACTTTTCAAATTTTATCAAATGGATGTAAAATATGCTTTCCTCAATCATGATCTAGAATAGTAAGTTTATAGAAAAACTAGAAGTATTCATTCTACGAAATGATGAAACACATGTTTGCAAACTTAAAAAGGCTTTATATGGTCTCAAATAGGCTCCTCAGGTATGGTACTATTGCCTTGAAAAATATCTTCAACAACAAGGTTTCACAAAGGGATTTGCTCACAGTAACTTATACAGAAAAATTGAGAATGACAAACTATTGATTATTGTTGCATATGTTTATGACATCATTTTTGGAAGTAATGAAAAGTTCTTGAGTCAGAAATTTGCTTCTGTTATGTAACAACAATTTGAAATGTCACTACTTGGGGAACTAACATATTTTCTTGGCTTACAAGTACAACAAGCAACAAACGACATATTTCTATCACAAGCAAAATATCTGAAGCAAATTCTGAAAAAGTATGGGATGGAGGACTGCAAACCTGTGAGTACTCCAATGGTAAAGGGATGTAACCGCAGTTCTCATGATAGTTCTCCCATGGTGAATCAACCAGAGTATAGATCTTTGATTGGAAGTCTGCTTTATCTAACCGGAACAAGACCAAACATTATCCATGTAGTCAGGATTGCTGGATAATTCCAAGCTAATTCAAAAGAGTCACACCTCAAGCTGTAAAAATAATATTCAAATATATTCAAGGGACTCAAGACTTTGGTCTATGGTATCAAAAGAATGTTGATCTCTGTCTTCATGCTTACACAAATGCATATCAGGCTGGAAATGTTGATGATCGAAAAAGCACAAGTGGTTGTGCATTCTACATGGGGCCTTGATTATTATCTTGGTTCAGGAAGAAACAAAGTTCTATTGCCTTATCTACAATAGAAGAAAAATATGTGGTTGTCACATCATGCTCCACACAACTTCATTGGATGATGCAGAAATTAAAAGATATTCAAATAAAATGTTCACCTCCTATCTCCATCTTATGTGATAATAGAAGTGCCATCAGTATCTAAAAAAATCCTGTTATGCCTTCCAAGATCAAGTGCATTCCTATCAAGTATCACTTCTTACGTGAACAAGTCTTTAGAAAAAGGTTAAATTGGAGTATGTTCCCTCCAAAGAACAAGTTTTTCATATATTTACTAAAACTATTCCCAAGGAAGCATTCAAATATCTCAGACAGAATCTGAGAGTTGTCTCTGCCTCTCTTATCAATTCTGGTTAGATATAAAAAGATTAAATTCAGTACGCTAGTTTCTTAAAGGTGAATCACGTATATACGCGAGTTTTTATGCATAAATCTGCTTATGGTTTTTGGTGACAAAATTTATATGGATAAACTTTCATAATAATCTGTGGTGCTGTTGGGTAAACTCTATTGTTCTATATTTTTCTTACAGTACCTTTTTTTGATATTTATCTCCTTGATGAAGATGCCTCGATAAAGTGGTTGTTGAAGGTGTTTAGGATGCCCAAGTTTATGGGGAGAACTTGCCTTGACGAAAAGAGTGCATTATTGGCACTATGATTGTTGCTGTTATGATCTACTGTTTCAGATTCTTTGGTCTTTGGTTATACAAGAGAGATCTTTGTTATTAGATGAAAAGGTCATGTTCAGAACTTTTATGTAAATTTTTCATATTAAGTCATGTGTAAGGACTTGTTCAAATTTGTAAACCCACTTGGTTGGGTAATTGAGTCAATATGTAAATCCTCTTGGTTGGATCCTTGATATAATTTTGATGACCTTGGTGATAGGAAAGGTCATACTCTATTGAGTTAAAGGTTCATGTAATTCATTGAAATTTTGCTTGCATGTGCTTAGGGGGAGCAATCGTCCACCTTTTTCTCTTGATGCCAAAGGGGTAGAAGTTTGGTGTTTGAATAATGTTTATGTATCGACAGGATGTGGTGATCAAACTCCATCATGGTTTCCATCAATTCCAAAGGGGGATATTGTTGGAAATTTGATTCTTATGTCTTAATATGTTTTCCTTGATGGAAACTCTCTCGAAATAATGAAGTATATGTATTCTAGAGAAGCACAATAGTTTTTTGAAGGTATAATAGAAGAAAATTGTAAAGTCTAGTAAAGTTGGTTAATATTCATAATTGAAGGTTATATATGCGGGTTAATACAAGCTAAGTCATGTATACATGCAAAAAATAATGATCCAAGTCTTGTATGGATTTTGCGCTCTAAAATTAGAATACAGGGGGAATTAACATGTTTTTTGCCCACAATATTGAGCGTTGTGTTGTCTATTTGATTCCATCCAAGAATACCATCAACACTTGTGTAGTTTTGGCTCATGGTATTAGGAAAGGCTAAATCTATATAAGGAGAAGAAGATTATAGTGCAAAGGGGTGAATGTGTAAGGTTTTTACTAAATACTTCTCACTAAAGTATATTTGCATGGGATGGATTGTATGTATTGGTAGATCTGAAACTATGATGCACCCTTGGATACAACGATGGATCAGGATATCTATACCTGAAATGACTATGTACTTGCATGATCTATTTATGATATGTTTGGATCTGTGACCTGGTGCGTGTTTGCTAAAGAGAAGTGAAGAAATCTGGGTAATTTCATAGATATAAATCTTTCTATAGAAATAATATTTACAGATCTATATGCTAGTTCGTCTCAGTGAAAGCGCATATATACACGACTTTGTTTCATATAAAGCGCGTATGGAAGTCACGGTTTTCTGAAGCCTGCTAGAGAAGTTAATTATTTAATATTGCTATATTTTTTATGTATATCAATGAAGTCTTCATATAGATATGGGTTGTTTGAATACTGTATATACTGCTAAGTTGAATATGCACAAATGTGATAATTGAGTAATTAAATATGAATAATGATGCTGACTCAATAAGGGTTCTGTAAATATGAAAAGATAAATGTCTAAAAGCCTCAGATCTGGTTCTCAAACTATTCATATTCTAAAAAATCAGTATTCTCGAATCTATACGCAGGTTGGTGTGAAGGAAAGAGTGCATACACATGGGTTCAGTGAAGTGAAGTAGCTTATGCATTTTCAAGATAATGAATGAGCATAGTTGAGATTGATTCTTCATGATGTATCTGAAATCTGAGTTTATTACTGTGTTCTGGTCATAGTGATCTCACTATTTTGATTGAATTTTAGGTTAAGTTTATCTAGGTTGATCTATATGTTGAGTTGTGTTGAAGCTGTGGGATGAAATGTGAAAATTGATGAAATGTGGTCTGCAGTGATTCTAAGGGTTGAAGCCTTCAGTGTGCAAGTAGAAGCTTCCTTCTAGTAGAAGCTGGTGTTCTGACTAGGGGGTTGAAGCTCCCCTGAAATAGTGGCTGGTAAACAAGTTCTAGGGGTTGGAGCTCCCTTCGAGTAGTATCCAGAGAACGAGAGAAGGTTGCAGCCTTTTGGAGGTAAATGCCTTCATATTAATATGAGTCTGCATCAGTACAATATTGTAAGAATTTTTCCATATAATAAATATTGAAGACAGAGGCGATGACAATGGTTGTTTTCTCTTGAATTGTATTTCCACCTTAAATCTTGGTGTGCATGTGTGATTCTCTTGTGTGATGATGTATTCTATTATTACTTCACAAATTTAATGCTTAACTATTTGATGCATAAATAAAAAGCTTGGATTAAGAATGTTTCTGAAAGAATATCTAAAAAAAAAAAATATTTTAGTATACACAAGTTTATGTTATTATATTCACATATATATGCGAGTCAGGATAATTAGAGTCACATATATAAATCAGTAAGAGAAAAGAACAAAAAATTGTGATTATTGTAAATCCTGATTCCCTCCCCCCTCTTATTATTTTTCCCAACAGCATATTATCTGAAACAAAATAAATTATTTGAAAGGAAGAATAGGTGAATTGAAGAAGGAATTCTAACTGTGCTCCTTGATCAAGATCTACTGAATTTTTTATAGGGAGAAGATGCGATGACAACTGTATACATTCAAAATAGTAGTCGTCATAAGAGCCTTGATAATACTACACCTGAAGAAGTATTCACATGAAAGAAGCCAAGTGTGGATAACCTCTCAATCTTTGGAAGTCCAAAATACATCCATGTTTCGGAAGACAAGCGAGAGAGGATGGACTCTACAAATATAAGGGGAATATTCGTTGGATATAGTCTCTCTTCAAAAGAATATATAATATTCATCAAGGAAGGATGATATATTGAAGTCATCAGAGATTTCATATTTGATGAGAATCAAGATTATAAGAAATCAAACAATATTCATATTGATTCTGATGATGAAGAAGTTCATGTATTTGAAGAAGGATAATTTCATCATGAAAAGTATACTACAAATCTCGAAGAAGAAGGACCAAGTGAGACTATTCAATTGGTGGTCATACCAACCACAAGGAAGAGGCCAAATTGGTTGAAAGCTACATTGGAATATGTTGATAGACATGAAGCTATAGGAATATTTATGGAAATAAAGAAACCAAAAATATATTATGGTTATGCTGCATATATGACAAAATTGATAGAAGTCGAACCCTCAAAATTCAAGGAACATGCAAATCAAGAGGTTTGGAAGAAAGAAATACATGAAGAATATCAATCCATCATGAAGAATGGGGTTTGGGAAATCTTTCTGAGACCTAGTGGAAAACCAGTTGTCACATCTAAATGTATCTATAAGATCAAACATGCAGTTGATGGAAGTATAGACAAGTATAAAGCAATATTTGTTGCAAGGGGTTTCTCTCAAAAGGAAAGCATTAATTATTAAGAAACCTTTGCACCTACAACAATGTAAACTAATATTGTATCGTTGGTCTCATTTGGTGCCACAATGGGATGGAATATCTATCAAATGGATGTGAAGACCACATTTTGAATGGGACCATCGATGAGGAAGTGTACATCAAACAACCCGAAGGATTTGAAGCTAATAATAGGGACTCTCATGTTTGCAAACTAAAGAAGGCTCTATATTGTTTGAAGCAAGCATCTAGGGCATGGTATGATAGGATGGATGCATATCCACTTAGAATTGGGTTCGTAAATATTTCTGCTAATCTAAATCTCTACATCAAGGTTGTGAATAATGAGCTCGTCATTATTCTACTATATGTTGATGATCTATTCATCACTAGTGTAGAGTGAAGAATTCAAGAATGCAAGAAGATGTTGGTAGTTGAATTTGAAATGAATGATCTAGGACTAATGCACTATTACCTAGGTATATAAGTATGGCAGAGGCCTTATGAGATATATTTAAGGCAAGTAAATCACATCATCAAGTTGTTGCGGAAATTTTGGTTGATGGACTCCAAGCTGATGACTACTCCTATTATCACCAATCTCAAGAATTTGAGGGACTATGAATCTAGTCTCATGGATCCTACCTCCTATTGAAATTTGGTGGGTTCCCTGATATATCTAGTAAATACTATGCCAGATATATGTTTTGTAGTAAACATTCAGAGTCAGTTTGAGTTGGAGCCCCATCATGATCACTAGATAGCTACCAAACATATGCTAAGTATTTTCGTGGCACTGCACATCACTACATAAAATATGATAGTAAGGAAGTCAAAATAATTGGCTTCATAGACATTGATTCGGGTGGCAGTGAGACCGATGGGAGGAGAACTACCAGAGGACATTTTAGTCTGGGAGTTGTTATGATTTCATTGAAGAGTAAGAAGGAAGAACACATTGTGTTGAGTAGTTTTGTGGCATATTATGCAGTTGCATGTGAAGTAGGAAACGTGATTGTTTTGTTAAGGAAGATTTTATCATACTTGTTCGAAAAGTCTCTATGTCCTACTATGATTAATTATGACAATCAAATTTGTATCAAAATATATGGAGATCTCGCGTTTCGTGTTAGAATGAAGCATATCAATAATAAGTTCCAGTTTATTAGGAATTTATTGCAGAATGGGATCATGAAGTTAGAGTATGTATCGATAGATGAATAGGTAGAAAACATAATAATGAAGGATCTTTTGAATAAGAAGTTTGAATATTTCAAAAAATTGCTGGGTTTGATAGACATTTCTCAATAAATTTATGATAAGAAAATGGAAGAGATTTTTTTAGGCTTTGCGAGAGAAGGATTTCCTGGGAGGAAATATAGTCGGCACTTTGTGTTAATGTCTACTTCCCAAAGAAATGAAGGGTGGCGTGGGTCATGGAGCTATGACCATTGAGACACACCTAGGTCCTTGGGTTGATGGTTAGAAAGTAAGCCTGATGGTACCTAAAGGGTCTAAAATATCAAGTCCATCTTATTCCCACTTGAATAGATTTCCTTGGACAAGAATCTAGTCTGTGGAATTACGATGCCTAAATTGTTGAGAGACCAATAAATAGATTTCCTTGGTAAGGAATCTAGTCCATGGCATTGTGGTGCATAATGTTCTTAATTGTTTAATATAGTTTGAGAACTTCTATTCTATTTGTATATGATGAATACATCCCTAGTTAAGAGGGAGTGTTGGAAATCGTAACTAGGTTCGGTATTCATTTAATGTATTGAAGACATTATGAAATGTACTTGACAAAATACTAAAGAAAATATTTTTGATTACTGTAAAAATGACTTATTAAGGAATTAGTTTCATGCTTGGGTCATCATTATATTATTCAAATTCCCCATTTTGGAATCCTAGGATTAATATTGAGTTTATAGAGTCATTGCACATTCCAAGAGACCCTTCTCGAGATTTTGAATTATTTAAATCAGTTAATACTTGAGATAAATATGAATTATGTAACATCGACACCAAGTCGGCATAAAGGGGTTCATGCCGGCCTAGGTGACACATATTCGACCTCACCTATAGCCTATAAATGGAAGGAAGTCAAAGTCATTTGAAGCACTCACTCTCAAGCTAGTTTGATATCTCAAGAGTAGCTAGAGAATTTCGAAGTCTATTTTTGAGAGGCTAAAATAAGTGTGAGTTTGGGGAGTCTAAGGAGAAGAATAAAATCAAATTTTTTATGTGTGTGTCTCTCTCTCTCTTTATTTCATGCTCTAGTATGGGAGATCGAGGCCTTCCAATTTGTGTTGTTACCAAAAGCCATTATTAATGCCTATTCGAAGTTGTTGTTTTTTCTAATCAAAGTTTTTGGAAAGGGATCGAAGATCTGGGATGCTCACTTAGTGTGGATGGAAGGTCTAGTATATTTCTAGGGTAAAGAGTCTCGAAGAATACTATTGAAAGGAAGAATTATCTTGACTTGGTTTTCCCCTCGAGCGGGGTTTTTTCCTAGAATAATGCCTACATCTTGTGAATCTTGTTTTTTCATTCTCATACACACATAAAATTCTAATTTCTTCAAGAAAGATAATATAATAATGATGTAAAATAACCCAACACATTCAAAAGTAATTAAAAAGATTTGAGAATCAAAACCTAATACTACTACTTTGAATTTCCAACTCTTTAATCCATCTGAGAGCAAATGAAGTTGTTCTTTGAGCCACATGAAAATTGTGAGAAGAAGAAAATGTTGTTGTGCTTAGTGTTTAGGTTTTCTTAGTAAGAAAAAAAGGATGAGGCTTCTATAGTGATAATAGTATGTGATATTGTCGAGGTTGTGTGGCTGAAAAATAATCAAGAAAGGTGAGAGCTAAGAAGGCGAAGTGTCTAAGAGGGCCAAATGTAGAAAGTTCCAAGAATATGAAATAATCAGTTATTGTAACATATATGATAATTTGTGATTATATATAAGTTTGAGAAGAGATGTAGAGTAAAGGCTAAGAATAAGGATGCTAAGTGCATTTTGAGATATCACACTAAGTAAGAGTTGTAGCTGAGACAGAGAAACACATATTTAATATGAATACATAACCTATGGATCTAAGTGCACGAAAAAGGGGTCTACATGGATCAGGAGGTTGGTGCTTGCACATTAGGGATTTGTTTTTTCCTTAAGGTGGGTGCCTGAGAAACAATTGGTGGTTGGTTTCTCCTATAGCTAATCACTTGTAAATAAGTGAGTTTGTGCTTCATGTTAATTAATGCCAACAAAATGAATTAGGGAGTTGGTTCTTCCTTCTAGTTGGGGTTAGAAAAACAACTTGGGGGTTGGTGCTAATTGTGAGTGGGTGCTCACAAAACTTGATGTAATTAGAAGTTATGGCTTTATATCTATATCATCACAAAAAAATATTGTTGGTTTTATCCCTTTATGCATTTCCATGTGAAAATATATGTGTCATATATGTGTGCTTTTTATGGTGTCGTTGTGTGATTCATGTCTTGATTACATTTCTTCTTAAATGATTGACTAATAATTAAATAGAAAATATAAAATTGGAAATAATTTTTTAAATTGGTCGTAATACTTATTCACTTCCCCCTCTCCCCTCCCCCACAACCCCCCTTAATATTAACCTAGTTTCCAACAATAGAATGTAACCCATTTTCATCTTAATGGTTTTATTATAACATATTATGATAACCAGCTAGGGGTTTAATTTTACTTATTAAACCTTGAACATGAGTTATAACTCTTGATAGTTCTAGAGTATTCTTCATATTTCCCACATGGGTAGCACCTTTTCCATGAGAAATGGGGGTTCATGTGGCATCATCTTGAATTATGGTGGTTAATTACGATAGGTCAATTTCTCATCAAAGCTTTGATTGAGGTGATTCTTGAGCCATTCGAAAGGTATTATGCATAAATTATGAGATCTAGATCAATATTAAGTTCAAGACCACAAAAAGTAGTCATTTAATGCCTCAAAGTGGCTCCTGAGATTTTCACCCCAAATCTTCCAAAATGGGGCCTCTAGTAAAAATGACCATGCAAGTTTATTCTTCCAATTTTTTCACTCTAAAATAATTAAGCTAGAGGAAAAATATTATAATGATCCAATATAAATGAATAAATAATAAAATGTAATTGAAGAACAAACTAACTAGTAGGCATAATATGATACTCTAACATGTATTACATCTATCCCTTATAATTTAAAATAGTTGGTAATGTTAACCTATTTAATTTTATCATACATCATCTCCACACACCACAAATCCATTTTAAAAGGCATGAATGAGTGTGTTGTTGCTTTGATAAGCCACAGTTTAGTGAAGTCTATGTTTTCTTTTTAGCATCAGTAGTAAGAATTCCTGGTAATTGTTTCGTTATAATGCTATAGTCATAATAATTGCAAGATTACATGTAAACTTATTATATGAGCTTGATACATGATTGCAATCTTTCCATTGGTAATACACATTTTTATGTCACTTATTTGTGCAAATTATTTTGGTGACAGATAGATAATCCTTTAGATTGTGGCTCAAGTACCTAAAGGTCATGAGTATGAAAACTTGTTACATTTTCTCTATGATTTGTCTTTAAAAGGGTGTGTGGACCCATTTACTTATTGTTAAACAAAGTCTTATTTATCTTTACAACCTTAACCTAGTAAGGCCTTATTTATCTTGACAATGTTGACCTGGTTTGGTAATTTTAGGTATTCCCTCCATTTTGGTCTAGGACATATCAACCAAGAAGTGAGAATGTCATTATCCATGGTTGTTAGTGGTTTCCATGTAGACTCTAAATTATTTTATTCTAGACAATATATTGTGGCTAAGAGTTTGATGTTTTCTTTGTGTTTTGTTGATTTGTGCGTGTTATATTTTTAAATTTTGTTGATTCCTATTAAATATGCTAACATCTTCATATGATCAAAATTTTCAAGAACTTAAAAAATAATTTTAAAATAATGAGTAATATAATTCAATAATATGTTAATATAGATATTTTTTTCTTCTATTTGTTTCTTAATAAGAAAATTTTTCATATAGTTATATTCATAATTTTTTGTTTTCCATTTTTTTTAATCTATTTCAATGTATATTTGTTGTCTTTTTACCAAATTTACGAATATATTTTTTTTCATTTTACTCATTGATAATTCTTATGGCATTTACCATCCACTACTAATAGCAGCTACTAATATAAATGTGCTAGTGCCAGAAATATTAAAAATATATAGAAAACAAAATATTTATCACAAGATAACAATTCTATAACAGCATTGACAATAATATGCACTAGATATAAAAAAATGCTTTATAAATAGCATACTCTGTTAATACATGATTTAATGTTTGCTAATATAGATAAAGATATACCAGAAGGAAGATATGGAAAACAAAATAATTCTCATATATAACATTACCTGGTATAAAAAGCTTTAACAATAATGTTATAAAAAGCTTTAACAATGATACAGACCCAACATAAAGAAAATGCTCGGTACAGACCACACTCTGTCAATGCTTGGTACAAATGCAGACTACACTGGACAATACATGTTTTTGAAAAATATGTATAACGACATATTACAAGGAAGATGGGGAAAACAATATAGTTTGCAAATATAACAGTTCCTTCACAGACATTGATAACGATACAGGCCCAAGATAGCGAAAACGCTTGGTACAGGCCACACTGTGTCCATGCATGAATGAAAGAAAATGCTTTGGGAGCATCGCTCCCAATATACTTTAAGATTTTATACTTAAGTCAGTCATAAAAATATAATAAAAAATTATCCATCATCTCTGCAACAAATAATATTTATTATAAAAATGGGCAAGGATTTCGTGTGAACGATACTTTCTTACATTGAAAAAAACTCTAGGTACACCATGCATTATAGAGAAAATCCTCTCACTCCTCCGGATGAAACCCCAATTCTTCATTCTCTCCTATTGCTGATTCCAGACGCCCCAATATACTGCTCTTGTTTCGTTTGAGTGTTGAAGAACATAGAAGCCTGCACGAGCTTTGATGAATTATAAAGCTCACGGGCTTCTCCATGAATTTGGATGTAAAAAAATGAGAAGAACATATTTTTCATGAGACCATATACCCCTTCTATTGTCTATGGTCTTATGAATAAATGTTCATCTCTTTAAACAAATTCATACTCATGAACACTTTATAGATAATAATTTTATTTTTATTTAATTAAGTTATTTTATTTTATTTTTAGATAGTGTTCAAACTTCTTATGATTCAAGTTATTAAATTAGTAGTGAACACATTTATAGCTGATTGTTATTTGCAAATACAGTCTTACTATTATTATTCAAAAAAAATTACCCTATTTAGAATTATAAACTCTCTGAACTTGTTTTTTAATTCTAAACTCTCTCTCTGAATTTGTTTTTTAATTGTAAACTCTCTAAACTTGTTTTTTTTTTTTTTCATAAATACATAAGATTATCGAATTGTACTACATACTTACATGTTTAAAAAGATGTTCAAATGTACTGCATGCTTACCTGTTTAAAAAAATGTTCAAATGTACTGCATGGTTACATGTTTGAAAAAAAGATAGTTCTAATGTACTGCATCCTTACATGTTTGAAAAGATGTCCACACAGCTGCAGATATCTCATCATTCGTATTCGTCAACTCTCCTTGGAAACATATTATAGTGCGCTTTTTGAGTTACTCTTTTATCTCTTCAAAGCATCTTTATTGTAGAATGAGATACTCTGATTTAGCTGGTCATGGGGTGATTAAAATGTCATAAGAAAATTGCTTGGCTCTTTCTGATGGATCTCATCATTCGGTTGCGTGCACTCTCGTTGGAAACATGTTATAGTGTGCATGCTTTTTCGACTGTTCTTTAAAGCATCTTTGATATAGAATGAATGAGATTGTCTAAATGGTTGGATGACTAAATTTTTGTGACAAAATATGTTAATTTGTAGATAAAGGGAGAGTGGATGTGAGTATTTTTGACCTGAGGTGTGATTTACATTTTTATTCGACCGTGTTTTTTTATTGACATTTTTAAATGCTTTTTGATTGAATACAACACACAAGTTATATTTTATAATTTTGTCTATCAATGCTTAGTTTCCATTTTATGTCGTAATAATTGGCATCATGACCATCTACAAAGCTCTAAATATACTCTGTCGCATCCAGAGTGATTACTGATTTAAAAAACAATTCCAAAAGAACTGGGTTATTGACAAAGGCTCTAAAAACACTATGTTGTCTAAAGAACTGGGCATGGAGGCGTTGGCCCATGGAGACTTTGACAAACTAAGTATTTGACAAAATAAAATATCTACCAAAGTATGTTTGTGAAAAATACAATTAAAAAAAAATCAAAATAATGTAATAAAAATAGCTCTAAGGTGTTGATTTTTAACACCATAGATAACACCTATTAAAATGGATATTTTCCACTATCACTAATGAATTACAGACTACTCGAACAAATGAAAGCATTGAAATATGCTTGAACTAAATTATATGTTTCAGGAAAACATATTTTACCTTGTTTTTCATTCACTTGTAAGACTATAGTGTCAGCAACATACTAGGTAGTAACTAGATATATATATATATTTATTTAAGAATAGTTAAAGGGATAATTTTTGGATAATATTTTGATTTCTATAAATTATTTTTCGATATAAATAGTTATATCATATTTTTATGAGAAGAATTATAATCACCTTTGATTAAGTGATTAAGAGAAATTTGGAGTAGTATTCGTCAATTTTTAAAGTAGAGAAAACAAATTTTTATCATAATTAGTTTTTAATACTATGTTATGAAATGGTTCATGGTATTTTTTAATGGTTAAAGTCTATTTAAAGGAAAATTCATAAATAATTTCAAATCACATGATATTTAATAGTCCATGGTATTTTATTTGATGAAGTTTAGTTAAAAATTTGATATTTTTCATTGTTGAAAATATTTTAAATGGTTTAATATAATCAATTGCGTTTATCTTGTGTGGTTGAGAGGAATGATTGGATCCGCCTAAACCAAGTTTATTTCTTCCAAGTGATATGATGATCTTTGATATAATAGCTTCAACCCTTGTTATTGAGAATGGATAATTTGTGGATGACTAAAACATGTAAGGTAGTGTTCATATTAAAATTTGAATGGCCCAATATTATAAGGAATATAAAGGTATTTTCCAAATGAAATTAGTTTTTTTAGTTTTTTTAGGAATTGAGATTATATACATATAGAAAGAGAGCCCTAAAATTATGAGTTCTTATATAAATTGTGGTTGCATATGTTCTTTTAATTTATAATTTTTTTCACTTTACTGATTTTAAAATAGATTAAAACAAATATACAATGGCATGTTAGAAGCAAATTAAGTATCCAAATATATAGTTGCATAGTATCTTAATTATTTATTTAAGACTTTTCTTATAATAATGCACTTCATATTATTGATGTTGAGTAATAGATAACACCTATTAAAATAGATATTTTCCAATATCACTAATGAATTACAGACTCTACTCAAATGAATGAAAGAGTTGAAATATGCTTGAACTAAATTATATGTTTCAGCAAAACATATTTTACCTTGCTTTTCATTCACTTGTAAGACTATAGTGTCAGCAACATACTAGGTAGTAACTAAATATATATATTTTTATTTAAGTATAGTTAAAGGGACAATTTTTAGGATAATATTTTGATTTCTATAAATTATTTTTCGATATAAATAGTTATATCCTATTTTTATGAGAAGAATTATAATCACCTTTGTTTAAGTGATTAAGAGAAATTTGGGATAGTATTTGTCAAATTTTAAGTAGAGAAAACAATTTTTTATCATAAATAGTTTTTATTATGTTATTGAATTGTTCACGATATTTTTTAATGGTATTTAATGTAATAAAGTATATTTAAAGGAAAATTCATAAATAGTTTCAAATCACATGATATCTAATAATCCATGGTATTTTATTTGATGAAGTTTATTAAAAAAACTGATATATTTCATTGTTGAATATAATTTAAATAGTTTAATATAATCAATTGCGTTTATCTTGTCTAGTTGAGAGGAATGATTGGATCCTCCTAAACCAACTTCATTTCTTCCAAGTGATATGATTATCTTTGATATAATAGCTTCAACCCTTGTTATTGAGAATGGATAATTTGTGGATGACTAAAATATGTAAGGTAGTTTTCATATTAACATTTAAATGGTCCAATATTATAAGAAATATAAAGGTATTTTTCCAAATGAAATTAGTTTTTTTAGGAATTGAGATTATATATATATATATATAGAAAAAGAGCCATAAAATTATGAGTTCTTATATAAATTGTGGGTGCATATGTTCTTTTAATTTATAATTTATTTCCCTTTGTTGACTTTCACATAGGTTAAAACAAATATACCATGGTATGTTATAAGCAACTTAAGTATCCAAGTATATAGTTTCATAGTATCTTAATTATTTTTTTAATACTTTTCTTATGATATTGCACTTCATATTATTGATTTTGAGTATTAGAGGATATCTATTTCAACTTGTATATGTTTCATGTCATTTATGGATATTAACAATGGCTTAAAAGAATAGCAATATATATGTTCTAAGTACTTTTTTGTCATTTCATGTTATAATATGTAATATGATTTGTAGTTAATTGTAGCTTTTGAAATTTATATAAGGTGCGTTCACATGTATTTTTTTCCACATACAATTTTTTATTTTTGTAAACTTTAATTTAAGTTTGTTATTTTTTTGGTCTCACATTGCATTGATTTTAGTTGAAAAAATCATTTATTTTACTTGAATAATCAATGTTTCTATTATCCCTTCAATTGAGACTATGTGAGTTATTTTTTTCTGTAAATATATTATTTCATAATATTAATGATAATAATGTTCATGGGTTTCTAAACTTATATAGATATTTTTTATTGAAATATGCACTTGTAAGACAACAATGATAAACACTCATATAAAAAACACTCATATAAAAAGTAAATTGCTATAAAATATGCATATTAAATATATGATAAAAAAATTAATACTAACTATATTTACCCAACACTATCATTACCCAATGCAAGAATAATGGTCATAAATATTCATCCAATTAAAAACTTTAATTTAAAAGTTTCACATAGTGACATTTTTCAATAAAGAATTGTTCACAAAGCTCATATACTTTTCTATGAAAATGTTGAATGGTTCACCTACTTTAAAATGGACATTTAATAAAATATTCATCTCATTTTATAAACTCTATGATACATACGAAATGCTTAATGATTTCCGTGGAACCAAATATAGTTTTGGGTCAAGCATTGGTACCAATAATTTACTCCAAAGCTGTTATACTTCAAGGCCTACTATCATATGGAAATATTTTCATATACCAAGAAACCTAGGTACCTATCCATGGTGCTCATCAATTCTCTAAGAAAATATTCAATATATGGGATGTACCCACATTAATAAAACATTTTTCATTATATAACCTAAGGAATTTTGTTGCCACATTCATCCAAGAGTGTTTTATCGAAGAAAAAAACGAAAAAAGATATGTAGTTCAATTTACCTTCCAATTATGCCACGCCTTACCAATTATATTCATGAATGTTTTTTCGACATTTTCACATAGTGCTACAAAATATTGTCAATAAATGATGAAATATATGAAAAGAACACATTATTCCTCCCTTTCAATCACATACATATTTTGTATCTTTGTTTGAATCTTCCACATCTTTTTTGATGCATTGTCTCAGATCTCCAATACATCCCATATCCTTTGTTAGAGTTTCAAATTTTAACAAAATTCATTCTCAAATTTTAGCACTTTGATCCCCGTGAGAGTAAATGATGTTTTCTTCGAGTCACGTGAAAATTTTTAGAAGAAGAAAATGCTATTATGTTGAGTATCAAAGTTGTCTCAGTAAGCATAAAAGGATGAGGCTTCTATAGTGATAATAGGATGAGACATTGTCGAAGTTTTGTAACTGAAAAGAAAATCAAGAAAGGAGAGAGCATAGAAGGTTAAGTGTCTAAGAGGGCCAAGAGATGTGAGGGCCAAATGTAGAAAGTGCCAAGACAATGAAATACTCAGTTAATGTAACATACATGAAAAGTTGTGACTAATTCTGAGTGTGAGAAGAGATGTAGAGTAGAGACTAAGACTGAGGATGCTAAGTAAGTTGTGATATATCAGATTAACTAAGAGCTATAGCTGATAGAGAGCAACATAAATTTAATATGAATAAATAACTGATGGGTCTGAGTGCATGAAAAGTGGATGTGCATGGATCGTTACGTTGGTGCTTGCACATTACAGATTTATTTCTTCTTTAAAGTGGGTGCCTAAGAAAAAAATGGTGGTTGATTCCTCCTACAAGTAATGGGTTGTAAATTAGGGAGTTGGTGCTTCATGCTAATTAATGCCTACAAAATGAATTAGGGACTTGGTGGTTCCTGCTAGTTCATGCCAGCAAAACAACTTTAGGTTTGGTGCCTCCTATGACTGGGTCTTCACAAAAATTGATGTAATTACAAGTTATGGCTTTATATCTATAACATAACAAAACAAGATTTATGGTTTTATCCCTTTATGGGTTTCTGTGTAAAAATATATGTGACATATATGTGTGATGTTTATGGTGTTTTTGTGTGATTCATGTTTTGATTATGTTGCTACTTAAATGATTGAATGATAATTAAATAGAAAATATAAAATTGGAAATAATTGTTTAAATTGGTATTAATACTTATTCACTTCACCCCCCACCCCCTTTAGTATTAACCTAGTTTCCAACAATAGAATGCAACCCATTTTCCTCTCAGTAGTTTGATTATAGCATATTGTGATAACCAACTAGGGGTAATTTGACTTATTAAACCTTGAACATGAATTATAACTCAACCCTTTCAGAGTATTCTTTATATTTCCCACATGGGTAGCACATTTTCCATGAGAAATGAGGGTTGATTGCGCATTGTCTTGAATTATGGTGATTATTCACAATAGGTCAAGTTCTGAGAGGCATCAATTTCTCATACAAGCTTTGATTGAGGTGATTCTTCAGCCATTCAAAAGGTATTTTGCATAAATTATTAAATATAGACAATATTAAGTTCAAGACCACAAAAATTAGTCTTTTAATTCCTCAAAGTCACTCTTGAGTTTTTCACCACAAATTTTCCAAAATGGGGCCTCTAGTAAAAATGATCCTGCAAGTTAATTCTTCCAATTTTTTGACTTTAAAATAATTAAACTGGAGGAAAAATACTATAATGATCCAATCTAAATGAATAACAAAAAAAAATGTAATTGAAGGAGAAACTAACTAGTGGGTGTAATTATGATACTCTAAGATGTATTAAATCTATCCCTTATCATTTAAAATAGTTGGTAAGGTTCTACGTATTGAATTTTATCATTCATCATCTCCACACACCACAAAGAAATTGCAAAAGGCATGAATGAGTGTGTTGTTGCTTTTATAAGCCATGGTTGAGTGAATTGTATGTTTTCTTTTAGTGTGGGTAGTAAGCATTCTTGGCAATTGTTTGGTTATATTCCTATAACCATAACAATTGCACAATTACATGTAAAATTATTATATGAGCTTGACATATGATTGCAATCTTTCCGTTGGTGTTTGGAGTTTTTATTTCATATAACTGTGCATCTGATTTTGGTGACAAATAGATAATCCTTTAGATTGTGACTCAAGTACCTAGAGGTCATGAGTATGAAAACTTGTTACATTTTCTCTATGATTTGTCTTGAGAGGGGTGTGTGCATCCTTTTACGTATTGGTTAAACAAATTCTTATTTATCTTTACAACCTTAGCCTAGTAAGGTCATATTTATCTTGACAATGTTGACCTAATTTGGTCATTTTAGGTATTCCCTCCATTTTTGCCTAGGACATATCAACCTAGAAGTGAGAGGAAATGACACCAAAGTAACAATGGGTGGCTAAAATGGACATTCCCTTCACAAAAGGTTTAATGCCATCATCCATGGTTGTTAGTGGTTTTCATGTAAACTCTAAATTATTTTATTCTACATAATATATTGTGGGTTTAAGAGATTGAGGTTTTCTTTTGTCTTTTGTTGATTTGTGAGTATTATATGTTACTTAAACATCAATTTATGTTGTTTGAAACTATTTTTAAATTTTATTGAATCCTATTGAATATCTTAACATCTTCTCATGATAAAAGAATTCAAGAAATTAATCAATAATTTTATAGTAATGATTAACATAATTTAATAGTATGTTAATATGGATATTTTTTCATTTTCTTTATTTTTCAATAAGAAAATTTGTCATAATTTAGTTCTACTGATAATTTTTTATTTTCCATTTTTTTCAATCTACTTCAATGTATTTTTTATTGTTTTTTTAGAAAATTTAAGAATATGCTTTTTGTCATTTTACTCAGTAATTCCTGTAGTGTCTACCATCCACTACTAATATAAATAATATGCTAGTGTAAGAAATATATCCATTACTAATATAAATATGCTTGAGTGAAAAATATTTAAAAAAGGATATAGCAAAAAAACAGTTATCACAAATAACAATTCAATAAAAACAATGACAACCATATAAACTAAATATAAAGAAAATGCTTTATAAATACCATAGTCTGTTAATACATGATTTCAACAAATGCTTTGGTAAGATAGATAAAAATATACCAGAAAAAAAATAGGGTAAACAAAATAATAGTCATATATAGCATTACCTTTATACCTTCAAAAGGCTTTAACAATGATACAGACCATACTCTGTCAATACAGACTACAAATACATACTACACTCTGCAAATACATGATTCGAAAAAACATAGATAACGACATATTAGATGGAAGATGGGGGAAACAAAATAGTTTGCAAATATAACAGTTCCTTCATAGACATTGATAGTGAAAGAGGCCCAAGATAGCGAAAACGTTTGGTACACGCCGCACTGTTACCATACATGAATGAAATAAAATGCTTTGCGAGCATCGCTCCAAATATACTTTAATATTTTATGGTTAAGTCAGTCTTAAAAATATAATAAAAAATTATCCATCATCTCAGCTACAAATAATATTTATTAAAAAAAGGGAAAGGATTTCAGTGAACGATACTTTCGTAGAGATACTCTAGGTGCACTCTGCATATAGAGATGGCAACGATATTAAATTATAAAAGGTACTCACAAATTTACTCACTCCTCGTTCTTCATTCTGTCCTTTTCAAGCTAATTTGCTGATTCCAGACGCCCCAAGACACTCCTGTTGTTTCGTTTCAGTATTGAAGAATAAATCCTCAACTCATGGACTTCCGGAATTGAATGACATAGAAGACTGCACGAGTTTTGATCAATTATAGAACTCACCGGCTTCTTCAAGAATTTGGATGTGTTTAATGAGAAGAACATCTTTCATGAGACCATATTCCCCATGAGAACATCTCAGTAAGCAAGCAAATGTTCATGTAGCTAAACAGGTTCATATTCATAGTTTAGGCACTTGGTTTCAGTTTTCACGCTTCACAATTCTATTTCTATTTAGTTATTTTATTTTTAGATAGTGTTGAAATTTCTTAGTTGTCAAATAGTTGTGGATACATTTATCATTGGTTGTTGTTTGTAAATGCAGCTTCATCATTGTTATTCAGAGAAAATTATATTTAGAGAGTTAACTTTTTTCTTTGGGTTAAAAGTTAACTTTTTTTTCTTTGGGTTAAAAAACAAACTCTTAGCGGAGACTAAACAATTTTAAAAGACAGTCCAAGCCATGCATTATTTTGAAAATTTCCTTAAAATACAAAATCCTAATATCGTAACTATGAACCCTCGTTGGTATGTTTTCGTGGATAAATACATACGTTTACTCAAATCTACAGTCTTGATATCATAATTAGCACTGCTTGCTTACATGTTTGAAAAGAAGTCCACACAGCTGCAGTCTTGATATCATAAATAGCACTGCAGGCTGCTGCAGTGAAAATAAGTCCACAGCCGCAGATTTCTTAGAACATAATCTTTGGCGTTTTCTGACGAGTATTCATGAACTCTCGTTGGAAACATGTTATAGTGTGACTTTTGAGTTGCTCTTTTATCTCTTCAAAGTATCTTTAATGTAGAATGAGAGAATCTTATTTAATTAGCTGGCCATGGGGTGATTAAAATATTATAACAGAATTGGCTGGCGTTCTCTCTTGCGATGGATCTCATCGTTCGGTTGCATGGACTCTCGTCGGAAACAGGTTGTAGTGTGCTTTTTCAATTGCTCTTTGTACTTCAAGTAGCATTTTTGATATTAGAGTGAGATACTCTTAGGTGCTCATGGGATGATTAAAATGTAATAACCAGTTGGAAACAGGTTATAGTGTGTTTTCTCGACTGTTTTTTTTTAAAGCATCTTTGATATAGAATGAATTCGATTGTCTAAATGGTGGCATGACTAATTTGTTAGGACAAAATTGGTTAATTTGTAGATAAATGGGAGAGTGGATATATGAGTTTTTTTATTTATTTATTTGAGGTGTGATTTACAGTTTTATATGATCATGTTTTTTTTAAAATTGAATACAACACATCAATTATGTTTTAAAATTTTGTCTATCAATACTTAACATCTATTCGATGTTATATAATATTTTAACTTATGTCGGTTAGAGTAAAGAAAAAAGGGCGCTCGTGAACCATGGCCGACTAGGGTTTTTGACCAAACCTCACTACGGCTGAATCACTGGTTCGGCAGACCCCTGCTGCAGCGACATAGTACCTCAGGATTTGGTTCAGAAGCTTGGACGGGGTATTCATCATGAACATTCAGATGGGGGAGGCCAATGGGCCTCCCCCCACTCGCAAAAACGACAAAAATGAAAGGACCAAGTCTAAAACAGCAGAGCAAACAGTGAATCAATCAGTACAACAACAGGAAATGGAAGCTTCAAACAAGGGGAAGGAGAAGGAAGGCACATAAAATGTAGAGCATGTGCAGGCAACCTCATCCACATGCAAGCCAATAGCCACCGAGCGACCCAAGATTGACTTACCGAGTCATCGAATCAATGCCCAAATACAGTTTATGAAGGGCCATGTGCTGATTGGTAAATTCATAGGCTTTTGGCCAACAGAGAAAGCCTTACAAGGATGGATTTCTTCCAAATGGAAACCAAAAGGACATGTTACCTTACAGCTAGGGCCGAAAGGCTTTTTTAATGCCATCTTCAACTGCATCGAGGATAGGAACAGAGTCTTAAACAGTGGCCCCTTTTTCTTTAATGCAGCGGGTCTATATCTAAGGGACTGGGTGGAAAGATTCAACCCAAACAAAGAAGACTTCAATTGGGCACCAGTCTGGATCAGAATGTACTCCCTGCCCTTGGAGTACTAGGATGAAGAATCGCTAAAAGACATCGGCAATGGCCTTGGCGAATTCATCAAGATTGCATAGGAAACAAAGCTCAGAAGATACACCTCTTACGCTCGCATCTATGTCTACATGCGGCTTGGCAAGGCACTCATGGACTCGATAAGCCTATTTCATGATGATTTTGAATGGATTCAGCCCATAGATTATGAGCATGTGCCTTTCAGATGTAGAAAATGCCATGCACATGGCCATCTTTTTCATGACTGTCCCCTCAATGCCCCACCCAAAACCACAGATACAATGGTGAAATCTGACTCAGAAGGTTTCACCAAAGTTAACAATCGAAAGAAGCATGCTAAAAAGCCATCCTCAACCCAAAAAAAAACCCTCGCCCACTCCATCACGACCGTCCATAGGCAATAGCTTTGATATTTTGTCCCATCATTCCATGCCTGAAGCAGAACCCTCCAAACCCATTGAAAAGCCCACCAAACCCTCCTCCTCCGCCCATGGCAAGGAATAGAGCACACCTATGAATGAGCCACGTGTTGCGCAAAAGGCAACAGACACTCTCGCCATTCTTAACACAGAGAAAGATACAACAATATGGCAAGCAAAAGAAATGGACATCGACAGCTTCCTATTAGACCCCACCAAGATCAATAGCGCAATTCCTGAAAATAGCCAAAGGGTATACATGGAAGAAGAATTAGAGGTTTTTGACATAGGAGATCTTGACATTATCAATCTAGAACAAGCTTGCCAGCAGAAAGAGTTTGAAAAAATCCCGAGGGGTAACTTGAGACCTTGGAAGTAGTTCCTTCAAGAGCACATCAGCAGAGAACCTTGGGCATTCAGCCAGGCAGCAGCTGGGATGGGAAAAACCTCAATAAAGATACCAAGAAAAGGGGCATGAAAACAGATCTACAAAGAACAATCATTATAGGGCAACTCTTGGTGGAATCAGGAATATATGCTAAGTTAACGAAGTACTACAGTCTGCTATCTAATAGTCAATCATGAAGCTCATCTCATGGAATGTACAAGGGCTCAATAGCCCCGAGAAGTACAGAATGATAAAGAACATGATACAGCATGAAAAACCACAAATTTTTCTCATGAAAGAAATAAAATGTAACAGTACTACATTAGGCTCCATTCTCTCTCGAGCCTGGCCAGGTTTCCAATCAGTGGCGGTTGATGCTTTGGGAGATTTAGGGGGACTTTCCATTGCATGGAATCTGCAAGCCATCACTCTCTCGGATTTTCATGCATCCCATCATCTCATTCAGACCACCTTTCACATAATGGGAACAATATACATAATCACCTGAATAATGTATATTTTCCTCAGGATACCTTGAAAAAGATTGAGCTTTTAAATACTTTAGAAGCTCTCAACTTTGATCGAAATCACCCACTATGGATTACAGGTGGGGATTTCAACATGATAACTAAACTAGAAGAGAAAAAAGGTGGCAGAGTCAAACTGGAGAATGAAAGCAGTTATTTCAGAGACTACATACAAAACAACTGGCTGATAGATCTACCTTTCAATAATGGTATTTATACCTGGACTAACAGAAGATCAGGGTCACAGCAAATTGCATCTCGGTTGGACCAATTTCTCATCTCAGACAACTCCATTCACTTGGGTGGATATATCATAGCCTCTATCCTCCAATTATCAAGATCGGATCACTGGCCAATCTGTTTACAATGCCAACGTCCGGGAGATTCAACCAAAAGACCTTTTAGATTCGAAGCCTTTTGGTTCTCACATCTAGATTTCAAAACTCTAGTCAAAACAGCTTGGGAGAGCTTGATCACTCCAGCTGGATCAATAATGTATCAATTCTAGCAGTGCTTAAAGCATCTAAAACGACTTATCAAGCATTGGAATCAGTCCACCTTCGGAAATATTTTTCAAGCTCAAAAAACTCTTGAACAAAATATGAAGGAGCTACAATAGCGAATTATTGAGGATGGGAGAATGAAAACACTATCCAATCAGGAACAAGACCTCGCTACTCAGATAGAAGAAAGAAGGAAGCAAGAGGAAGTGCTATAGAAACAAAAATCAAGGATCTGATGGCTAAAAAAGGGGAAGAGAAACACTAAATTCTTTCATCGGACCACCATACAAAGAAGAATGCACAATAATATAGCTTAGATTTAGAATCAGCAAGGTGAAAGATTAAAGGAACAGGCCGATATTGAGTGAGAAATCCTTAATCACTTCAAATCTGTTCATCAAGAGCCTCCAGTGAACAGGCAACTAGCCATAAATAGAATTCTGCAGCATGTGCCCAAAATAATCACGGAAGAACAAAACCATGTTCTTCCCCAATTGATTACTCCAATGGAAGTCGACACTGCAATGGCTCAATTGAAAGACGGGAAAGCCCCTGGACCCGATGGATTTACATCCAATTTCTTCCATCACTTTTGGGATCTTGTCGAACTCAAAGTATGGAAAGTTGTGGAGGAGTCTAGAATAATGCATTGGCTGCTTCCTTCGATCAGTGCAAATTTTATAGCTTTTATACCTAAATAAGATCAACCCAACACTTCGGATAAGTTTCAGGCCATAGCTCTATGCAATGTTATCTACAAAGTAATCTTGAAAGTCATAGCCAATAGACTCAAGCCGCTGCTTCCCCTACTAATCTCTCAAGAGAAATCTGGATATCTGGAGGGGCGTCAAATCCTCGATGGCATAATATTGATGTATGAGATCATACATTATTTGAAGCACAACAAACAAGCAGGTATGCTTCTCAAAATTTATTTATCAAAAGATTTTGACAAATTAAGCTGGACATATATAAAACAAATGCCGAGAGCCTATGGTTTCAGTGCAACTTGGGTAAGATGGGTGATGAGTCTTATTTCCTCTTCTTTCTTCTCCATCCTAGTCAATGGCATTCCTTCTAGACCATTATCCCCTTCTAAAGGAATACGTCAAGGGGATCCCCTTTCACCATTCCTCTTTGTCCTCATGGTTGAAGGCTTAGGACATCTCTTAAAGCATGCTCTCCACACTCACAGCCTTAGAGGCATCTATATGCACGGATCCCCTACTACCACTCTTCAACAATTTGTAGATGATAATATGTTATTTGGGCACCCCTCTGTTCAAGAAGCATCTACTCTTAAATCCCTATTAGATACCTTTTATGAGGCCTCTGGAACCACTATAAACACTGTGAAGTCTCAGATTTTCTTCTTTCATACCCCCACTGTCTCCCAAAGAAGTATAGCTAGAATCCTAGTCTTCACTATAGCCAAATTACCCTCAAAATACTTGGGCGCACCTCTGATAGACTTAGCCATCAAGCATTCTTCCTAGCAACTTCTCCTCGAGAAACTAGAAAGTCACCTCTCTTCATGGACATATAGAACTTTAAATATGGCCAGCCAACTTGTGCTCATCAAAGCGGTACTTGAAACTATGCCTCTATACCTGTTTTCGGTTCTTGCAGTGCCAAAATGGGTTCTCAAGAAGATTAAGGACATACAACACAACTTTCTATGGGGATCCTCATGAAAGAATCGCAAATGGGCTCTAGTAAAATGGACAACAGTCTGCACACCAAAAAAACATGGAGGCCTCGGGTTACAGGATCCACAACACAGTAATGCAGTGATGGAAACAAAAATATGGTGGAAATGGCTATCAGATCCACACACTCCTTGGACCAAGTTATGGACAGAAAAATACCCAAATAACAGACCACTAGAAGAATTAATCAGACTCACAAATAATAATGTCGACTCTCTTATTTGGAATGCAGCAAGACAGCACAAGGATATGCTACAGCAACATAGTTTTGGGGAGATTAAAAATGGTGGTACTGCTAGATTCTGGATTGATTCTTGGCTACAACGACCCAAACTCTTAGACACCATCCAACCCCAGAACCTTGAGGAGCATGCTATTCTTCAGAATGCAACAGTGGCTCAATTCTGGACTCAACATATCAATCAGGGATACAGACAATGGAAAAAGGCAGAACATATTTCTCCACAGGAATAGGGGGACGTACAAAAAGAAATAGACATAGACCTGAGCAAATGGAAAATAAGATGCTCAGATCAAAAGGACATTCTAAGATGGGGATACAATCTGCGAGGTATCTTCACCACCAAGGAGGCATATGGACTGATGATTCAAACGCAGGAACCTGTGGATCCTTTATGGGAACGGATGTGGCTCCCTGGAATCTGGCCCAAAATTTCCACCTTCATCTAGTTGCTCAGCCATAAAAGGATCCTCACTTGGGATAATCTTATAAAATGAGGATTCCAGGGACCCTCACACTGCCCTAATTGCAATCAGAAAAATGAAACCATTTAGCACCTTATGGACACGTGCACCTTAGCGACTCAACTATGGTAAAAGCTCAGCTTCAGGTGTCAAAGAACATGTAGAGTTTCAGAGGATATCATCAACACAATACGCAACTAGATCCCCACTCCATACAATAGTAAGATTTTGAATTCTCTATGGCAAATCCTCCTGGGTCTACTTCTGTGGACCTTATGGAAAGAAAGAAATAAACGAATTTTTAAAAATCAAAGCACTTCCCTTGAAGAACTATGGAGTAATTTCTGCCAGAATATTCAAGAAACACTACATCTACAGACTTGGCAAGAAGAAGACTTCCCCACTGATGCTCAGGAAAAGAATGTTTTGGAAAATTGGCACATACGTATCCCCCGTGTTCAGGATGAACCCCTCATCCCCCCCACCACTTCAGGCCCTCTTACTTTGTGGAATCCCCCTCCACCTAGAATCATCAAATTAAATTTCGATGGTGCCTCAAAAGGCAATCCGGGTAAGGCAGGATATGGGGGCATATTTAGAAACCATGAAGGCGTTCCTCTTCTCATCTACTATGGATCCATTGGCTGGGACACGAATAATTCAGCAGAACTAGAAGGATTATGGCAGGGACTCAGCTTAGCTCATCAACATAATTCTCACCCTATTTTAATTGAAGGGGATTCCCAATTACTCATCAACATGGCCAACAAAATACAACTGGGGACCCCAGCTTGCAAGGTAGCCACTAGATGGCGACTAGCAGCTCACTTGGATATCATTGAACAATGGTTAAGACAAGGGAGAGCTATTACCTTCACTCATATCAGAAGGGACGACAATAATATTGTTGATCTTTTGGCAAATATAGGGGTTGACAAAGATAGAGTGTTAGAAGCAGGATCCCTTACTATCCTCAATGATAGTGCTCAATTCCAGGAATGCACTGATCTGGTGCACAAAGAAGCAAAAACCTCGGATGCGGGTGTTTTTCAACATTAATGCAATGGTGGATGTTTGGGTTGGCAAGTGGCGCAGTCACTTTGCTGCCCATAACCTCGCACTAATGCGATTTCCTAAATGGCCTTTAATGTGGCACTGTGTTCGATTTATCACTGCCCTTCTGCTTCAATACTCCGTCATGGCTTCTCCCGATGCATTCAAACCTGCATTCATGAATGTTGCTCTACCTCTACAATGTCGATGCCCCCAACTAGCTGCGAAGCCATTTCTCCGCACCACCAATGGTAAGAATTGCCCAATTCTTGGTTGCATTGAGTTTGGGCCAGGATTTCATTACTCTTAGAGCGCTCGCTATAGTTTTTGCCTCAACTCTGTCTCTACTGCTACTGGCAGTGACCAATTCCTCACCATCCCAATTCCATATAATCAGTTCCCCTCTCCCAGTGAAGCCATGCCTAGGGTGCGCCATTGTATGCGATGCAGACGGGGTAGCAGCAGAGGGAGAATACCTTGCTCCTCACCCACGCCTGATTCGAGCTCCACTTCTTCGCCCTCTTATGAATACTTCTCACCTCGCTACCCATACACGTGTAGCAGCAGAGGACACACTCGTTTTTCCAGCTTTCAATCCCAACACTCTAGCCCTTCTGCTGCCACCATCCTGTCCAGCTCTCAGTATTCCCATTACACTGCCCATTTCACCTACCAATGCACCATGGATAAACCCACTATCAAAGCCACCATAACCGTCATGTTCTAGGAGAAGAAACAAGATGTCACTCAGGGCAAGAGTCAGGACGAGCCTCATGATAGTGTTAAGGGCAAGCCTTCTGCTTGCACACACAAACGGATTCATATAGGAGAAGGCACCGCAGATGCAGATAACGTAGAGCAGACATGCGACCATATGGAATAGGTAACTGGCGTCGAGCGGGAGAAGGATGACATGGGTGCAAAGCAGACCGAAAGGATGACTTCGACACCTACAGCTACCAAATTGTGGAAAAACGCCCAACTACACCAAATGACAGCTAATTCTTCTAGCTACTTCGGGAATCAGGTTCACAGCTCCCAATTACTTGGGTGCATTTTTGTTTTTTTGAAAAATTTAGACAGTTCTAAAATGGATGTAAAAGGAACAGTATTTCTTGATCTTATGCCGGTTTCCCCTGTGAGTGCGGCACATAATTTTTGGAACCGACTGGTTTCCCATCATTGGGCAGTCTCTAACATGTTTTGGATGCTATATGCCATCTGTTGAGGCTAGTGCCTCATTCTAAATTATGTTACAGTAATAGATTTTAGCCAAATTTAGAAAAAAAAAACATCTATTCGATGTTTTAATAATTTTCACAAACTTTATTACTAGTTATTTTGACAAGGGCTCTAAAAAACACTTTGTGTAGCATTTAAAGTGATGATTAATTTAAAAATATAATTCTAAAAACACTTTTTTTTGCATTTAAAGTGATGGTTAATTTGAAAATATAATTCTAAAAAAAAAAATTTGTTGCATTTAAATTGGTGATTAATTTAAAAATATAATTCCAAAAAGGCAAGGAGGCATTCAAGAACTAAATATTTAACAAAATAAAATATGTAGCAAAACATGTTGGTGAAAAATGCATAAAGAAAAGAAAACACCCATAAAACTAATGTCGTAAAGAAGCCCAAAGTGTTGATTTTAGACACAATAGATAATGCCTATTAAAATAGATATCTTCAAATATCAATAATGAATTAATGACTCCACCTAAATGAATAGAAGTTTTGAGGTATGCTTGAATTAAAGTATAAGTTTTAGAAAAACATATAAGTTAGGTAAAACATATTTTACCATGCTTTTCATTCACTTGTAAGACTCTTGTCTCGCAAAACATACTAGCTAGTAGAGAAACACCTTATTTTCTTTTAGACATCAAAGATGGTTTTCCATTCACTTGTAAGACACTTTGTCTCTAAAAATATACTCGCGAGTAATAAAATACCTTATTTTTTTTTAGAGATCAAATATGGTTAAAAGGAGAATTTTTATCATAATATTTTGGGTATAAATAGTCATATTATATATTTATTAGTAATAATTATATTCACATTTGCTTCAGATCAAGAGAAATTTGAAATCATATTTATCTAATGTTTAAGTAGATATAACAACTTATTGTCATAAATAGTTTTCAGGACCACATTATTGAATGATCCATGTTATTTTTTAATGGAATTTGATGTAATGAAAACTATTTAGCTGAAAAATCTTAAATAGTTTCAAATTCCATAGTATCTAATAGTTGTTAGAATTGTAGCAAGAAAGGCTTAATTTGACTTTGGCCTTAGTAAAATTGAGTAAATCGAATTTCCATATTAGCACAACTACTTGGAGGTAGTTAACTAGTGTGACATGGCTCTTGTCACTCAATTAGGTTAGTAAAATCAAGTTAGTGGGATTGGAGTTGAGTCATGCATGTGTGATTGTTAAGTTTTAGCAATCTAGTTCAGTTATACTCAGTTAAATAATGTCTAACAATTAATAAAGTCAGTTGAAGGTCACTTTTGTAGGGAGACAATAGTCTAACTCAGATTTATGTCAGTTAACTGATCAATCAACCCAAAATATATCATGCATGCATGGAATTTCAATCTGTCACCTAGAGTGGAGGAGACAAGGCTAGTGTAACATGAGTTGTATACTAGTTTAGTGTACAGTTGTGGCATGTAGTCATGAGATCAATTCCTTGGGAATTGTCCAAGGAAATATGGGCTTTCCTATTTCTTAGGAGCCTGAATTAGGTTATATTTGTGCAAGGAAATAAGATTTTGGAGGATGCATAAAGTGCTTAAGTGTTGGTGAGATTTCATCAATTAGTAGAGAGAACAGTGATCCTTTTGAAGGTTGTGCTTAGAGTTGGAGCAAGTAATTGTAATAGGTTCTCTATTCAAATAATTAATGCAAAGAGGATTGAGAGGTTTTTCCCAGTTGGGTTCCCCTAGAAATCACCATGTACTTGTGGTTTTAATTGTTGCATGTCTATGCATGTTATTCTAAATTGTGATTTCTATTTCGTAGGTTAGTAGATTAGAATTGTGTATCTTGTTTTTAGTTCGAATCTTTGAGTAGTTGAAATTTATATAAAATTTCTACATGGTATTAAAGGCCTGAAAGCACATTCTAATGAATATTTCTAATTTATCCCTCAGGAATTTCAAATTTGCAGCTTCAGTGTGCAAGCTTTTCTTCATATTCAGGAGAATGTCTTTAAACAAAGTAATATTGGAGTATGCCCTTGAGGGTAGCTTGAATTTAATAGCCTGTAAGGACCAAATGGAAGTAGTGTTTGATGATAATGGTGTGTTAGAATATGTTAAAACTAAAATTGTGAAACCCTAGCCATTTGATGAGATCAAATGAGCCCAAAGGAAGAAGGATATTACTAGAGTCACAAGGATCATCGTGGAGGGTGTGAGAGACCACATAGCCATGAAATTACATGGCAAGGAGACTCGCTTTGCTATGTGGAAGACCCTCACTGAGCTATTCGAAAATAGTATTGATTCCATAAAACTTGGTGTGATGAAGAAATTAAGGATTGAAGATAAAGGGTATGAGGTAGTCATTAGAAATGGGAAGGCCTACCTTAATAATTTTTCTTCAGTTCATATCAAGTAGATTGGTGTCATGATAGAAAGCGTCTACACATTAGAGGGATATGCATTCACAACCTTGATGAGCAAGGAAAATATTAGAGATTTGGTGGTTGAGAGGGATCACGATAGAGCTCTCAAGATGGAGCCTGAGTTAGTTGGAAGTTGGGTTGACCAGTATGATGATGATGGTGAGGACCAATTAGAGAACTCTAGTATAAGGAGAGTTTGATTTTAGTGGTAAGAGGGATAAATTGCAACTATACCTCTAGGAGTGAGGTGGGGCAATGTAGAGCATTAGTCCTAGAGTTACTGAGATTTGGGAAGGTTCTATTGAGGTGTCCTCCTCATGAATCATTACCTTGATGTAGGGGCCCACAATGTTCAGTAGTAGAAGGATCAGTGTCAGTGGGTGCAATCAGATGCTAAGGAGCATAGAGAAGTGTTGATGGAAGTGTAGGAGGCACAGTACAAAGTCAACATCAATGCAGTTTTACCTATAGGCAATTGCAGAGACACAATTGATTCAATGTTCTTTTGGATGCTTCTCAGTTGTAGTTGTTGCACTAGAAGCAACAACAATGAGAGGCAGTACTAAAATACATTCCATAGATGCGGGATAGGGGTGGTGCAAAATCCCTTTCTTGATAAGAGGTACTGTTAGAAATTGTAGCAAGAAAGGCTCAATTTGACTTTCACCTTAGTCAAATTGAGTAAATTGAATTTCCACAACCACAAGATAATTTTGAGGTATTTAAACAGTGTTACATGGCTCTTTTCACTCAATTATCTCAGTAAATTTGAGCTATTAGGCTTGGAGTTCATTCATGCATGTGTGATTGCTAAATTTTAGGAATCTAGTCCACTTATTTTTAGTTGTACTCAGTTAATTGACCTCTAACAATTAATAGTCAGTTATGTAGCGAGACAACAGTCTAGCTAAGAGATATGTCAGTTAACTAATCAATCAACCCAAAATAATTCATGCATGCATTTAAATTTGAATTGCTTAGCTAGAGTGGATCAAACAAGGCTAATATAACATGAGTTTTATACTAGTTGAGTTTACATTTGTTGTATGCAGTCAAGAGATCAATTCCTTGGGAATTTCACAAAGAAATAGAAAATTCCCTATTTTTAAGGAGCTTGAAGTATCTCAACTTTTTGCGAGGAAATAGGAGGCTATAGGAGGCATAAAGTGTCTAAGTGATGACCAAAGGTTCTCAATCAATAGAGAAAACAATTATTCTTTTACGGGTTGTGCTCAAAGTTAGAGCAAGAAATTGTAATAGCTTCTCCATTCAACCGATTAATGAGAAAGGCTTGAGGGGCTTTTCCTAGGTGGTTTTCCCTAGAAATCACTTTGTACTTGTGGTTTTCCTTGTTTCATGTCTATCCATGTTTTTCTAAATTATAGAATTGTGTCTCCTGTTTTTGGTTTTAAATATTGAGCAGTTGCAATTTCTAACAAATTTATACAATAGCCCATAGTATTGATCCACAATATTTGATGTGATTAATCATATTTAAGGATTTGATATATCTCATTATTCAATATATAATTACATGTTCCACTATAATCAATTGGATTTTATCTTGTGGTTGGGAGGAATTGTTGGGATCCTCCTACACCAAGTTCAATTTTTACAATTGATATGATGATCTTTGATGTAATGGCTTCAAGTCTTGTTGTTGAGAACATTCCTCATATGAATCAATATAAAGGTATTTTCCACAAGAAAATTTAAATGGTCCAAGATATACTAAGAAATGGATTTTAACTTTGGTGTTTGTATTTTTATTATGATGTTGCATCCAGCTAGTCGAATAATGAATTTATATTAATCATTAAATGTTATATTAACTTATTGACTTCAGTTGGGAGCTGAGTGATGACTTTTGGTATAAAACATATTGAGAGTTATAATGTTTCTTTTGTTATGTATCATCTCATTTATGGATATTAACATTGGATTAAAAGGATATCAATATATATGTTTTAAGTAAATTTTTTTTTTTTTTTTTTTTTTCGTTCTATAATATATTATATGATTTGTGTGTTGGGTGTGGAGCTTGATAATTTTCTTTATTTTGTATGACAGCATTCTACCCCTGTTCTTAATGGGGAAGCAATGCCCGCCATAATTGTACGCTGCTTGGGGGGTCAGGGGGGGGGGTGGGGGAGCCGGCTGCGAGTTTATGGAGCCCCCCCTGGCGAGGGTTTCAAGGGCAGCGCCCCCAAAGCTAAAACATATGTAAAATTGCCTTGTAAAAGTATATTAATTTCTAGTCAATCTAGGTCGTTCATTAGGCAGATAATCTAACAGTAGAAGCTATGTTTAGTTTAGGGTTTTTTCCCTAGAAGGAAACCCCTCGCTTGTATGAGGGTATTGTATTGCGGTTTTGTATTGTATGTGTATTCTCAGAGCGAGAAACATATAGGGAGAGTGTGAGAGAGAACATAGGATATTACAATGGATCTGCTGTAGGTTGTGTCTCTTCATTTTTTTGGATAAGATAAAGGAAGGATTGGCTGTTCGGGGTGGACGTAGCCCAAAATGGGTGAACCATGTATATCTGTGTCTCTCTAGTTTTATGTGTTTGTGTTTTCCACATATTTTATGTGTTGGATTTCTCTCTAATATATAATTTTCTAAAAACTGGTATCATAGCGGAAGGTCTATTTGGCTGATAAGCTCGCAAGAGATAATGGTTCCTTATTCGAGTGGGACCAATGGCAGAAGATGATAAGTTTAGGATCGAGAAATTTGACTGCCAAAACTTCCCGTTATGGAAGATGCAGATGGAAGATTATCTATATCAAAAATATATGTACCTACCATTGAGCAGAAAAACAAAGAATATGATGACTATGATAGATGCAAAATGGGAGATTCTCAATAGAAAGGCACTTGGAACAGTACGGTTGTGCCTCGCGGCGTCAATAGCCTTCAATATTTCGAAGGAAACAACAACAAAGGGTTTGATTATGGCATTGGCAAAACTATATGAAAAACCCTCGTCCTCAAACAAGTTATTTATTGTGAAACATTTATTTAATATGAAGATGTCGGAAGGTGGATGTGTAGCAGACCATTTAAATGATTTTAATACAGTTACTAGCCAGTTAAGTTCTGTAGGGGTAAACTTTGATGATGAAGTTGGGGCTCTGTTAATTCTGTGCTCATTGCCAGAAAGTTGGAATGGTTTAGTTAAGCCATTAGTAACTCTGTCTCTGGATCTAGTACTTTAAAGTTTGATGATGTTGTCGGTGCTATCCTTAGCGAGGAAATGTGACGAAAAAGCTCTCGTGAGACATCGGGTAATTCTTTGAGTGCAGAGTCCTGGGGAAGAAAATGGAAACTGGAAAGAGCTCAGGAAATTGCAGTAAATCAAGGAAAGTAAGATCCAAGTCTAGATCTAGGATAGTGTACTATAAATGCAGAGATAAAGGACACCTAAAGAAAGACTGTAGATCTTGGAAGGGAAAGGAAGGAGACGCATAGCAAGAGAAAAATCATGAAACAAATGTGTGAGGTGATCTGTTACAAGATGCTTTGATTCTTTCATTCAAAAATGTTACTGATTCCCGGGTGGAAGATTTAGGGGCCTCATTCCATGCCACACCTGATAAGAAATATTTTCATGACTACGTTGAAGGAGATTTTGGACAAGTCCGTTTGGGTGATGATAAACCCTGTAAAATTGTTGGAATGGGTAAGGTTCTTGTAAAACAATAGAATGGAAAGCAATGGCTATTAAATGAGGTAAGTTATGTTGTAGATCTGAAGAAAAAATCTGATTTCAACAAGGTAGTTAGGCGGTGGAGGTTATGTGACAAATTGCACAGATAAAACTTGGAAGGTCACCAAAGGAACCCTGGTAATAGCAAAAGGCGAAAAGGTTGGTACATTGTATTTATGAAATTGTATTTTTAACTTTGTTAATGCTTTAAATTCCAAAGGAGAAGATGCAGCATTATGGCATCATAGGCTAGAACACATGAGTGAGAAGGGGATGAAGATTCTTCACTCAAGAAATTTGTTGCTGGGTTTGAAGAATATTGATTTGGATTTATTTGAGAATTGAATTTATGGAAAACAAAAGAGAGTCAGATTTCTCAGAGTTGGGAAAGAAAAGAAGAGTGGAAAATTAGAGCTTGTACATACAGATGTATAGGGACCTGCTCAGGTATCACTCTCGGTGGCTCTCGCTTTTATGTTACTTTTATTGATGATGCAACTAGAAAAAATTGGATTCATTGTATTCAAAATAAATCTGATGTATTTGATACTTTCAAAAAATGGAAAGCTTTGGTTGAGATTGAGACAGGAAAGAAGTTGAAGTGTCTCAGATCAGACAATGGAGGTGAATATTGCAATAAAGAGTTTGATAGGTACTGTTCAGAGCATGGAATTTACAGAGAGAAGACAGTTCCAAGAACACCACAAGAAACTGGTGTGTCAGAAAGGATGAACAGAACAATCATGGAGTGTGCAAGGTGCATGAGATTGCATGTAGGATTTTCTTTACAATTTTGTGCAGATGTTGTAGATGTTATTGTTCATCTAATAAATAGAGGGCTTTCAAGTTCCTTGGATGGTGTTATTCCAGAGGAAGCATGGATTGGTAAAAAGTTAAACTACTTCTTTTTAAAGCCTTTTGGTTGTGAGGCCTTTGTCCATATTAATAAAGAAAATAGAACAAAGCTTGAGGAAAAATCAAAGAAATGTACCTTTATTGGATATGGTGTTAATGATTTTGGTTATCGATTATATGATTATAAAAATCACAAAATCATTAGGAGAATAGATGTAATATTCAATGAAAAGGTCTTGTATAAGAATTAGTTGGAGGAAAAGAAACAAGAAAAAGAAAATAAAGAATACACAGTCATTGATGAGATCACATGATCGAGACTTATGCAGGAATACAACAGAATACACATGTAACCATAAATACAAATATGCAGCGGAAATAACATGTCATTTCATTAATATCAAAGAACTAAAATTTTCTTACAGACAAAATAGAAATAAACTAGCTAGGGCACTGGTAGCTTATCTCTTAGAAGAGATGTGGTGTCTACAAGCCTATAAACTGAGTTACAATGAGGCTCGAGAGCCTATTTATTATTTAGAAACAATGGAAAACCCTAAACATCCAAAACCCTAACCCTAGTAGATGAAGGGCCAAAACTATGGGCCCTGTTTGGGTAAATTGGTGTTTCAACTTCCCTAGGACGTAACTTTGGCATATGATCTCCATTTGACACACTCAATAGCTCGTTAGAAAGACCTATCTGAGGAATAGGATCGATCGCTCTCGATTTTCCCAAAAAACATCATTTAGGGCCTCAAAACGGCTCTAGAATTTCAGGACCAGAAAAACTGTCAAAAATAGTAAGTTGTGCCGAAACTAAAAAACTGAAAGAGAAAATGGTGGGGCCCCGAGTGGAATAGATGGGTGGCTACCAATATACACTAGACCATTCCTCCACCCTTAAGAAGAAATGGTCCCCATTGCGTTGAGTTCCTCCATGATATGAGGAAACTTCTGCTGAACTTGGTCCCTGGTGAACCACTTGCCTTGGTGCAGGAGTTGGGCAGCTTTGACAACCTGATATAGTTGGTTCTTCTGTTGGTGAGTGTTTTTTATTTTCATGTTCATGATACAATATATGGTGGCATGTTCTATGTATTATGAATTTAAATCTATTTTTGTGAGCTGTTCTGCAATGTCAGAGGTGTCCAGTAGAGGTGGGAAGTAGGGACAAAAGTGGTCCAGATTGAATACCAGGAGCAGACCAAGGAATGGTGGAATAATGAGATCGAAGAAATTGTTCCCTACTGCCTTGGTGATGGTGTATGACCCATATCAAGGTGGGAAAAGCTTGCGTTGGGGTCCACTAAGGCTCTCCCTCTGAAAATGTAAACACACTTTGTCGCCCACCTGGAAGATGTGTGGTACTCGATGTTGATCATGTCGTTGCTTGTACATAGCATTGGCTCTGTCCAATATTTCATGAAATTTTTGGTGGATGTGTTTAATGCGCTCATTGAAGTTGTTGGCTTTGTCAGCTTCAAACTAGACATGAGCCGAATCTGCCTAAGTAGCCGCAAATGGCATGGCTATGTCAATGGGACATAGTGGCTAGAATCCCAAGCCCACCTAAAAGGGGATATGGCTGGTTGTGTTGTGGAGAGCCTGATTATAACTATGTTGTACATAAGGGAGGCTCTCATCCCTCTGTGTGGATGCTTTGAATTGTGATCACAAAATGTGTACAATCATTTTGTTGATGACCTATGTCTAGCCATTAGTTTGGTGATGGAAAGATGTGGACTTGGTGAGCTTGGTGTCCAACATTAGCCAGAGGCTGGACCAAAATGTGTTGAGGAACCTGCTGTTGCAATCTGATATGATAGACTTTGGGATCAAAAAGTGCACCCAAACTTGTTCAAAGAAGAGCTTAGCAGTGAATTCTACTATGATGTTCTTCTTGCAGGCCGCCATAATGGCTATCTTTGAGAATCTGCTGACGACCATGAAAACACAGTCGTTTCCATGCTTAGTAGAAGGAAGCCTAACATATAATCCATGGAGATGGATTCCCAAGGTCGACTAGGGGTAGGAAGTGGAGTATAGAGGCATTGCTTCTTGATGGTCAGTTTGGCAATGACATAAGAAGTGTAGGATCTAATGTACTTCCCAACATCTTGTCGAAGGTTTGGCCAACAGAAATGCTTCTGTAGTACTGCCACTAATTTCTCGACCCTGAAATGCCCAGCGACTTGACTATAGTGTGCTTTCCATATCATCTTTTCATGCTCGCTTGAAGGAACACAAAGGTGTCCCAGGTGACATAACAGTGCATCTTGGAGGTGAAATTTCGGAACTTTCATACCCCCCAAGAGCACCTTGTATATGTGGCTGAATTTTGGATTGATTTTGTAGAGAAACAGCCAATAAGAAGTCTCGTGCCCACAATATTTGAGAATGGTGGTTAGTGCCACGATCGGTGGTCAGCTGAGGTAGTCTGAAACATTATTGGTGCTACCCTTCTTGTACTTGATGTTCAAATGAAACTGTTGCAGATATGTGGACCACTTTTGATCGTGATCGTTCTGCAACTTCCCTTGTGTCTATATGAAGTGCAGGGGTCAGTGGTCTATGTGGATGATTGTTTCCTTCCCCAAAATGTAATGCTTCCATTTTCGACAAGCCTACACAATGGAATACATTTATTTTTCATAAGTGGAATACCTGCGAAATGTGTCAGAAAATTTCTCACTATGATATGCCACTGGATGCCCCTGTTGAGTAAGAAATTCCCCAATAGCATAGTTGGAGGCATCTGTCTCAATCTCAAATGGTTGTTGCAAACCTGGTAATGTGAGAACAGGGGCAGAACAGAGGCAATGTTTCAATTCTATAAATGCCTTTTTTTGAGATTCCGACCAAAATAATTTTTTTCTCGCTCCTCCCATGGTGACTTGACTCAAGGGCCAAGCGATATGAGAGAATCACAACATGAACCTGTGGTAGAAATTAGAAAGACATAGAAATCTATGAAGCTCTGTTATAGTGGTTGGGGTTGGCCAGTCTTGAATGACTTGGATCTTGGTTGGATCCACATGCACCCCCCTTTCATCAATAATGTACCCCAGATATTAAACCTGGGTCATGGCAAAAGTGCACTTCTCCAAATTGTCACACAACTTGTGTTGTCATAGTGTTTGGAGGACTTTTCGGATGTGGTGGAGGTGCTCTTCCCAAGCCTGGCTGAAGATTAAAATTTCATCGAAGTAGACTACTACAAATGAGTTGGTGAATGGCCTCAAGATGTTTTCCATCAACCTCATGAAGGTTGCAGGAGCATTCATCAACCTGAAAGGTATGACCAACCATTAAAAAAGGCCCTCCTTGGATTTGAAGTAAGTATTCCACACATTGGAGGGTTCGATGGGTACCTGGTGATACCCAGACTTCAAGTCAATCTTGCTGAAATATTTTTCCCCTTTGAGTTGGTCTAGAAGGTCATCAATCTATGGGATCGGGTACCTATTCCAGATAATGATCTTGTTCAATGCCCGATAGTCATTATAGAGTCTCCAAGTCCCATTCTTCTTCAGTACTAACACGATCGGGCTCCAACAGGGCAATGACCTTGGTCAGATGTGACCTTTCTACAACAGGTCCTAAATTTGCCTCTTGATTTCATCATTCTCCAGAATAGAGCACCGATAGATTGGTCTGTTGGGTAGTTGCACACCTTGGGTCAGATTAATAGGGTGCTTGACCTGACAGTGCAGAGGCACCCCTATGGGTGAGGTGAAAATGTCACCGTACTCCTCCACAACCTTGTCCATTTGTTGTTGTCGTGTAGAGGATCCATGTCTGGAGGTCGTGGCCACAGTCTTCTTATTTCCCTGGGGGTATATCACCAGGAAAACAATTTTCCTAGTTTGGGAAATGAGCTTACTACATTGTTTTGCAGTAACCAAAGATATAGTGGTAGGCGGTGGTACCTCTTGTATGTTGTACAACTTATTTCCCAAGGTAACAATAACAACATGACGCTGTGACTCATACACAACATGTCGCTTCCACAGGTATGGTTGGCCTAATAATACATCAGAAACATCAATAGGATCAATGTCACATAATACCTCATCCATGAAAGGCTTGGTGCTATAGGGAAGGTGGAATCGTTGGCTGACATGGAGATCCCGTCCTTGGTGAAGCCACAAGATGGTGTATAGTTGTGGGTGTGTTGTGGTTGGCAAGCCTGATTGCGTCACGAAATCTATTGAAACGGGATTCTTTTGGCTCCAATTTTCAGCAATGAACTGTAACGAGGAACCCTTTACCCACATATGGGAGTGGAAGAGATGCTCTACCTCCTCTCGATCCTCTGGTTCCTCCTTCTAAATCTTCGCAGTGGCAACAGTGGCATTGCGCTCTGCATCAATAATCTATTTCCCTTTGTCATTCCCCTTGTCATGTTATGATTCGAAGTCGAAGTGTGCATATGATTTAGAAGCCCTCATCTTGGCCACGAGCGACTGCTTGGCCCGACACTCAATTGTGTTATGACTGGATCTCTTATGGAACTCATACCACTTTCCCATGTCCTTCTTTGTCTTCATGGTGTTTTTATTTTGTTCTGGCTTTGGCAGGTTTTCTTGGGCCTCCATGCCTTAGCTTTGTCCTTTGTTCTAGTGTTTGGGGGCACCTTTCCCTTGCTTTTGATTCGCAGATCCGAATTCTCTCTTCTTCTGCTTGAATTTCTGCTCAATCTTGGTAGCATATCGGTATGTCATATCAAGTGAGGAGATGTCAAGGAACTCCATTTCCTCCCGAATTTATCTATGTAGAAAACTGCGATACTTTAGCACCAAATTTTTCTCTGAATCTTTGATACCCAACTTTGTGCGCAGGGTATGAAACAGATTCGTCAGCTCATGCACATCTTGATCCCTTTTTTGCCACAGCGTGGTCCATTGTATGTACTTGTCCTCATAGCTCCCCGCAAGATAGTATTTTTCCTTAATGACATCTCAAAAAGAATTCCAATTGGATACGGCTGAGAATAGAAATGTTTCTGTCTCATCATTTTTCTCACAGTAGGTTTGCCACCAATCCTTGACATGGGGGTTGGCTTTGAGGAGTGCAAAAATAATCTTCTGCCGGTCAAAAAAGTCATGGATCGAGAAATATCCTTCTAATAGATTCAACCATATATCTACAACATATGCATATATTTTACCCTTAAATATGGTAATGTAAAAGTTTACTTGTACCTTAAAGGGAGTCACACCTCCAGAGTGGTTGTTGGATGCAGATGCGCCGCCGGTAGGCAATCGTTGAAGGATCTGGGAAAAGTTATGCATCATCGCATTCCTTTGTTTTTCAATGGCTTCCTCGATCAATATTTTGGTAGGATCTCCTACTCCCTCATCATTCTTTTCTTCCCCCATGGGCAGCTATCAACGTTTGCGAGGCTAATCTTGCAAAGGTTCAATCAGATCGAGCCCCAACTCCTTATACCCTGACCTCATTGGGGACATGCAAAGAATGATCGAGAAAAAGCAGACCGCTCTGATACCATTGATCCAAATTTATACAGGAAAAAAAAATAATACAGATGTAACCATAAAAATATATATGCAATGGAAATAATACTTCGTTTCATTAATATCAAAGAACTCAAATTTGCTTACAGACAGAATAGAAATAAACTATCTAGGGTGTTGGTAGCTTATCTCTCAGAAGTGATTTTGTGGCTATAGGCCTTTGAAATGAGTTACAATGAGGCTTGAGGGCCATTTATTAATTAGAAATAATGGAAAACCCTAAACATCCAAAACCCTAACCCTAGGATATGAAGCACCAAAACTATGGGCCCTGTTTGGGTAAATTGGTGTTTCAACTTCACGACGACGTAAATTTGGCATACGATCTCAATTTGATGTGCTCAATAAATCGTTAGAAATATCTATCCAAGGAGTAAAACTTTTGGTGCAACCAAAATAACTTCGGACACTTTATTTTTTCCCAAAAAACATTGTTTAGGGCCCCAAAATGGCTCCAGAAGTTCAGGACCCAAAAAACTGTCAAAAATAGTAAGTTGTGCTAAAACTAAAAAACTGAAAGAGACAATAGTAGGGCCCTAAGTGGAATAGGTGGGTGGCCACCAATATCCACATGGATCATCATATAAAAAGTAAAGGTGCTTGAAAATAATAATATTCAACATCCACAACAACAACGTGCACCTCAAACACCTAAAAGTGGTGTTAGAATATTTACCTAGATAAGTAGACCCCCTGAACGATACTCTCATTCATTATATTATTTATTGTTGAATGATTCTGGTGAACTCGAATGTTATGAAGAATAAATGTAGGTTAAAACCAGGAATAAGTGGTAGCTAGCCATGAAAGAAGAGATGGACTCCTTAATGCATAACTAGACTTGGGATTTAGTCAGGTTGCCAGTAGGTAAAACTACATTGAAGAATAATTGGGTTTACGGGTTGAAGGAAGAAGATGGAGGAAAATAGAGGTACAAAGCTAGACTTGTGGTGAATGGGTTTGCACAGAACAAAGGTATTTATTTTGATGAAATATTTTCTACTGTTGTTAAGATGACTTCAATAAGAACTATTTTAAGTCGTGTAGTAGCAGAGGATTTGCATCTTGCATAGTTAGATGTAAAGACAACATTTCTCCATGCAAATTTGGAGGAAGAGATCTATATGCAGCAACCAGAAGGATATGAGGTCAAAGGGAAAGAAATTAGTGTGCATTTTAAAGAAGAGCTTGTATGGCTTAAAACAGGCTCCAAGGAAGTGGTATCTAAAATTTGATAGGTTTATGTTGAAACAAGGTTATACTAGATGTCACTCTGAACATTGTGTCTATCTATAAAGGAAAAATGATGGCAGTTATATTATATTGTTATTGCATGTAGATGACATGCTTGTTGCAGGGTCTAACATGTAGGAAATAAATTTGCTCAAAATAAAATTGGCAAATTCATTTGTAATGAAGGATTTGGGAGTTGCAAAATAAATCCTTGGTATGAGAATAACTAGAGACAGGAAAAATCACAAATTAGCACTGTCTCAAAACGAGTACATACAAAAGGTGTTGAAAATATTTAATATGAAGAATGCAAAACCAGTTAGTACACCTTTTTCTAGCTATTTCAAACTTAGAAAGGAAATGTGCTCCAAGACCCAAGAAGAAATGGACTATATGTCTAAATTTCCATATGCATCGACAATTGGAAGCTTAATGTATGTAATGGTTTGCACAAGGCCTGATATTGCACATGTAGTGGGAGTTGTAAGCAGGAACATGAATAATCGAGGAAAATAAAATTGGACGACAGTAAAAGGAATTCTCAGATATCTGAGAGGTTCCACAAATCAGGCATTATGCTTTAGTGGTTCAAACATTTCTCTACAGGGATATGTTGATACAGATATGGCAGGTGACAGAGATAACAGGAGAAACACTACAGGGTATGTATTTACTGTAGGTGGAACAACTGTCAGTTGGGTTTCAAAAATCCAAAGTGTTGTTTCACTTTCAACAACAAAAGCAGATTATGTTGCTGGTACAGAGGCTAGTAAATAAATGATTTGGTTACAAAGTTTTATGGATGAATTGGGTAAGAAGTATGATATGGGCATGTTATACAGTCATAGCCAAAGTGCCATTCATCTTGAAAAGAGCTCAACATTTCATTCCATGACTAAACACATACAACTCAAGTACCATTTCATACGGTCAGTGTTGGAAGATGGACAGTTGAAGCTAGAAAAGATACACACTAGCCAGAATCCTTCAGATATGCTAACAAAAGTTGTAACCAGGGAGAAACTAAGATTATCCTCAATTTCAATTGGTCTTCAACTATGACAATGAATATGAGAAACAACTAGGTCCAAAGTGGAGTAATTGTCCAGCAAATGATGCAGCAGTGGAGTTGCTACAATTAGTCTCCAAGTGGGAGATTATTGGGTGTGGATCTTGATTATCTTCTTTATTTTATATCACATCATTCGACCCCTATTCTTAATGGGGTGGAAACGCTACATGTAATTGTACGCTGCTTGGGGGACCAGGGGGGGTGGCTATGATTTTATGGAGGCCCCCCCCCCCCCCGTTGGTGGGGGGTTTCGGGGGCAGCGCCCCTGAAGCTAAAAAAAAATGTAAAATTTCCTTATAAAAGTATAGTAATTTCTAGTCAATCTGGGCCATTCATTAGGTGAATGATCTGATGGTAGAAGCTATGTTTAGTTTAAGGTTTTTTTCCCTAGAAGTAACCCCTTTCTTGTATGAGGGTATTGTATTGTGGCTGTGTATTGTATGTGTATTCTCAGAACGAGAAACAGATAGGGAGACTGTGAGAGAGAACAAAGGATATTATAGCGGTTCTAATGTAGGTTGTGTCTATTCATTTTGCTGGATAATATAAAGGAAGGATTGGCTGTTCGGGGTGGACGTAGCCAAAACTAGGTGAACCACGTATATCTATGTCTCTCTGGTTTTATGTGTTTTTTGTGTTTGTGTTTTCTACATATTTTATGTGTTGCATTGCTCTATAATATATAATTTTCTAACATTGTAGTTACATCCATCTTCTGAATTTATGACTGTTATATAACTTTTGGTCACATGAATCTTTTACAGTTATGAATTTTAAGTTTATAAACTTTAATTTAATCTCATTATTTTTTTAGTATTACATTGTATTGATTTTATTATCCCTTCTGTTGAGAGTAGTTTTGGGTTTTTCTTCTCTCTTTTTTTTAAAGTATATTACTTCACAATATTAATGATAACAATGTCCATGGGTTTCCAAAATTATATTTATATTTTCTATTCAACTATTCACTTGTAAGACTACAATGATAAACAATCATATATGAAGTAAATTGCAATAAAATAGGCATATTAAATATAAGATCAAAAAAATTAATACTATATATATTTACCCAACACAAGAAATAAAGGCCATAAATATTCATCCAATATAAATAATTTAATTAAGAGTTTTCGCATAACGGACATTTTCATTAAATAACTATTCACAACACTCATATATTTTTCCATGAAAATATTGAATGATTAACCTACTTTGAAATGAGAATTTAATACAGTATTATCCTCCTTTTATAAAACCTATGATATATATCAAATGCTTAAATATACCTATGGAACTAACCATAGCTTTGGGTCAAGCATTGGTACCACAAATTTAATATGAAATTATTGTACTCCAATGCCTAATATAAAGTTATTTGTAATGAATGAACAATTGGCCATCATATGGACATAATTTCATATACCAAGAAACCTAAGTACCCAACTGTGGTGCTCATCATTTATCTAAGAAAGTAAACAAGATATGGGATGTGTCAACATTAATCTTACATTCTTTGCACTTTCCAATTTAAGTAATTATCTTATGGCATTCATATAATAGTGTTTTATCGAGGAAAAAAGAAAAAAAATATGTAGCTTATTTTCCCTTCCATCTATGCCACACCTTCCCAAGTAGATTCATGAATGTTTTTTTACATTGTATAATATTGTCACATAGAGCTACAAAATATCAACAAGAGATGATGATACATATGACAAGAATACTTTCTTCCTCATTTGCAATCACATACATATTTGGTATCTTTGTCTAAATCTTCACATTTTTTTTGTAGGGACTGTCTTGGATTCTAATACTTCCCATATCATTTGTTATAGTTTCAAATTTTCACAAAATGGATTCCCAATACCAAAACATACATGTAAAAAACTCATAAATGAGTTAGCAAGATGACAACTGAAGCTACTGTTATGAGAAATCCCAAACCTTTATTTTTCAGAAACAATTGATGATGGAAAGTATTAAGATGGACATCTCAAAATATTAATAACAAACATGTGGGTTCCTCTAAAATTAATGGAAGGAAAACTATGCTATTTTTATCAGTGTGCACTAATATGAAACAATTATGTTCTAGTATAAAATATTTTGCACCTAAAAATAAAATTCTTAATTCTTTTCATTCACTTATAATACTAGTATATAAAACAACATGCTTGCTAGGAACTAGCATATGGTTACCTTGAAGAAAATACCAGCTAGAAACAAACCATACCTTTTGGTTGATCACTGATATCACATAGATTGACTTAGAACCTATTGTACTCCAAGGCATGACATGAACCTAACTATAAGTAATAAATAATGAATCATCCAATGGACATATTTCCATTTATTGAGTGTTATGAAACCAACTCCAAAAATAGAAGAAAAGAGAGATCAACGCCTTGGAAATCAGCCACTTCGAGGGGGAAACCTCCAATACATTACATAAATGAACAATTCTTGGATGATACAAATGACCAAAACCTCCTTCTATATATAGGAGTCCATGGGGCCACAATATAATCCTAGTCGACCTAAAAATAATAATGTAAGGGCACAATAATAACAACATTGGGGTTACAGGGGTACAACAATAAAAATAATGGGGATACACTAATAACAATAAGGGACTAAACTAGTAATATAGAGACCTAACATGCTTCTCTCCTTCAAAAAAGTGGTGTCCTCAATGCTCGAGTAGCATTAGGTGCTTTTGTATAAAATTTTCATCCTCCCATGTAGAATCTTGAGTGGCTAAGTTCTTCCACTTGATGAGATACTCTGACATTGATCGTTTTCATAGCTGTCGAGTTCTTATTTCCGTGACTGCTTCAGGTTCCAATATGATTTTTCCTTCCTCATCAAGATCTGGCAATATTGTTTGAACTGGAATATTTTCACCTATAACCTTATTTAATAATGAAACATGGAAAACTGGATGCACTCGCGAAGAAGTAGGAAGCTCCAATTTGTATGCCATAGTACCAATGTTTTGCAACACCTTGTAAGGACCATAGTACTTTGACGATAATTTATTATCCTTCTTATCTTGCTTGAGGGAAATTTGTTTGTATGGTTGTAGCAGTAAAAATACCTAGTCTCCTACATCAAAACTTATCTTGCTGTGATGTTGATTTGCCTATTGTTTCATTCAATTTTGTGCCCAATTTAGGTTATCCTTTAAGATTTGGAGAACTTCTTGTTGATGATCGATGTGATCTTCCACTTCTTTAACGTTAGAATTTTCTCTTAAAGGTGATGTGATGGACGGTGGATGACATCCATAAAGTTCCATAAATGGGGTCATTTTTGCTACAGTATGGAAGGAAGTGTTATACCACCATTTAGCGAGAGGTAACCACTTGACCCATTGTGTTTTTTTATCAGATACAAAACAATGAAGATATCCTTCCAAACATGTATTCACTATATTAGTTTGAGCATTGGATTGAGAATGATAAGATGAGCTATGAGCTAATTGAGTACCCAAACAAGAAAATAACTCCGTCCAAAAATTTCTAGTAAAAATGGGATCTTTGTCGGTCACAATAATCTTTGGGTTTCCATGTATCTTTTCAATTGTGTCCATAAATGTAGTAGCAACTGTACTTGCTTTAAATAGATGAGATAATACACAAAAGTGTGCATACTTTGTAAGTCTATCAACTACCACCATGATGACACTCTTTCCTTCAGACTTAGGTAAACCTGTGATAAAATCCATTGAAATCTCCTCCCAACGTCGACTTGGAATGGATAAAGGGTGTAGAAGACCCGGGGTCTTAATTGTCTCAACTTTATTTTGCTGGACAACCAAACATTCTGCCACAAAATTTTCAATATCATATTTAAGGCCATCCCAAAAAAATTCTTTCTTCACTCTCTGGTAAGTTTTTAAAAATCCTGAGTGTCCTCCTAAAGGAGAAGTGTGCAATTCCAAAAGAATCATTTATTTTAGCTGGGAATTCTTACAAATATATAAGCATTCTTTGTACCATAAGGAATCATTTTTCCAACTAAATGTATCAAATGTACTAGGATCTTGCTGGAACTTTTGAATGAGTGTCCACACTTATTCCTCCTTCTTACATTCATCCCTTGCTTCAGTTATCCAATCTAGTTGGATAATAGAAATGGCACAAAGCAATGCTTCCACCTCTTCAGTCTTTATTGAGAGTGCATATTCAGCAACATTTAGCTTCCCTTTTTTGTACATTATTTCAAAGTCATAACATAACATCTTTGTGACCCATTTTTTCTGCTCTTCTGACGATAGTCTCTGTTCCAAAAAGTGTTTAAGACTATGAATATCAGTTTTTACCTTGAAGTGTCTTCCCATTATGTAAGGTCACCATTTCTTTAGTGCATGTAGTATTGATAACATTTCCTTCTCATAAATAGGTTTTTGTAAATAATTTCCTTTTATTGTACGACTTTCAAAATAAACGGGTCTTCCTTCTTGCATTAAAACGTCACCAATTCCATTTCCTCAGGCATCACATTCAATAATAAAGGTTTTTGTGAAGTCTAGCATAGCTAAGACGGGTTCTATGCACATTGCCTCTTTAAGGTTCAAACGCCTTAGTTGCTTCACGAGTCCATGAAAATGTATCTTTCTTCAATAATGTTGCTAGAGGTGTTGTTATTCTTGTACAATTCTTAACAAACTTGTGATAATACCTTTTTAACCAAAGAAATCCTCACAACTACTTTATGGTTGTGGGGTCTTTCCATTCCTTAATGGATTTAATTTTGTTAGGGTCTACCTTAACACCCTCGTGAGATATAGTATGACCGATATATTCAGCCTCTTGTACTCCAAAGAAACATTTGGATGTTTTCGCATATAATTGTTTCTCCTGCAATAGTTTGAGCACCCTGTGAACATGTTGAACATGATCCTTCCAAGACCTATTGTAGATTAGTATATCATCCAAAAATACTAGCACAAATTTTCTAAGGAAGGGTTTGAAAATGGAATTCATCAACCCTTGAAATGTAGAAGGTGCATTGGTAAGGCCAAAAGCCATGACCAAAAATTCATAATCACCCTCATGAGTTCGAAATGCTTTTTTCGGAATATCTTCAGTATTTATTCTAATTTGAAGATATCTTGAACAAAGATCCAATTTGGTAAAATAAATTGCTCCATGTAATTCATCCAATAATTCATCAATCACAGGAATGGGAAATTTATCTTTAATGGTGAGATTATTAAGCTCCATATAATCTTGACACATGCACCATGATCCATCCTTCTTGTACACCAATACTACTGGAGCAGAGAAAGAATTTTGACTAGGTTGAATTATACCAACATCTAACATTTCTGCAATCATACGTTCAATTCCGCTCTTTTGGACATAAGGATATCTATAAGGCATGATGTTTGGAGGAACAATTCCTGGAATCAAATGAATAGCATGATCATGATCACGAATATGTGGGAGTCCTTTGGGAGTTTCAAACACCTTGGAATGATTCTCCAAGACTTTTTGAAGGTCTGCAGAAATAGATGGTTTTGATGTTGGAACTTCTAGTGAGCATAATTGTGAAATTACGCCTTGTTGTCCTTTCTTCAAAATATTTTTCATGACATTAAAGCTTATTATCTTTCCCGACTTCCATGCGATAACCCATAATTAGACTTCCTTTCCTTCTGAAAAAAAAAAAAAATCAAGAAAAGTTCTTGAAAATTAAAAGGTACCAACCCCATAGATTGTAACCATTGTACTCCTAGTACAACATCAGCACCTCCCATTAGAATGGAAATAATTGGACTATTCAATACATATTCCCCCATGGTGGGCTTGATATTATGGCATTTTCCAGAGAAATTTATAGTTCCTCTATTTGCAACCATCACTTGGCATTCTTGTGTTGGGTATAGGAAATAATTCAATTCCTTGGCTACCTTACAGTGAATAAAATTATGGGTACTACTCAAATCAATCAACATTATTACCTTTTTCTTCTTTATATATCCTTATATCTTCAGTGTTTGAGTAGTGGTAGTTCCTGCCAATGCATTCCACGATATGGTCGGACTCATTTCTTCCTCTTCTAGGGTTGGTTCCTGGTGTATATCCTCTTATTTTGAAGATTATTTCTCATTTTCTTCTTCCTCTTCACAATCTATGTAAAATAATCTCTTCTTAGAGCACTTATGACCTTTAGTGTATTTGCTATCACAACTATAGCAAAGCCCTTTTGCTCTTTTTTCTTCCAATTGTTGTGGTGTCAACCTTGTAGGTTGTGGAAGTATATGAGTAGCAACACTTCTATATTTATATATGTGAGTGGTAGGCTTCCTTGTCACCATAATTTTACATTCAATTTTTCTTGCCAACTTGAATGCCTTTTCCAATCAATCAAGTTCCCAAATGCAAACTTCATGTTAGATGTTATCTGTTAAAATCCCTATAAAGACATCAATCCTGTGTTACTCGAGAATAGAAATTACCTTTATATTCAATTTTTGGAAGTCATAAACAGGGAAAATTTTAAGGATGGAAAATTATCTTGAAGTTTAAAAAATTGGCGAATCTCACTAGTCCTTAATATGAAAACTATAAAATGTTTATTGATGTATTTGTAAATTTATTCAAATTTATAATGATATTATATATATTGTCTATATAATATTGGCGATTTTTAAGGAAAAATAATTTTATATTTTAAAATTTGGGCGAATCATTTTTATAAAAAAATGGAAATTGGCGAATCTTTCTTTTGGAAAAACCATGGAAAATTAGCCCACGTGCGAATATTAGCCCCTAAAATTTTCCATGGTCATAAACGTGCTCCACCATTGAACCCTTTTGTTTGAGATTTATCAATTGGCTAAAGAAGGTGTTTCTTTTTGTATCCTGAGAATGTTCTATCATTTCCTCCGTAAAAATTGACCATGTGACAATTTTTTTACGGTATCAAAGCCATCGATACCATACAAATGTATTTTGTTTTAAATGTAAAGTTGCAATGTGTACCTTTTGTGTGTTTTTCACATTATTGAGATCAAAATATTTCTCCATCTGTAGTATCCATGTTACAGGATCCTTACCATCAAACTTCCTCATATCCATCTTTGGAATATGGTGGTTCTTCCATCCAACATTAGATTTTATGAAATCATGATTAACATTTGTTTTTCTCTCATCATGAGTTTCCTTTACTATCTTTTCACCATTAGGAAACATTTCTTATATCAACTTTTCCAAACCTTCGATGTCTACTCTTAGATCATTCTTCATTTTTTCCATGTTGTCTTTCATTTTTTCATCGATCTTAGCTTCCATGCCAACTTCCATGCCATCCATCTTAGCTTCCAAACCATTCATCTTAGCTTCCACGCCTTTCTTCAAACCATCCATATTGGTTTCCATGCATTTCTTCAAAACTTCCATTTCATTTTTTGTTGCTCTTTGTGATAGTAAAATTTGGTGCACTTGCTCTTGTAATTCTCATATCTCATGTTGCAATTCTTCATCTTCATGAGTCATAGTAGAGCCTTCTGAAGGCTTAATGGGCGTTGAATTCATTTTACGGGGGAATTTTAAAACACAATACTGATATCTATTCTTCAATATGCCCTTGGAATAAATTCAAACTAATTTTTTTCAAACGAGACTTATGTAATTCGAAAAAAATACACACCTTTTTCTTTATTTTGAGGAGCTTGATATTAAAACTAAATTATCTCTGTAATTTAGGATCTTCAATATTTGAAATTGGGCCCTATAGTAGCCCTCTGAATCTTCTTTCAAATTCCAGAGGTCTAACCTAATTTGGATTCTTCAAGGCAAAGTTATGCCAAATCTCCCACAATGACCAAATTATGGAATGGTTCAGAAGAGCAACACTATATGGCACGCCACATGTCGTTGTTTCCCCCCTTTTCTCTGAAATTGATACATATGAAACCAAATTCCATGTACTTATGGCCACCTTTTACAGAATTCCAATCCAATCCTTAGAGAGGGCGTTATGACTATTTTCCCACAGTCACCTCTTTGAGATGGAATTTGGGAGCCTGAACAATCCCTAACGTCCACGAACCCTATCTTCGAAAAGCTTATGAATCAAGCTCTGAAATTTTTCCACGACATTCCCCAAGATTGTAGCTTCACTCAACGAACCTTTCAGCTTCTGAACCCTCGTAGAAAAAAAGTTATAGCCAAAATTCCACGATGACTTGTTTAGGTTTAATTCATGAGCCTGTAAAAATCCCTAACTTGAACCGATCATATCTCCGAAAACATTGCGAAACAAGATCTAAAATATTTCTATGACGTTCCTTAGGATTTTGGTTTCGCTCAAAAAAAAATTTAGCTTCTCAATCTTCGTAGAAAAAACGTTATAGCGAAAATTCCACGATGACCTGTTTGGAGCAATGAAACCCTAGAATCCAAAGCTCTGATACCAAATGTTATTAAACCAACTCAAAAAATAGAAGAGAAGAGGGATTAACACCTTATAAATTGGCCACTTCGAGGGGGAAACCTCTAATACATTACATAAATGAACAATTATTTGATGATAAAAATGACCAAAATCTCCTTCTATATATACGAGTCCATGGGGCCACAATATAATCCTAGCCGACCTAACAATAATAATGTAAGGGCACAATAATAACAACATTGGGGTTATACGGGTACAACAATAACAATAAGGGGGCTACACTAATAACAATAAGGGACTAAACTAGTAATATAGGGACCTAAAATTGAGGCACCTGCATACAAAACCATAATGCTCATCAATTATATAGGAAAATAGCATGGATATGGGATGTATCCCCATCAATATTACATTATTTTCACCTATCAATCTAGGGAATTCCACTATAGAATTATATTTTATCAATGAAAAATTAGAGGGAAGGAAACACAGAACTAAAATCCCTTACAACTACACCACACCTTAACTAGCATACTCATGATTTATTTTTACATTACATAGTATTGTTAAACAAGGATGCAAAACTTTAACAAGAGATAGTAATGCATATGTTAGGAATACTTTCTTCCTCCTTTCCAGTCATGAAAACACCTATTGTCTTTGTCAAGATTTCCCATGTTGTATCCTCTTCATCATTCCTTTCATTATCCATGCAACAGAAGAGGATCATTCATATAAATAGTGAATATTTGAAAAATAAATAAATAAAATAGATAAGGGAGGAAAAAATAATAGAGAAAGGAGATAGGGAAAATAGAAAAAGGAATATGGGAGTGGAGTAAGATTTGTTTCTTAGAAAATTTTTCCTAAGTCCTAATGTATGAGATAGGGAAAATAGAAAAATGAATATGGGAGTGGAGTAACATTTGTTTCTTAGAAACATTTTCCTAAGTCCTAATGTATGCAAGTGTTAAAACAAGGAATTGTGGGCATCCCCTGCATGTTACATCCCATTATTAAAAGGCAGGCCCTCATCGAGAGGATCCTCGTCTATTTTGGAGCAGCCCAATCCTAGCAAGGCTTTGGCAAGGTAAAAAGTGAGGCTATTAAGCTGGTGCCAACCCCTCATAGATTCAAATTCAAAAAGGAAAGTGCGACCAATCAATGACCAACATTGATTTCAATGGATCAAACCCCATTTCTAAACCCATCCAGGAATCTTGCTAAAGGGAAGTAACTAGACATACCATTGATCATGCTAGCAGGGCAACAACATCAACAAGTAGGGACTACCTGTCGAGCGAGCGCGGAATCTCATATGTTATTCACCCCCTACTTCTCATCCAATATGACCACACCATATGTCACCTCCACGTTAACTCCTTGTTTTACCTACCCACACTTTGCAAATCCACTATTACCATTCAAATTCATGTATTTTCTATTGTTTCTCGTATTTTCAACATTTTTTTCCCAGCCATCGACCAACACAAGGCTACCCTCGCGCCCATAACATCTTACTGCCTCCAGTTACCAGGTAATTTATACTCTATTTTCCTCATAGTATCATTATGATGATTAAAATGATGAAATATACACCAAAGACATGCAAACCCCAAGATTTGAAACCCTTGAGCCACAGAGAACCCTGAGGTAGAGGTGCTCGATCCCTTTTTCCCCCTACACATGTAAGACCTTTGTTTTGACTTATATGGTAGCTACCTAAACAAATAAGACTTCTTTCAAGTCGTAAAATATGGGTTATACTACCTCATCACCCAAACCATATACCCATTCCCTAAGTTCGTGTATTTCCTTATGACCACCTACATTAAGGAGAAAAACTATTGTATCTCATCCACCGGGGAGAAAATTCTAGAAGTCACACCACAATCGATCCAAAACACCTTTGCTCATCCAAAATACCCTAATCTAGAGAAATTCATAGCCAGCACACTCATTTCCAATTTTAATGGACTCTCAGTTGCAGAAATACAAGCATTATTACAGCAGATTTTAGCTCCCAATGCTCAATTGCCCTCAAATTTTGAAGCAGTCCATGTGCAACCTATTTTTCTCCTAATTATATTGTTGTTAAGTGAGGATGAAATAGTCAATGTCATGAAATATGATCTAGGGTTCGTAAATTTAATGTTCAATCTGCACATTGTTCTTGATATTGTTGCATTTCTTGCTGAAGCTATCAAGTTTTAGTTTAACCACTTTTATCTTGCCTCCTATTTAAGATACCATTTCATATTGATCTACTTTTTCTTCTACACTAATGTGGAGTAATTTAACTACCTATTCCTTAACATTATAGACTCTAACAAGAAAAGAAAATTTGTATTTGACTTCGACAATTCTCTAAAGAAAATGTTTGTAAATAAGGGGATTTCCCAGTTTATTTCCATCTTTATGTCCACACCATATAAGATCATCAACAATGTATCTCCCCCTATAGTACTACCTCAATAGAAAGAGCTCCTTAAACTTATTAAAGATACCAGGGTGAGTGAATGGTTCTTATTTTAACCTTATACTAAAATCAGAGGTTAAATTATGGTCAAACCCACTTTGTCCCTGCCAAGAAAGGTTATATGTTTAAGCTTGGAAGAACAATGGGCCCTTTCATTTTGAACACTAGGTAAGCCTTCCAGCAGGTATAAGATATGTTAAAGGAATTAAACATTGAAATGGGATAATTTTGGCATTATGATCCTCACAATATGTTATCTAAGAGGAGAGAAATCAATGATTTTTCTTATGAACATGAATATAAACCTCAGTTGGAGTGGAAATATGATTTATACTCTTGGCCTATTAATATATAAATGGAAGTCAAGACACCAAGGAAAAAAGATAAAACCCACAAAAGGATTGTTGATGAGGTTGGAGACATGGTGATGGAGGATGCGCCATCAACTAAAAAGGTCAAATTGCAGGAACAAAATGATGAAGATATTGAAGTTACATTTACCAAGGGAAATATCGAACAGCTAGGTTTCCAAGTGATCTTATAATAACCACAACAAGCTACCAACAGTAGCTCAACATAGGTAGCAAACCTTAGCTCTTTAGGAAGCACATAAAAAACATGCCCTAAATGGGATGAAGGGAAGCACCTATAGGAGACTAACAAGAAGTTTAGGGAGGAAATGATATCATAGCTAGCATCTCATTATGTCCCATACCAAACCAAGATTTTGGCAACCATGTTCCTTGGAAGGAAAAAAATTAAATTTTCATTATATCATCCTTCAGTGCATTCCATGCCATCTAAACCACAATTGATCCAAAATATTTTACTTCAAGGATGCATGCAAAATTTAAAATACAAGGTAACCAATTAACATAAGCACATAAAATATGTATAAATTAAAAGTAGCCATGAGATCAAAGGAAAAAATCAATTTTATAATGGAGTTCACCCATTGTGGGCTACGACTTTGGGCCCTACTCAATGTGGGGATGCCGCTTTCATTAAAAGGAAGCTGAAATAATGTACACACAATTACAAAATGACACCTTATACCTCGACTTCCAACTATGTCCTGAAAATATAGACCTATGCTGGAAAAACATGTTGCATGGTTGGATTCTTGGAAAAAAAATAATGAATAATGACTATAAATTTGACTACATTCTGACCAATGTACTTCTAGATGCCAAAGAAATCTTTCTCGACATCAAAAAGTACCCCTGCATCAGGTTTCACTCTTGGAACCCAATGTTGGGGTTCTGCTAGTCATGGTTTTTCCCCCCTAGTTCTGCTGGTTGGAACTCCCCACCCACTCCTCCCTTCATTGGGCACTTTTCGAAGTCTTAAGTAATGTCTGGTTGGTGGAGTTTTCCAATCGATGGTTGTTAGCCCATTGGCTGGTGGCATATGATTGGAACATTGTTTTTGGGAGGTTTTAAGGTCCAACCCACACAACCCCCATTTTGGCATACTGTGTTTTTTTCATTAATCATGGCACGTTGTATTAAATGTCAGCTTTGTTTTATTAATTTTTAGTTTTTTGTATTGGTGACAGGGCCGACCCACCAGGCTGAGCGATTTTGAATCCCATCGATGAATAAGGAGCATCTTTGATATTAGACTGAGTTAATCTTACTTAGGTGCTCATGGGATGATTAAAATGTTATAACTAGTTGGAACCAGGTTATGGTGTTTTTTTTAACCATTATTTAAATCATGTTTGATATAGGATGAATGGGATTTTCTAAATAGTGGGATGACCATATTGTATGATAAAATTAGTTAATTTGTAGGTAAATGGGAGAGTGGACCAACATATTTTTGGCATCAGGTATGATTTACATCTTTATGTGATAGCTATTTTGATTGAATATAACACACAATTTATGTTTTAGCATTTTTTCTATCAATACCTAACATCCATTTGATGTATTAATGATTGTTGACAAATTTATTACCAATTATTTTTGACAAAACCCTAAAATCATTTTATGTTGCATATTTGATGAGTAATTTAAAAAAATGCTTCAAAAAAACTAGGCATGGAGACTTTGAAAAGCTAAATATTTGACAAAATAAAATATGTACCAAAAGCATGGTTGTGAAAAAATCATAAAGAAAGGAAAAAAAAAACACCCCTCAAATTAATTTCATAAAGAATCCCAAAGTGTTCGTTTGAGAAACAATAGATAATGGCTATTAAAATGGATATCTTCAGATATTGATAATGAATTACGAACTCCACTAGAATGAATGGATGGCTTGAAGTATACTATAATTAAATTATAGAATTCAGAAAAACATATAAGTTTAGGTAAAACATATTTTACCATGCTTTTTTTTTTCACTTGTAAGTCTCATCTCAAAAAACATACTAGCCAGTAACCAAACACATTTTCTTAAAAATATCAAATATGGCTTTTCATTCACTTGTAACACTCTAGTCTCTAACAACATACTAGCGCGTAATGAAAAACCCTTTTTTTTTAGGTCAAATATGGTTAAAAGGAGATTTTTTTATGAAACCAACTCACAAAATAGAACAAAAGATAGATCAACAATTTAGAAATAAGCCTCCTCAAGGGTGAAACCTCCTTTACATTACATAAATGAACAATCCTTGGATGATACAAATGAAAAAACCTCCTTTCTATATATTGGAGGCCAATGGCTCACCATATAATCCTAGCCGACATAACAATAACAATGTAAGGGTACAACAATAAAAATATTGGGATCCTATGGGGAACAATAATAATAATATGGGGACTACATGGGTACAAAGATAACAATAAGGGGTCTATAATAATAAAAAAAATAAGGGGATAGACTGGTATTATACGGACCTAGCAAGCTCATCTCCTTCAAACAAGTGTTGTCCTCAATGCTTGATTAGTTCTAGATGCTTCTGTGTAAAATTTTTACCCTCCCATTTGAAATCTTCAGCAAGTAAGTTCTTCCACTTGATGAGATACTCTGAAATTGATTTATTTAGTAGTGTGAAGTACTTGTTTATGTGACTTCTTCAGGCTCCAATATCACTTTTCATTCTTCGCCAAGTTCTGGAAATATTGTTTGAACAAGAAGCTTATCACCTATAACCTTCTTTAAGCATGAAACATGGAAAACCGGGTGCACTCGGAAAGATGCAGGAAGCTACAATCTTTATGTCATAGTACCAATAGTTTGCAATGCCTTGTAATGACCATAATACTTTGGTGATAATTTATTATCCTTCTTAGCTTTCTTGAGGGACATTTTTTTGTATGAATGTAGTCATAAAAATACGGAGTCGCCTACATCAAAAATTATTTTGTTGCGATGTTGATCTTCCTATTGTTCCATTTGATTCTATGCCAAATTGAGGTTATCCTTTAAGAGTTGGAGAAATTGTTGTTTATGCTTGATGTGATCTTCTACTTCTTGAACCTTAGAATTTTCTCTTAAAGATGATGTGCTGGATGGTGGACGATATCCATAAAGTCGCATAAATGGGGTCATTTTCTGCTATAGTATGGAAGGAAGTGTTATACCACCGTTCAGAGAGGGGTAACCATTTGATCCATTGCATTTTCTTATCTTATACAAAGAAACAAAGATATCCTTCCAAAAATTTGTTCACTATATCATTTTTCCCATCAGATTGAGGATGATATGATGAGCTATGAGCTAATTGAGTACCCATACAAGAAAATAATTATGTCCAAAATGTTCTCGTAAAAATTGGACCTCTATCGCTTACAATGATCTTTGGGTTTCCATGTAGCTTTTGAATTGTTTCCATAAATTTAGTAGCAAATGTACTAGCTTTAAATGGATGAGATAATGCATAAAAGTATGCATACTTGGTAAGTCTATTAACTACCACTATGATGACAATATTTCCTTGGGGCTTGGGTAAACCTATGATTAAATCCATTTAAACCTCCTCCAGTTATTAAACTAGAATGGATAAAGGTTGTAACAGACATGGGGTCTTAATTGTCTCAACTTTATTATGTTGGAAAACCAAATATTCTACCACAAAATTTATAATATTAGATTCAAGGTCATTCCAAAAAAAATACTTCTTGACCCTGCAGTAAGTTTTTAAAAATCATTAGTGCCCTCCTAATGGAGAGGTGTGCAATTCCAAAGGAATATTTTGTTTGAGTTATGAATTCTTACAAAGATATAAGCCATATTTGTACCATAATGAATCATTTTTCTAGCTAAATGTTTCAGACGTACTAGGATATTTCTACAAATTTTGAATAACTGTCCACACTTATTGATCATTCTTCCATTCATCCCTTGCTTCGGTTATCCATTCAGGTTGGATAATACAAATGGCACAAATAATTTCTTCCACATCCTCATCCTCTCTTGGGAGTGCATCTGCAACGACATTTTGCTTCCCTTTCTTGTAAATTATTTCAAATTCATAACCCAACATTTTTGTGACCCATTTTTCTACTCTTATGAAGATAATACTTTTTCAAAAAAGTACTTAAAGACTATCATGATCTGCTTTTACCTTGATGTGTCTTCCCATTAGGTAAGGTCACCATTACATTAGTGCATGTACCATTTCCAACCTTTCCTTCTTGTTAATAGGTTTCTTTAAATACTTTCCTTTGATTGGATGACTTTCAAAAGCAATGGGTCTTCGTTCTTGGACTAAAACCACAACAATTCCATTTCTTGAGGCATCACATTCAACAATAAAAAAATTTGTGATGTCTAGCGTAGCTAAGACCCGTGCTTGGCACATTGGCTCTTTAAGATGTTCAAAGGCCTTAGTTGCTTCTCGAGTCCAATAAGATGTATATTTCTTCCATAATGATGTTATAGGTGTCAATATTCTCCCATAATTCTTAATAAACTTGCGATAATACCTTCTTAACCCTAGAAATCCTCGAAGATGCTTTATGGTTGTGGGGATTTTCCATTGCTTTAAGGATTTGATTTTGTTAGGGTCTACCTTAACACCCTCATGAGATACAATATGACCCAAATGTTCCATCTCATGTACTCCAAAGAAACATTTGGAGGTTTTTGCATATAATTGTTTGTCCTCCAATAGTTTGAGCACCCTGTCAACATGGTGAACATGATCCTTCCAAGACTTGTTGTAGATTAGTATATCATCAAAAAATACCAACACAAATTTTCTAAGGACGGGTTTGAAAATTGAATACATCCAATCTTGAGATGTGGAAGGTGCATTAGTAAGGCCAAAAGGCATGACCAAACATTCCTAATGACCGTCATGAGTTCTGAATGTTGTTTTCAAAATGTCTTCAGTCTTCATTCTAATTTGATGATATCCAGAACGAAGATACATTTTGGTGAAGTAAATCCCTCCATGTAATTCATCCAATAATTCATCAATGATGGGTATAAAAAAATTATCTTTAATAGTGAGCTTGTTGAGCTCCCTATTATCTGAACACATATGCCATGATCCATCCTTCTTGTGAACCAATACTACTGGAGTAGAGAAATCACTTTCGCTAGGTTGAATTATACGAGCCTCTAGCATTTGTACAACCATACATTGAATCTCACTCTTTTTAGCATAAGGACAATGGTAAGGCCACATGTTTTGAGGAACACTTCCTGGAATCAAATTTATAGCATGATCATGATCATGAAAAGGTGGGAGTCCTTTGGGAGTCTCAAACACGTTGGAATAATTTTTCAATAATTTTTGGAGATCTCGAGAAATATATGATTTTGATGTTTGAACCTCTAGTGAGCATAATTGTGTAATTACGCCTCATTTTTCTTTCTTTAGAAGCTTTTTCATGACATTAGAGCTGATTATATTTCTCGGATTCCTTGCGATACCTCATAATTCAACTTCCTTTCCTTCCGAAAAAAATTCAACGAAAGTGTTTGAAAATTAAAAGCTACCATCCCCAAATATTGTAACCATTGTACTCCTAGTACAACATTAGCACCACCCATTGCAATGGAGAGCATTAGACTATTCAATACATAGTCCCCCATGGTTAGCTTGATATAATGGCACTTTCGATAGAAAATTATAGTAGCTCAATTTGAAACCATCACTTGACACTCTGGTGTTGTGTATAGGAAGAAATTAAATTCCTTGGCTGCCTACAATGAATAAAATTATGGGTACTACCCCAATCAATGAACGCTATTACATTTTTCTTCTTGATATTTCCTTCTATCTTGAGAATTTGAGGAGTGATAATTCATGACAATGCATTAGAGGATATGTTCAGCTGCATTTCTTCTTCCTATATGGTTGGTTCCTAGTGTATATACTCTTATTTTGAAGTTTATTGTTTCTTTTCTTCCTCCTCTTCAAAATCTATGTAAAATAATTTCTTCTCAACACACTTATGACCTTTAGTGTATCTACTATCACAACTATAGCAAAGCCATTTTTCTCTATTTTCTTTGAATTGTTGTGGTGTCAACCTTGTAGGTTGTGGAAGTTTAAGAATAGTAACACTTCTATCTTTATAGATGTGGGTGGTAGGCTTCCTTTTTTCAATAATATTTCTTTCAGTTCTTATTGGCAACCTTAATTCCTTCTCCAATAAATAAAGTTCCCAAAGAAACCTCATGTTGGATGTTATCCTTTAAATTCCCTATGAAGACATCAACCTTGTGACCCTATTGAATATCCTTTACCCTTATATTCAATTTTTGGAATTACTCAATGTGCTCCACCATTGAACCCTTTTGTTTAATATTTATCAATTGGATAAATATGATGTTTCTCTTTGTATCCTGATAATGTGCTATCATTTCCTCTATAAAATTGACCAAGTGACAATTTTTTTACGAGAGCAAAGCCATCGATGCTATACAAATGTATTAGTTTGTTAGAAAATATTATAGTTAGAAATATTTATAATTTTTATTTTTTTTATTTTGTTAATTAAAATATTAATTCTATTTTGTTGTTAGTTATATTAGTTATTCGATGTATTTATTAATATTTTCTTATTATATTAATAAAAATTTATAAACATTTTATACATTAGTTTCTTAGATTTTCTATTATTATTTATTATGCATTATTTATTAATTTTTTTATTAAAATATTGTTTGTAACTTAGTTTGTTAGAAAAGGTAAAAATTTAAATCATTAATAAATTTATCATTTATTATTTATTTTTGTATTATTATTTTATTTATTAAAATATTGTTTAGTTAGTTATATTAGGTAAGAAATATATTTTTTTATATTTTCTTAATATTTTATTAAAATTTATTAACGTTTATCTCACTGCCCATTTCATATCGCTGCAGTATATATTTTCATGATTTTGATCAGCACAATCATTATTCTCCTGATGATGAACTACACTCAGTAGTTCAAAATGCGTCGGCTTCTCAATTGATTATGTGATTTTATGGAATATTTCTAATTAAATTAGATATGGATCACATAATTTTACACTCTCAAATGTATTGTGTTCTTAATATAAAGTTGCAATACGTACCTTTTGTGTGCTTTGCACATTATGGAGATAAAAAAATTTCTCCATCTATAGTATCCATGTTATGGGATACTTTCCATCAAACTTCCTCATATCGATCTTTGGAATATGCTAGGTCTTCAATCCAATGTTAGATTTTATGAAATCATGATTAACGTTTAAATGTTTCTCATCATGAGTTTTCTCTACTACCTTTTTCGTCATTAAGAATCATTTCTTGAAGAAACTTTGACAAACCTTCCTTCAAACCTTCCATGTCTGCTTTTAGTTTTTCTTCTATACCATCGATCTTAGATTCCATGCCATTCTTCAAACCATCCATCTCATATGCCATGCCTTTCATTTCTTTCTTCAAAGCATTCATCTTAGCTTCCATTTCATTTTTTGTTACTCTTTGCGAGAGATAAATTTGTTGCACCTGGTCTCGTAATTTTGATATATCATGTTTCACTTCTTCCTCTTCATGAGTCATAGTAAAGCCTTCTGAGGGCTTAATCGGTGTGGAATTATTTTTTGGGTGAAATTTAGAGCCCAATACTGATATCTATGGTTTAATATTCCCTTGGAATCACTTCGAATTGATTTTTCAAACAAGGCTTGTGCGATTTAAAAAAAAAATAAACACCTTTTTACTTTCTTTTGAGGAGCTTCATATTGAAATGGATGTACCTCTGTAATTTTAAATCTACAAGATATATATGAACTTTGGTTAGGTCGTAGCCCTCTTTGTCTTCTTTCCAATGCCACAGGTCCGATCTAATTTGGATTCTTCAAGTCAATTTTATGTCTAATCTCCCACAATGACCTAATTATGGGTTGGTTCAGTAGAGTGAAATTGTATGGAATGCCCCATGTCACTATTTTTACCTTCACCTCTGAAATTGATATACATGAAACTAAAGTTTGTGCACTTTTAGGATTTTTTCATAGAGTTCCAATTTGATTCATGTAACGAAAGTATTGATGATATTTCCTTGTTCACCTATTTGAGGTGAAATTTTGGAGCCTGAAAAAAACCTAACTTCCACAGATGATATCTGCGACGATGTTATGAACCAACACATGAAATGTTTACCTGACATTCTTGAGGATTTCATCTTAAATTGGGTTTTTTATAGCTTTTGAACCTTCACAGAAAAGAGTTATAGAGAAAATGATAAGATGACATGTTTGCAGCAGTGAAACCCTAAAATCCAAACCTCTAATTCCAAATGTTATGAAACCAGGTCACAAAATAGATGAAAAGATAGATCAATGACTTAGAAATAAGCTTCTTTGAAGGGGAAAACTCCTTTAAATTACATAAATGAGAAATTATTGGATGCTACAAATGACAAAACCTCCTTTCCATATAGGAGTTGAATGGGTCACAATATAATCCTAGTCGACATAACAATAATAATTTAAGGGCACAATAATGATAATACAGGGACTACACGGGTACAACAATAAAAATAAGAGGCCTATAATAGCAATACCAATAAGGGGATACACTAGTATTATAGGGACCTAGCATATTTTTTATGATAATATTTTGAGACGGCTGAATTATTTTTGGATACAAATAGTCATATCATATATTTATTAGCGAGATCTATATTCACTTATGCTTGATGATCAAGAGAAATTTGAAATCCATCATATTTATCTAATTTTGAAGTAGATATAACAATTTTTTGACATAAATAGTTTCAAGACTATGTTATTGAATGTTCTAAGTTATTTCTTAACAACATTAGATGTACTGAAGCGTATTTAAAGGAAAAATCTTAAATAGATTCGAATCCCAGGGTATCTAATAGTTGTTAGAAATTGGAGCAAAAAAGGTGCAATTTGACTTTACCCTTAGTCAAATTGAGTAAATCGAATTTCCATATCAGTAGGACAACTTGTAGGCAAATAACTAGTGTGGCATGGATCTTACCACTCAGTTAGTTCAGTAAATTCAAGTTGGTGGGCTTGGATTTCTAGATTCTGGCTATCTAGTTCAGTTATTTTCAGTTATACTCAGTTAAATATCCTCTAACAATTAATAGAGTCAGTTAAAGTTTAGTTGTGTAGTGAAATGACATTCTAAATGAGATTCGGTTAGTTAACTGATCAATGAGCCCAAAATAGCTCATGGATGCATGGAATTTCAATTTCCCACCTCGATTGGAGCAGACAAAGCTCCTATAACATGAATTGTATACTAGTTGAGTGTACATTTGCTGCCTGCAATCAGGTGATCAATTATTTAAGAATTGCACAAGGAAATAGGAACTTCCCTATTATTTAGGAGTGTGAATTAGCTCCTATTTGTGCTATAAAATAGTAGGTTAGAGGAATAATAAAGTGAATAAGCATTGTTGAGAGGTCATAAATCAGTAGAGAGAACAATTATTCTTTTGTAGGATGTGCTAAAATTTGGAGCAACCAATCATGATAGTTTATTTATTCAAATTAATTATACAAAGAGGCTTGGGAGGTTTTTTCCAGTTGGGTTCCCCTAGAAATCATTCTGTACTTGTGGTTTTTATTATTCCATGTATATGCTTGTTTTTCTAAATTATTATTTCTAGTCTGAGGATTAGTAGAGTATAATTATGTCTCTTGTTTTGATTTCCAAACCTTGAGCAGTTTCAATTTCCATTAGATTTATACATTGTATCAGAGCCTTGAAATCACATTAGAGTTAGTGTTTCGAATTTATCCCTCAAAAATTCCAAATTAGTAGCTTTAGTGTAGAGATATTTCTTCAGATTCAAGAGAATGGCTTTCAAAAGACTATGATTGGAGTATTCCCTAAAGGGTAGTTTGAATTTCATAGCCTAGAAGGACTGAATGGAAGTAGTGATTGATGATAATGATGTGTTATAATATGTTAAAACTGACATTGTGAAATCCCAACAGTCTGATGCACAATAATTATTCCAATGGAAGAATGATGTTTCTAGAGCCAAGAGGATCATCTTGAAGGGTACGAGAGACCATTTATTCTTGATATTACATGGCAAGGAGACTCCCATTACTATTTAAAAGACCCTCATTGAGATATTAAAAAATATCAGTGATGCCAAAAAACTTGGCACGATGAAAAAATTGAGGATTGAAGACAAAGGGTATCAGGTAGTCTTCATTAATGGGAAGGCCTACCTTAAGAATTTTTATTCCAGTCAGATCAAGAAAATTGGTGTCAGGATCGCGAGCCTCTACATACTAGAGGAATATGCATGTGCAACATTGAGGAGCAATGAATAGATTAGATATGTGGTGGTTGAGAGGGAGTAGGAATGAACCCTAAAGATGGAGCCTCAAACAACTAAAAATTGGGTTGATTAGCAAGATGATGATGGTGAGGAAAGATCAGAGACCACCAGTAGAAGGAAAGTTCAATTTAAGTAGGTATACAGATAAATTGCAACTATACCTCTAGGAGTGAGGTGGGGTGATCTAGAGACTTAGTCCGAGAGTTACTGAGATTTTGGTAGGGTCCATTGAGGTGTCCTCGTCATGGATCATTACCTTCCTATAGGGGCCCACCATGTCTAGTAGCCGAAGAATCAGTGTCATTTGGTGAATTGAGATGTTGTGGAGCACATATAAGTGTTGCTAGCAGTGCAAGAGGCATAGTGTAGAATCAACATTAGTGATTTTTTCCCAATACACAGTTGCAGAGGCACAATTGGTTCAATTTTTTTTTTGATGTTTCTTAGTTTTTTTTGTTACAGTAGACACAAAAAGATGAGATGTAGTGCTATAGTACATTCCATAGGTGTTTGATAGGGGCTGTGGAAAATCCCTTTTTTTCTAAGAGGGAGTGTTAGAAATTGTAGCAAGATAGGCTTAATTTGACTTTAGCGTCAATAAAATTGAGTAAATTAAATTTCCACATCAGTAGGACAATGTGAAGGAAGCTAACTAGTGTGACATGGCTCTTTCCACTCTATTAGCTTAGGATTTTCAAGTTAGTGGGCTTGGAGTTCAATCATGCAAGTGTGATTACTAAATTTTAGCAATCTAGTTCAATTACTTTTAGCTGTACTCAGTTAACTCATGTATAAAAATTAATATTTAATTGAAGTTCAGCTGTGTAGTAAGAAAATATTCTAACTCAAATATGTTGGTTAACTGATCAATCAACCCAAAATATCTCATGCACACATGGAATTTTAATTTCTCAGCTAGAGTGGAGGAGACAAGGCTAGTGTAACATGAGTTGTATACTAGTTAGGTATACTTTTGTTGCATACAGTGAGGAGATCAATTCCTTAGGAATTGTGTAAGGAATGTCGATTTTCCTATCATTTAGGATCCTGAATTAGCTCACATTTATGTAAGGAAATAGGTGGCTATAGGAATCATAAAGTGGCTAAATGTTGGCCAGAGGTTCTTAATCAGTAGAAAGAACAATTATTCTTTTGCATGTTGTGCTCAGAGCTAGAGAAAGATATTGTAATAGTTTCTCTATTCAATTGATTAATGAAAAGAGGCTTGAGGCTTTTTTGCCTAGTTGGGTTCCCCTAGAAATCACTGTGTAATTGTGGTTTTTCTTGTTGCATGTTTATGCATGTCTATGGTTTTGAATTGCGTCTCTTGTTTTCAGTATAAAATCTTGAGCATTTGCAATTTCTATCAAATTTCTACAATAGTCCATAATATTGATCCACATTATTTGACGTGATGAAATTTATTTAAGGATTTGATATATCTCATTGTTGAATATATAAATAAGTGGTCCAATATAATCAATTGGGTTTATCTTGAGTGGCTGGGAAGAATGATTGGGATCCTACTAGACCAAGTTCAATTCTTGCAAGTGATATGATGATCTTTGATGTAATGGATTCAAGACTTGTTGCTGAGAATATTCCCCACATGGATTAATATAAAGGTATTTTCTAGATGAAAATTTAAATGGTCCAATATATACTAAGAAATGCATTTTAACTTTGGTTTTCGTATATTTATTATGATGTTGCACTGAGATAGTGAAATAATGAATTTATATTAATCATTTAATATTGTATTGACTTATTGACTTCACTTGGAGTATAGTGATAAATTTTGCTATAAAATATATTGAGAGATAGTTATAATGTTTCTTTTGTTATGTATCATTTGATTTATGGATATTAACATTGACATAAAATGATATTAATATACATGTTTTATGCAATTTTTTATTATCTCATCTTATAATGTATTATATCATTTGTAGGTGCATGCATCTCTTAAATTTATGAGCTTTATAGAAGCTTGAGTCACGTGTGTTTTTTTACCACTTATGAATTTTTAATTTTATAAACTTTAATTTAAGTTTATTATTTTCTTAGTCTTGCATTGGATTGATTTTTCTTGAATAATCAATGTTTGCATTATCCCTTCAGTTGAGAGTAGTGTTGGCTTTTTATTATTAGATTATTTTAAAATATTAATGATAACAATGTCCATGGGTGTTGAAACTTATATTGATATTTTTTATTGAAATATGAACTTGTAAAAATCAATGATACACATTCATATATGAAGTAGTAATAAAATATGCATATTAAATATATGATAAAAAAATTAATACTATATATATTTACCCAACGCAGGAAATAAAGGCTATAAACATTCATCCAATATAAATAATGTAATTAAAAGGTTTCACATAATGGATTTTTTTATCAAAGAATTATTCACAAAGTTAAGATACTTTTCCATGAAAAAAATGAATGATTCACCTAGTTTAAAATGGAAATTTCATACAATATTCTCATCCTATTATAACGCTATGATATATATCAAATGATTAAATATTTGTATGGAATTGACCATAGCTTTCAGTCAAGCATTGGTACAACAAATTTACTAGGAAATTGTTGAACTCCAAGGTCTAATGTAAAGTTAATTGTAAGGAATGAACTATTGGCCATTATATGGAGATAGTTTCATATGCCGAAAAACCTGAGTACTCAACCATGGTTCTCATTATTTCTTTAATAAAATATCCAAGATATGGGATGTGTCCACATTAATCTTACATTATTTTCACTAGAAAATCTAAGGACCTATGTTGCAATATTGATCTAATAGTGCTTGATTGCGGGGAAAAAAAGGAATGAAATATGTAGCTAAATTTCCCTTCCATTTATGCCACACCTTACAAAGTAGATTCATGAATGATTTTTTACATTTTATAATATTGTCACATAGTGCTACAAAATATCAACAACATATGATGATACATATGACAAAAATACTTTCTTCCTCATTTGCAATCACACACATATTTGGTATCTGTCTCTGAATTTTCCATGTGTTTTTTCTAGGAATTGTCTTGGATATCTAATAATTCCCATATCATTTGTTAGAGTTTCAAATTTTGACAATTTAATTGATTTACAATACCGAAAGATACATGTAAAAAATTAAAAAATGAGTTGGAAAGACCACAAATGAAGGTATTGTCATGATAAAGCCCAAAGATTTGTTTTCAGACCCAATTGATGATGCTAAATTTTAAGATCGACATCTCAAAATATAAACAACAAACATGTGGGTCCCACTAAAATGAATCGAAAGAAAAGTAAGTTATTTATTTTAGTGTGCAGTAATATGAAACAACTATCTTATAGTATAACATATTTTCACCTCGAAATAAAAGTATTAATTCTCTTCATTCACTTATAATACTATTATATCAAACAACATATGTGCTAGGAACTAGTAGATGGTTACGTAGAAAAACACACTAGCTAGAAACAAACCTTACCTTTTGGTTAAGCACTGATATCATGTAGATTGACTTAGAACCTATTGTACTACAAGGCATGACATCAAACTAAATATAAATAATAAACAACTAGCCATCCTATGTGTTAGGGTCATATAAATATAGGATTCATAATTTTTGAATTGAATTTGGATAGTCTTGTAAATATGTACATACCTTGCTTTCTGCAAGTTGTTTTCCCATATTTTGAAAAAATAAAAATCAAAAAAATCAAAAAGAGGGTAAAAAGTCCTAAAAGAAAGATCAAAGGACTTAAAAAATATAGACCCCAAAAGAAAAGATGAAAATAGGACATAAAAGTGTGGAAGTCCAAATGCCACTACTTTTAACTTTTTGCAAATGATTGTGGCAGAGTGTCAATAAATTCCATAATCCATGATGAGTTAAACTGTTTAAAATTGACTTGTCATATTTCCAATTTCCATGTTTTAGATAGTGAATAAAGATTTATCAGACATTTTAATCCTAACAAATCAGTAGATAGGTAGAGAATAATGAGGAGCTCAATAGTTTAATCTAAGCCCTCAGATGAAATAAGGTAGAATTAGATAGTTTTTTCTTTTAAAATAATAAATGTTTCAAGGTTGCAAGCCTAAGTGCACCTGCCAAAAGGAAGACAAAATGTTAGAGTAATGTTGGGTAGGTAGAAGGTAGTGGGAAAAGCATGTAATATTTATCACCGGGAAAAAATCACTAATTTCCCTTCCCCTGTAAGTATTTTGTTTTCTACACTACCAGTAAAAAAGGCTCAGAGCATTTCTCTAACTTTTGTTGGGACCGGACCCAGGGCTTGATGACTGGATAGTTGAAAATGTTGAGTTCTTATGATAAATTCCCATTTACCATTATTTATCCCTCATTCATACATTTTAACTCATTTTCATAAGTAAAGACTCATTCTTACTTAATGAAACATAAAACTCTATCTAATTAACTTCCTTCATTCAGAAAACATATAAAAACCCTCAAAATGCTTTATCCTAAGTAAATTGGTGAAATGATAAAAATACAAGTTTTTCTTTACTTATTCACTTTATTTAGTCATATTGTCTATTTTATGTGAATTCCATTCCCCTTGTCATATTAACTTTTAACTTAGTTTATTAAATCCTTAAATAAAACCTTATCCTATTTATCTAATTCCCTATATCTAAATACCCCAGAAAACCCATTATTATAAAGATTTTGGACCAAATTTATTATCCACATGTCAAAATAAAACCCAAATAAACCGCCCTTTGGTCTAAAACTACCTTTAAAGAAATATCCCGCCCCCTATGGTTATTAAACCATTCAACATGTTTAATACTATATAAATAAAATAAAGTTGTGCCAATGAGTTTTATTTGAACATATCCTATGTATTTTGAAATGAAGTACATTACCCCGCTCATCAACATTTTAGCCTAAGTTTTTGGATGATATTTTATCATTTTATAAAGGTTAAAAAGCTTGGAAGTGCCACCATGCTAAACTCCGCCTTATGTGAACAATGTCATTCCTCCCCGAATATTTCTAAATCCAATGTTTAAATAAGATAAGCTAAGTTTTATTTTAAGTAAGCATTAAACCCCGCCCCTATCCATATCTGCCATGATATATAAAGCCTCATATGTTATATTGATAACCCATCATATAAGCACCATGCCGCATATACATTTAACCCCCGTTATATTCCTTTAACCATCCTTATATCCGCCATCATATCGAAACCTTGGTTAAAAGTCATGTTTTATAAAGGTTTTAAACTTTAAACACCCACTTAACATTACCCTGGTCCCACCTTTGATTGCCCGCAACTCTCAAAAAAATCGTAACCCTTCGCTCCCTTACCTCAGATCCGATGGCACAAGATCAATATCGCGCGGAAAAGAAAAATGTCCATTCCAACGCCAATTGAACATGAAATGGGTGGTATTCCCCATTTCGCCTTCCACGACGTGTCAACTTTCCATTTGATTGTGTTTGTTTCTATTAAAATAGCTTACCACTTGAAACTAATGCGATAACCACTATTGGTTTCGTTTTTAAATCTGAAACCTCTCCCGCCATTGATAAGACCCACATTTAATAAACATTTATGATGAAAAATATTAAGGGTTAAAACCTTTGATACAATATTTTTATGTTTATTTGCGCGTTATGAACTTTGAAAAGCTCTGCTTGAGTGTGTAAAAGCATTTTTAGCCCTGATTGTCAACTTATGCCTAGAAGTTACAAATTCGACCACAAATTCCACCATTAAAGATTGACCAAGAGCTATTCGATGCTCCAGTAAGCCGAACCAGACCTCATAATCAACCAAGACCCTCGAAAAGCCTTTTCAAGAGCCGAATACCTGCATCTTAAGGTATTTTGCGACAAATTGAAGCCTGTAAATTCAATTTTAAACCTTCGGTAATAGAACCAGGCTTTAATTAAGAGATTTCACTAGATTATTTTGCCTAAAAATACCTAAAAAGAGGCCAAACCCTGGCCAATTTTTCCCAGAAAACCCTATTTTATACTGTGAGCCTTTCTATAGCTAAATTCCTAGTTTCCAAAGCATGAAAGCCAAATTCAAAACACCTAAATTCTTAAAACTGTTGAAAGTACCCTAAAAAATCATTTTTTCATTAAATCCACTCAGAAAACCCATGTTTTATGTTTAAGCCAGTTTTTCATTCTCAGATAAAACTTAACTGATAAAAAAGCCAAAATGAAGCTATCCCTAGCCTAAATTGCTTAATTTCCTCTCTGTTGAAGTAAAAAATTCCTGCAAACAGTCTAATATTGCAACAATTACCTAAAAAATGCCTAAAAAATAGAGTTAAACATCCACAAGAAGATCTCATTCCACATGTCTTTCAAAAAGCCTTCCATCACCTCCCTGTAGACCTAGATTTCATTAACAAATTGTTTAATTTTTGCAGGTTATTATCAGAATATGGACTTGGGCCAACAATTTCAATACTAGTTGACAAAATTGTTTGCTCCAAATTCTCAGATTTTAATTCCAAAGCTTCATTCCACAAACATTTTGAATGAAAAGAAAGAATAAAATCAAGTCAGAGAGAGATCAGAATGATGAAATGTGCACACTGAATGGTAAAAGTGAAATCAGAATTCATAATGATAGTGAAAACAGAACAGTCAAAGAGCATCTGAGTTAAAGTGTATTAGGTAAAAGTCAGAGTGAAAGTTAAAACAAAGTTACAGAGAAGTCAAGGTAAAATAGTAAAAGTAAAAACAAAGTCAGTAATGGTTAACAGAGATGAAAATAATCTCACCAACAACAATGAATTTTATCCAAAGTGAAAGTAAAAAAAATTAAAAGAACAAAAAGGTTAAAAGATGAAGACATAAGAAGAAGGAACATTTTTGCAAAAATTTCCTGTTTAAGTCATTGTTTTGTAGAACCTATTGTGACCAATTAAAGATGAATTTTGAAAAATTGAAGGAATTTTATGTTCTTAAGATGTCCAACTACAAAAACCTCTTTCACATTTCTAACAACCATTATGGATTTGGAAATATTAAACAATATTGGAAAGCACGTTTTGCAGAAAAATCTTGTTAAATCATCATTTTGCAGAGGCTATTGTGGTCAACCAGAAATACATTTTAAAAAACTGAAGGATTTTTTTGTTCCTAAGAGACCCATCTACAAAAACATATCTCCCTGTGTGCATAGTATTACAGAATGAAAGATACATGTGCATCTTTACAACCTATTTTTCAGACTCAGTAAAACTTTGTTTTACACATCTTTTTGTAGAGCCTATTTTGAACAGCTGGAATAGAAATTTAGGAAAATGAGAGAGGTTTATCTCAAAAAAATATTCGTCTGCAATAACCTCTTTCACTTTGTACATATCTATTTTGGATTCAGATATAAAAAGGTATCATTGGACCCAAATTTTGTAGAATTGCTAGATCGGAATGCACAAACAAAGGAAACAGTTAGTGACTTGGATGCCTCATCATCAACTAAGAGTTGAGTTCAAACTTGAATTCTCCTCTTTGTTATCACGTATCCATAAAAAATAGTTCCAAATAGATGCATTAGTTTTGAGTGTCCTTTGCTTAAGTTCTATTTATGTAAAACAATTGGAGATATTTGTAAACCAATCTTGATATTTTTTCAAGATATTCTAGTTTAGAATTTGTATAAATACTTCGCTCTTTGAAGTATTTTAGTGTGGAATAAAAATTTTGGACTTACTATAGAACTTTTGCTGAACATTGGAGGCTATTGTGTGTTGATTTCAAAGTAGCGGAGTGGACAAAGCTAAACTGGCATCATAATTCAGGATCCCTGTGATAAGATGATGAGTGAAGTACTCCCTTCTTGTCATTGTTTTATTTTCTGAGTTTCATGAAATTAATTATATGTTTGTTCTATCTGAATTTGCAACTAGGAATATTACTACAGGATAGTCTAATGCCCCCTATTTTTAACTAGTTACCATTTTAAATGTTTTCTTCTGATTTCCGGTGCAAGGAACCCTTAATTGCTCCTCCCGTTTGACCTATGCCTTCTACTTCCATTTTCCAGATCAAAGGATCCTTAAGTGCCCTTTATCCCCATCATACCACTTCAAAAAAAACACTTTCCCAAATCTCTAAAGGTTATCTATCTTGCCCTGAATATATTTGTACCTTTTTTGCCTTGATTTCTAGTGCTACTAGCTTGATTTAGACCCCCATAACCCAATGGACAAGAAAATTTCTCTCTATCTTACCTCCAAGTGATTTTTTCCCACCAAACCCTTTAAACCAAAACCAAATTGTACTTTCATAACTAGCCTAATATTATAAATCAAAATAAAGTTAAACTTTAAAGTGAGAGCCCTCTCTGAACCCTAGGAAGGCTAGATCCTAGAGTTTGAAGTAGGTTTGTGGTTACCTCGGTGAGTTCTCTCTTGAACCTGGAGAAATTACTGAGTGATAACACTATGGACATATTTCCATTTATTGAGGTACCTAGGTACAAAACCATAATGCTCATCAATTCTCTAGGAAAATAACTTCGATATGACATGTATCCACATCAATATTACATTATTTTCTCCTATAAATCTAAGGAATTACGTTTCAACATTATTTTTTATCAAGGAAAGGTTTTATGGAATAAAACACATAGCGAAACTTCTCTTCCAACTACACCACACCTTACCTAGCATACTCATGATTGATATTTACATTACATAGTATTCCTAAATAAGGCTACAAAACATTAACAAGAGATAATAATACATATGTTAGGAATACTTTCTTCCTCCTTTCCAACCATGCAAACAACTAGTGTCTTTTTCTAGATCTTCCATGTTGTATCCTCTTCATTATTCCTTTCATTATTCATGCAACACAAGAGAACCATTGATGTACATAGGGAATATTTGAAAGCACAAAAAAAAAATAGATAAGAAAAAAGATGAGAGAAAGGATACATGGAAAATATAAAAAGGAAGATCGGAATGGAGTAAAATCTATTTCTTCAAGAAATTTATCAAAGTTTTAATGTATGCCAGCATTAAGAAAAAGAATATGATCCTCTCCTACATGTTACATCCAATGATTAAATAGAAAGTCCTTGTTGGGCGAATCCTCATCCCTTTTAGAGAAACCCAATCCCGATGAGACTCTGGTAGGTAAACAAGCATGGATATTGAGTTGGCTCCTACCCCTCGGAGAGTCAAATTCAAAAGTAAGAGCATGATCGGTCAATGACCAAGATCTACACCAAGGGGTCACACCTCATTTATGAACCCATACAGGCACCCTACTAGAGTTAATTAACTAGGCACACCACCTATCATGCCAGGAGGGAAGGAACGTTAGAAAGTAGGGACCACCGATCAGGTGAGCATAACAAATGAGTGTGAAAAATCATAGGTTAGTCACCCCTTGTTTCTCATTCAATATGGCCATGTGATGTGTCACCTTCATGTCACCTCCTTTTTTCACCTTCCCACACTCTATAAATCGATTGTTACCATTCGAATTCATCTGTTTCTTATTGTTTCACCTCTCTGCAATATCGTTATTCGAAGAATCGACCAACACAGAGCCCTCCTCGTACCCAAAACATCTGATCCCCTGTACTTACCACGCAATCTGTAGTCTCGTGTCCTCATAATATCATTATCATGATTAAAATAAAGAAATTTTCACCAAAGACTCCCAAACCCCAAGGGTTGAAACCCTTGGGCCACAAAGAACCCCTTATGGACACTAAGGTAGAGGTGGATGACCGATTTCCCCCCCTGCACATGTCAGACCTTTGTTTTGACATATATGGTAGCTACCTGAACAAATAAGACTTGTCTAGAGTTATCAAATATTGGTTATACTACCTCATCACCCCAACATTATTCTGATTCTTGAAGTTCATGACTTACCTTATGGCCACCTACATTAAGGAGAAAAAATGTTGCATCTCATCCAATGGGGATAAAAGTCTGGAAGTCACCCCAAAATTGATGAAAGAGGCCTTTGCTTACCCAAAATCCCATAACCTAGAGAAATTGACAGAGACCACCCTGATTTCCAATTTTAATAGACTCCCAGTTTCATAAATACAAGCCTTATTCTAGCATATTTCAGCTCCCAATGCTTAATCTCCCTCAAATTCAGAAACATTCCCTATATATTTCTTTTTAGAAACTGTGCAACCTATTTTGGTCGTAATTATGTTGTTGTTAGGTGATGATGAAACAATCAATGTCACCAAATATACTCTAGGGTTCTTAAATTTAATGATGAATCCTAACATTGTTTTTATTGCTGAAGGTATCAAGCTTCAGTTTGACCACTTTTATCTTGCATCCTATTTCAGATATTATTCTAGAATGATCTACTTATTCCTTTAGACTCATGTGGAGGAATTTGACTACCTAGGCATGAGAATTATAGACTCCAACTAGAAAAGAAAATATGTAGTTAACTGGGACAATGATTTGAAGAAGAAGTATAACAACAAAGCTTTCTCCTAGTTTATTTCCATATTTATGTCCACTGCATATAAGATCATCAATAATGTCTCTCCCCCTAGAGTCCTCCCTCAATAGAAAGAGCTCCTTCAACTGAGTGAGGATACTAGGGTAGGTGACTGGCTCCTATTTAAACATATATTGAAATCAAATTTTATGGATTTTAACGACCTCCTTATAGATTACCCATGTTTATTCCTATAATATATTAGTCTTGGAGTTTATCAAGAAAAGCTTAAATTTGGACCAAATCCACTTTTTCCTTGCCAAGAAAGGTTATATGTTTAAGCTTGGAAGAATTGTAGCCCCTTTCATTGTGAACACTAGGCAAGCCTTTCAGTATGTAGACTATATGTTAAAGGAATTAAACTTTGAAATAGGAGAAGTTTGGCACTATGATCCTCATGATATTTTATCTAAGAGAGGAGAGAAATAAATTATTTTTCTTATGAACATGCATATAATCTTAAGTTCGAGTTGAAATCTAATTTATATTCTTGTCCTATTAATATAGAAATGGAGGTCGAGACACCAAGAAAAAAAGATAAATCCCAAAGGAGTGTTGATGATACTGGAGACATGGTGATGGAGGATGAACTTTCGACTTAAAAGGATAAACTACAATAAAAAAATAATGAAGAGATTGAAGTCAAGTTGACCAATGGAAATATTGATCAGATAATTTTCCAGTTTCTCTTAGAACACCCAAAACAGGCTTCCACCTCTATCTCAACTGAGGTAGAAATCCTTGGCTCCTTAGTAATCACATAAACAATATACCCTAAATGGGAGGAAGGAAAGATGCTAGAGGAGAGGAACACGAAGTTTAGGGATGAAATTCTATGACAACTAGAATTTCATTATGTCCCATACCAAACAAGGATTTTGTCTATCATGGACCTGGAAGGAAGCCAAATGAAATTTTCATTATATCATTCTTAAATGCATTCCATTCCATCTGGACCACAATTCAGTACATATTTTTTTTTTTTTAATTCTACATGGCTAGTGTTCCCTTTAAATACAACTTAAAATTGTATAGGAAAGAATGGGAGATGATCTACAGTGAGTTGAGAAAAGGAGCCTTGATTATTAGTAAGGTATATAGTTATTGGAGAAATTTTCTCATGAGCATGATCATTAGTTATAATTGCAGGGGTCAATTTTCACCTTTTTAGCCTTATTAGACTCTCTTTCTCACATTTAATTACCGTTTATGGTCATATTTTTTTTAGTGTAGATGGTGATTAAGGCTTATCATACTTCGAATGCCTAATATGGTTTAAATGAAGGATAATCACAAAGATATTCCACTTTTGTTGAATATTATGCAATCAAAGCTCTCAGTAGATAGAAATGAGAGACTATAGGAGGGTTTTCCACCTCCTTAAATCCTAAAGGCAACCAAAGGATCCTCGAGATTCCCTTCAACAACTCGAAATTAAATGCAACCAAGTAAATGGAAGATCAAGTACACCAAATCTCCACTTTTGTTGTAATCAATGGGGATGCATCACCTAATTTTTAGGGAGTTTTTGGTAGCTACCCTTCAGGTTGAATAGGGTAGAGCAGGAGCTCACTAGGATTCGAATTTTGGAGGAAGCTAGTAGAGTCTTAACTCTTGTGATAGACTTTCAAGGATTTCATGGTTATATAATGAGACTATTTATACAATAAAAAGAGTATTCAGTTTTTCCTTCACTGGTTTAGCTTCATAGAGCTCATCTTGTGGGCTAGGGCCCAATCCATTGGCCTCAATCACTCTCTTGTGTATTTATGTTTATTTTTATGCCATTGTAGCTAGTTTACTTCATGATTTTTAGCTAGTTTGCTTACATCTCATTTTACTGTTTTTGGTTTGATTTCATTTCACATTTGTTGTAGTGAAGATCTTGTAGATCATGGTACAATATCATATAAACTCCAAAAGTTGTGTGTTAAAGCCTCCCTCTCTCACCTCTTCCATTGGAGCTTGAGGAGGGAAGATCTTCACCACAGACCCAAAATTTCTCTTCAGTTTATGATTTCTTGGAAAGATTAGATAGGTTGTTGTAGTTGTCATGAACATGTTGAGAATACTAATTTATGTTTATGTTTGAATGCATAAGTATGTTTTCTTATAAAATTTGACTCGTCTTTTCCATCTTCTTCATGATAGATTTGTCAATGTTTATTGCATGAACATGTAGTTTTCTTGTATGTTTGAGTAGAGTACCAGAGGATGACTCCAGCATCATCCCTAGCTCCATTTCTCACCCTTCACCAACCTCCTTTCAACAAAATCTCCCTCGACCCTGTTTTTGAGATTTTCACTGCCACACATAGAGCAACCCTAGAAGTGCAAGACGAGATTTGAAAGATGTTTTGAGCTTGGAAAAAGGGTTGGCCACCTTCCATCCACCTAAATACACCTTCATTTCAACTCCCCTACCCATTTACACATCAATTTTTGCCACAAAACACCCTCGGCATGTTTCCTGTAGCATTACAGGACATCCTATAGCACTACAGGAAACTTGTAGCACATCCTATACCAGTGCTAGTTCACCTCTCCTTTAGCCTAGAATCCATCTTCCACCTCACCTAACCATGCCAAAACCTCCAAGACACCTTCAAATCTGAATCCATGAGTCCAATACCTTCTTAAGCCACCTGAATGCCTCCTTCTTTTGTTGTAAAATAGAGTATACAAGCATAGTTAGCCCATAACTAGATGGATTATTAAAGCATAGTAGTTAAGGATAAAACTATTATATTTTCCTTATCCATTTGGCCCAACAATGTGTGATGAGATTAGTCTTCCTTTATGCAATTTCAATTCATCAATTTGCTTCAAGAATGTTGTCTAGTTTACTTTTATTTCTTGCAATAGCCTAAATTGTAGATTTCCTTCCTTGCAAAATAGCTAGATTTATCTTCTTTCTTTACAATAGTGCTTTGATTGTTGATAGAGTAATGGTTTTGTGTCATATGTAGTTCTAGTTTTGATTCAGAAGCATGAAAAACTTCACTCAAAAACCCTAGCAATAGCACCCTTTTGTAGAACTAAAAAGAGGATGGCGTGAGTAGAATGCATATTTTGTGTTTATAGCAATGTCACCTCCAAGTTTGTATGAACCCGGGGTTGATAAATTAAAGTAGAGAATCCTATAGGAGTTGCATCACTCTTGGTGCAATACGAGTGCTCACTAGTTTCCACCGAAATAAAACAGGAGAAGGCTATTTCGAGAGCCCTTGATTTTCAAAATGAGGGCTTTAAGGAGTTAATTATCAAACTCGGGATAGACCCAAATTAAAATTTGTTTTGAATTTCATTATACAAGGTTAAAAATCCAAGATTCAATCATTGAGGCAACATCTTAATATGCCCACAATAGAACATGTATAGAGAAAGGCATAAAAATGATTTGGAAAAGTTAGAGAATGAGAAGGAAATTTTGGCTAGAAAATTGATAGAGAGAAATAATGTGGTAGTAGCTCTCAAGAGAAAATTTTCAGATCTTTAGTATAGAATTGATTCTCACATTTATGATGTGATTGTGCCAAACAACCCATAGAACCCCATAGAAAAGTTGACCAAAGCTCTTACTGATTTGCAATTATTAGAGAGAGGGCTCAAGAAGAGACAGATTGATCTTGAAAATGCCAAGTATCTTCTCTCAAGCAAGGAGAAACAACTTGAGACAATCGGGGGAAGCATGGAGTGGCCCAACATAAATTTGCAAGCTTAACATGATGAGATCAAGGAGCTAAAGAATAAATTGAAAGGTACTATGTCTCCCATCCAAGCAAGAGTCAATAATATGGCATGGGATCATTTATAAGGTGAAAAACATATGCGATCACTTGAATTTAGCTCCATAGTAGATAAATGCAATCAAGAACATTAAATTTTTCATCTTTTCACGCAATAATTAGGATGCTAAAATTGCCAGGACTATAGAAAAAATTAGCAGGTAACTCAATGAAAAATCATCCAATGACCTGAGATTTATGGATTTCATAGATAGGATAGGGGGAATTATTGATCTTACCAAAATTATCCAAAGAGAAGGAGAAAGAGTTAGAGCTGAGGAATGTTTGAATGATTTGAAAAAATTGGTAGTTGCATTTAGTCCCAATTTTGATCACATAACTATGTAAGGGTTGCCTATTTCCTAGGACCTTCAAGGGAAACTACCTCCATGCAAGAAGTATGAGAAACTTTTAGTTGAGGCCAAAATCAAGGTGGATTCCTCACATCAAAATACTACCACTCTCAAGGGTAGGACTATAGCCAATTATTTGAAATGGGATTTTCAACTACTTTGGTTAGTGAAAACCTTGTTTGTTGCCAAGCCTAATTACACTGAGCTCACCAACTTGAAGATATCTTACAACACTCTCATTCACACTTATTCAATAGATTCAAGATTGTGGCAGAACTGTGATCAATTTATGAATCCACCACATATCCCTACAGTCGAGCCCATATCCACCTCAAGAGATCAAAGGGGATAGAAATGAAGATATTTTGATCCAAAAATCATGACTTATTCATGTAATTTGTGTAGTTTTATGAATGCTTCATTTTCAAGAACATAATCAAGCTTGTTATGTAATCATTATGACAACTACAATAGCTTCACGATCACACAACTGAATATTTTAGATAGTTGTGGACTTTCAAGATATTTTGGTAATTGTTATTGTTTTTATGCTCTCTATAAAAGGGGAAGACATTAGGGGAATTTTTAGTCCTAAAATCGGCCTCCTAAGGAAATTATAAAATAATAGTGGAAATAATAAAATAAGATTTCATTACATCATCAAATTTTACAGGGAAAAAAGAAAAAACTACTTTTTCAACTCGTAGTTTCAACTTATCTCCCAATGTTTTTATTCAAATTTCGAGCAGGGGTACTCATTGGATGCAAAATTTAATTCTTCATCCAAGGAGTACCCATGTTACATATGTTCGATGGGCCATGCTACACGAAAATGAGAAATACATGAAAAATGTGATCATAATCACATTTCTTCATGTATTTTTAATTTTTCGAGTAGCATGGTCCATCAAAAGTATGCAACATGAGTACTCCTTGCATGAGGAGTTTAATTTCCCATCCAACGAATACTCTCTCTTGAAATTTGAGTAAAAAATTTGGGAGATAAGTTGAAATATGAGTTTAAAAAGTAGTTTTATTATTTTATTATTTTTTAATATTTTTTCCCATTTACTTAAAAAATGTTGAATCATCCCCCATGGTTGACATCATCATCTTGAATCCTATTGGTTCTTATAAAGTTTATTTTGGTTGTACATTTTTTTTAGGAGGCCCATTTTAGACCTCAAAATTCCCCTAATGGATACTCATTAGTAAGGGTCTGAATTTCTATCATAGAGGCTATAATTTTTCTACAAGGTATTTGCAAGTTCTAAGCTTATGGCATGTGAGTAAATTTTTCAAGATTAATGAATAAGTTTCATGGTTATTCTAAGCATTGAGATGTGTAATATGTTTTTATATTTTTGTTTACCATTTTGCATGTGTTTTTCTTCTTCAAAAATGATTTAATTGTAGTTGTTGGTTTATATTTTTTAGTTCTCGACTTACCTAGGTTATGTGATATAAAATAGTACATGTGATATGTGAAGTTAGAAACCTTAAATGTACTCCATGATTCGTGCGTCTCACTTTCTTACTTTAGACCCTGAATCTATCGAGATCGAATGCATACAATTATGGGTTCAACCCTCTGCACTTTTTTTCCTTCCTTGAATTTCCTCTTTCAACTATACTGAAACAATCAATGTAATTGCACTCTCTATGTACAGGCCATGATATATGAACATTAACCCTTTTGAATGTCACATTTTTTATGTATAAATTGAATCTACCCCTAATTAGGATAATCGTAAAAAATTTTATAAATTCAGATACAATGCCCGAGCATAATGGATAAATCCTTAATACATATTAATATTTCCTATCTTCAACCCGGAGGTGGTCTATAGGAACTAAGTCATCTTCTAACACTGTTTCCAGGGAATGAATCAAAATATATTTCCATGGGTATGATTTTTGTACATTCCTTTGTTTGGTGAGAAAAGGGAGTGTGGGTTAAGATACCCCCAAAACTCCAGATCCAATTATTTTTGCCACAAAAAATTCAAATTCTAGTTCCTGGAGAACTAAGATAAATTATCCAAAAACCGCATCCAAGGTTTTTGACTTGTCAAAGGAATGTTTCCCCCACCTGGTTTTTACATTTCAAAACCTAATTCCAAGGAAATCTCTATCAAGCCTCATTCTTTCACGTTTAGTACCTTTCGTGAAGTCAAAGAAATTAAATATATTCTCACTCCTAGCACATCTCAAGCTTCCATAGTTGTTTCACAACCAATTTCAATAGTTATTGTCTACACTGTCCTCGATAAAGTTCTTACATTGAATCTTATTTAGAATAATTTACAAAATGTAGTTGCCCCTAGTTTTTTCTCTCTCCAAATATGCCCCTTTAAACTTACAACATCCTATGAACACAATGTCTCAAGGCCACCTTAAACTTATTCCTAGATTCAGTGGGGAAGATGATGTCATAGCCCAAAAACATATTGTTGAAATATCACATTCCTTCCTAAATACATAAATACATAAATAAACATAAACATGAATATGAAGAAGAAGTAAAACTTCATTTTATTAATATCAAATAACTGAAATATGCTTACAAATAGAATGGGCATAAACTAGCTAGGTTGATGGTAGCTTATCTCTAAGAAGAGATGTGGCAGCTACATGTCTCTGAACTGTGTTACAATGAGGCTCATAGGACTATTTATTATTGAGAAACAATGGAAAACCCCAAAAATCCAAAAAATTAACCCTAGGAGATGAAACACCAAACTATGGGCCCTGTTGGGCTAAATTGGTACATCAATTTCCCGAGGTCATAAATTTGAGAAATAAAACTGCTGGTAGTGAACCTCAAGATATAGTCTCATATTTTTCGCCTGTTATTTTCCGAAAAAACATTGTTTAGGGCCTCAAAACGGCTCCAGAAGTTCAGAACCCAAAAAATGACCAAAAATAGTAAATTGTGCTACAATTAAGGAAACTAAAAACTGAAAGAAACAATGGTGGGGCTCCAAGGCGAGTGGCCACCAATATCCACTTGAATTATTCCTCCCCCATTAGGAAACAATGGTCCCCATTTTTTTTAGTTCCTCCATGATATGAGGAAACTTCTATTGAACTTGGTCCCTCGTGAACCACTTTCCCTGTTGAAGGAGTTGGCCTGCTTTGACAATTCGATATAGTTGGGTCCTTTCTTGTCGGGTGTTATTAATCTGTGGGTCCATGATCCAATCAATTGTGGCTTGTTCCATGGAGTATGGGTCTAACTCTATTGGTGTGTGTTGTTTTTCAATGTCATATGTGTCTAGTAATGGTGGAAAGTGTGGCTGAAGGTGATCCACATTGAACATTCAGTGTCAGCCAAGGAATGGGGGAATTCTGAGGTCAAATTAATTGTCTCCCACAACCTTGATAATGGTGTAAGGCCCATATGAGGTTGGTATGAGCTTCCGATGAACTCCGGTTAGGCGTTCTTACTGAAAATGAAACCAAAATTTGTTGCCCACCTAGAACTTGTGGGGCAGTCGATGTTGATGATGTTGCTACTTGTACCTGGAATTGGATTTCTCCAAGATTTCATGGAACTACTGATAGATGTGCTATATGCATTAAATCAATCTGGTTGATTTATTAGCCTCAAATAGTACATGTGAGGCGTTTGGCCTAATGTTCCATTTCTACAACAACTCTTAGATCTGCCTCTTGATTTCATTATTCCCCAGAACAGAAAGTCGATGGATTAACCCACTAGGCGGCGGCATGCATGGGGTTATATCAATGGAGTGATTGACCTAACATTGTAGAAGAACCCATGTTGGTGAGGATAAAATGTCCTTGTATTCCTCCATGACTTTTTCCATCTCCTACTTCCGCGGAGGGGATCCCTGTTTGGAGGTTGCGACCACAATATTATTCTTGCCCTGTGGGCGAATCGTAATGAAAAAAAAAATATTGGTTTTGGAAATAATCCTACTGCATTACTTTGTAGTACTCAAAGAGATGGTGGAAGGCGGTACTATGTTTGGTATCCTGTACAACTTATTTCCCAAATTAATAATAATAGAATGAGGCCTGCACTCATACACAACTTTTTGTTTTCACAAGTATAGTTTTCTTAATAATACATCAAACACATCAAGAGGAGCATCATCACACAGTACCTCATACGTGAAGGGCTTGATGTTATACGAAAGGTGACATTTCTCGCTAACACAGAGATATCTTCTCTGGTGAAGCCACCCGATGGTATACGGCTGCGGGTACGATGTGCTTGGTAGGTAAGGCTGCTTCACGAACTCTCTTGAAATGAGTGTTTTTGGCTTCCATTATCGACAAGGAATTTCAGTGGACAACCCTTCACTCACATCTTGGAATGGAATAAGAACTCCCCCTCCTCTAGGTCCTTGGTATCCTCCCTTTGGAGCTTGGTGGTGGAAATGGTGGCACTAGGTTCTACATCAATTATATTCTTCCCTCTTTCATTCCCCTTGTCCAGTTCTAACTCAGAATTAGAGCATGCATGTGACTCAGATGCCTTAAATTCAGCCACCAATGCATGTTTGGCCTGACACTCGCTTGTCTTCTGAGTGGATTTGTTTTGAAATTCAAACCACTTCCCTAGGTCCTTCTTTGGCTTTGTGGTGTTTTTTTGAGTCACCCTGCTTTTGCTTTATCCCTTTTTCTGCAGTTTGGGATCTGCTCTCCCTAGCTTTGGATTCACAGATCCAAGGTCTCGCTTCTACTGCTTAAATTTCTGCTCGATCTTGGCAGCATATTGATATGTCGTTCCAAGCAAGGTAATGGCAAGGAACTCCATTTCCTCCTGAATGTATTTGTGCAAAAAAATGTGGTACTTGAGCAACAAATGTTTCTTTCAATCTTTAATACCCAAATTTTTGCACAAAGTATGGAACAAATTTTTCAGCTCGTGCACATCTTGATCACTTTGCCGCAGTAGCGTAGTCCATTGGATGTACTAATTCTCATAGCTCCCCATAGGGTAATATTTTTCCTTGATTACGTCTCGAAACAAATTCCAAGTGGGTGTGACTGAGAATAGAGACGGTTCCTTCTCGTCCTTTTTATCATAGTAGCTTTCCCACCAGTATTTTACATAGGGGGCGACTTTGAGGAGTGCAAAAGTAATCTTTTCTCAACCGGAGAATTCATGGATCGAGAAATAACCTTCCAGAAAATTCAACCATCTACCTATGGTTTCTGCATCTATATAGCCTTCAAATAAAGGAATGTCAAGTTGTCTTGTACCTGGAAATGAGTGGTGCCTCAAAAGTGGCTACTATATGCATATGCGTTGCTAGTGAGTTGTTGTTGAATGATATAAGCAAAGTATCTGTCATCATGTTCCTTTGTTTATCTACGACGTCCTCAAGAAATATTTTGATAGGATTTCCTATTCCCTTGTTTTTCTTGTCTTCCCCCATGGCCAATCTTCATGGTTTATGAGTTTTATCTTGCAAAGGTTCAACCATATTGATCCCTAACACCTTATACCCCAATCTTGTTGGGGACATGCAAAGAAGGATCGATAGAGAGAAAACCAATCTGATGCCAATGATCCAGATTTATGCAGGAATGACATAAAATATAGAAATAAAAATAAACGAAGAGATGCATCAGAAGTAAAACTTCATTTTAGTAATATCAAATAAATGAAATATGCTTACACACAGAATGGACATAAACTAGCTAGGGCGATGGTAGTTTATCTCTGAGAAGATATATGGCAGCTACATTCCTCTGAATTATGGTACAATGAGGCTCGTAGTCCTATTTATTATTGAGAAACAATGGAAAACCCTAAAAATTGAAAACCTAACCCTAGGAGATGAAACTCCAAACTATGGGCACCGTTGGGGTAAATTGGTACATAAATTTCCTGGGGTTGTAACTTTGGTATATGATCTACGTTTGATGCACATGATACCTCACTAGAAATATCTATCAGAGGACTATGACTAATGATGTTGAATTTTGAGATGAAGGCCCACATTTTTCGACTATGATTTTCCATCAAAATGTCATTTAGGGCCTCAAAACGGTTCCAGAATTTCAAGACCCAAAAAAATGCCAAAAATACTAAATTTTGCTACAATAAAGGAAACTGAGAAACTGAAAGAAAAAATGGTGGGGGTCGAAGTGGAATAGGTGGGTGGCCACCAATATCCACCTGGTTCACTAGGAAGGGTTCCATATAAGAGTGAGATGTCCCTAACATAGGTTCTTCGTAATAACCTCGATGGTACGAATCTACTCATGCAAATAAATGAGTTGAAGTCGAGCAAGAGTAGAAACCTCCTGATTACTAGTCAATGGGGTAAACCAGTAACAGACACACAGGAATTCACCAATGAGGAAAATGGACCCCAAGGTACTTAGTATAGTCCTCTAATTGTGAATAGATGAGTTTATGTTGAACACCAGTGAACTCGACCGATTCCTAGATCATGCTCCTTGATAATGAGCTGAAGTCGAGAGGAGAATATTTATCGAAGGAGGGCATTGATATATCCCTGATCAATCGACAAAGAATAGACCAAGATGATGTGGTGTATGGATGAATTCATTAAGTAATGAATTACAACTAAAACAGGGATGACCAACTCAAAAAAGGTTAATAGGCTACTCTAGATGGTCAACACATGTCGAGACTTCCCTTGAACACATAACAACATGACACAAGAGTGACTTGGAAGGATGATGAAATGAGCACCATGTGATATCATGCGACGAAATAGGAGGCATCGAGGCACACTCCATATGAATAGAAGAGTAACCAACCAGAAGATTAAAGAGACTCATATGAATGGTACGGCTACTAGGTAACTTAAAACCCAACTCTAAGATAATGAGACAGACAGGTGCCTTGTTCAAGGGCGATGCAATTAATGCTTCCAACGGATGAAAAATGAATATATATGTTCTCTCCCTTCTCTTTTTATAGGTTTATTTTTCCTAACTAACATATCCTAGTTCGAAAAATGGTTAAACTTATACTGGGTGGATGAAACTTGAGGTACTTTAATGGGCGCGAAGTATACAAGCTCACTCGGCAATATTTTCCAAGTTAATTAGTCTAAAAAGAGATTTAAAAAAACTCCTTCTGTAAGAATGAGTGGTATAAAGGGCCACAACTGGTTTCTATAATGGTGTAACTTCTCATGACATAAGGTGGACATGAGGCTAGATAATAGGGCCACTCATCGCAATGGTTCCTCCAAAAAATGGTAAAACCCCCAGTCAGTGCGTACGGTAGGCCAAGCAAATGATGAATATGGATAAGTGAAATGAAGGCTCAAATTACAAAAGTAGGCTAATAAAAATGGCAATCATAATGGTTAGAGTGTTGAATACTCCTTGGGTATGGCTAGAAATATGATGGAGAAGAGAACATGAGATTCAATTTTGAAGTCATGGTGGGTCAAAAGGAGAGCTTCTAAAAGTGACAAAAAATGACTCCATGGACACCAATCCGGAGATGGGGTGCTAAATACGTTATCCATGAGCAAGTGAGCTCTAACTCCAAGCTACGAAATGTATACAATAAGTGGCAAAAGTCGCAACATGACGGGGTCATACTTAAGGAATAAATAATGCTAACGGTCAAAACTACAAAATCGGCAAAAGTGACCTAGCCCTATATGGCAGTAAAAGGATCGTACCTCAGGCCTAATGTAATAAAATATATCCTATAAATATAAAAGACAAAAATTGACTCCCAAGTCCTCCTAGAAATGGTAAATTAAAAAACAGATCATAAAGCTCAAAAGCCAAATTTAACCCAAAAATTGAAAAAGGAATATTCCTCAATATGCCAAAAGATTCGAAAAAAGGGTTTTAAAAGGAGATGATACCTCTCTTTTTCATCATTGTGAACTTTTTGAAGAGAGGATAAGGGAGCCTCCAAGGGTTTCAGAGCAAGAGCAAGGAGGAGAAAGTGACCATCTTCGAGAAAGTAAGTAACGAATGACCTCCCTCTCAATCATTTCTACAAGAAAATGTCGAACCATTGTTATTTGGAAGTGAGTGGTTCAAAAAAATTTAGAAAATATTTCCCAAGTCGTGGGCTTGCTATGGCCAGCGCGCAGGTAGAGGGGACTAACTGTGAGAACGCTACAGGATTCCTAGGGCCAGGCCCTTGAGTTACCTGTGTCACGCTTGTGGTTAGGGGGAAGATAGGGAAAAATATTACCAATTTAACCTCAAGTGAGTTTGTTATGTTTTCCAGTAATTTTACAGTGACTGATATACATAATGTGGGTGTAGGAGAAACCATTCTTTTGGAATGGAGATAAAGGAAACACTCAGAGAATGAAATCCAAGTTTCTAAAGAACTAAACACTCCTTGAGGGACTGGTTTATTGAGGAGTGGAGCTCGAGTGGTGTTGAAAAGGGTTCGAAGAAATATAGGGGAAACAATTAGAAGTATGTGGGATGCACATTATAGGCCAATGCCAGGGGTAGAAAAAGATATGATCTGTAGAGAAGATATAGCAGAATTGACCCTCCAACCAATAGCCTAGATGGTGACCCGAGTAGGAGGGTCAGTATCACCCCATATAGTGAAAAATCCACAGTTGGAGCTAATTGTACAATTTTTGGAACCCACCTTATTAAATTGGTGTGACGGGATGGTGGCTAGTATAAAGTCTCAACTTACAAAGTTGAAGAGGAGAAGGAGTGAAATTTGCGGTTATGGGAGTGAATTGCTGAGCTTCGTTTTCGAGATGGTTGCAATGATGAGGCCCAAAACACTGGATTATGTAACCTCTCCACTGACAAGACAACCCTGTACTAATCTAGATAGATCAAATAAGGATCATAAGACAATTGAATTTCCACAACAAACGATGGATCCGAGCATGTTTTCCGCAGATCAGAAAACAACAACAAGCTTGATGGCTAGTGAAAGAGATTAGGTGCTCTTAAGAGATACTTAACCAACCCAAAAAAACTGACAAACAAAACTGATCTCGACCAGATCTAATAAGTAAAAGGTAAGCCCAAACTTCTCAGATACAGAAAAAATATCTCATACTAAAATTCCAAGGTTTTCGAGGGCTAAAAACCTCACTCACAGGCACAGAATGGCCTAGAACAGGATAGCCATGAGCATAGGATTTTCAGCTCATGGTTAAGGAGTCATGGGTCACATGTAGAGCCTTAGAAGGTCACGGTTAAGGTTCCAAATATGGAATTCCCTATATGCTCGTGCAATGAGAAATAAAAAATCAACTTACAGAGACAATGATCGTGAAAAATTGGCAAAAATACTCTCAAAAATACAAGGAAGCTTAGCATATCATAAAGAAGATGACCCGATCAGGATTTAGAGAAAAGCAGATACAACAATGAGTGTTCTCTCGTTGAAAGCACTAATTTTGTTTCAATCAAAATCACAAGGAGTTGTTTCTTAGTGATCTAGTGTACATTAGATCACTAGATAGATATAAGCACAACTAAGAAGATACAAGATCCTGATCCCACATGATTCACAAGCAACATGCAATTTTATTCATGCTACAAGGAAGAGAAACGTACCTTTCCTCCTCACAGATTGGGGAAGGATCTTTACCTCGAAGTTGAATTCTTGTGCTCCACACGAGTGATCTACCCTATCCGCTTCCGATCTCAAAACATGCACACAATCACAAACATACAAGGAAAACAAGTGATCTTCCTTGGAAGATCATTAGATAAAAACTTATATAATGATAAACCAATCACATAAACTGAAACATGATCATGTGAGGGAGAGAACATAGATATTAATTAATCTCAATAACATGATACAATTCTTCTATACCTCTAATCCAATGTCTCCTCTACGTAATCCTCTATAGTTTCCCCACTAGATGTGATGGGTGAGTGTGACAATCAATAACATATAAAATAAGACCTCACAATCTCTCAAATTGATATTAAGATGGCAACGAAGAATCAAGATCTCAGTGTGAGAGAAATATGGCTCTCTAAGCTCTCCAGCCTAGCAAGGCTCTGCAAAACTAGAATCACCCTCTCAAATGATCTAGTATAAATAGGTAACTGACCGGTCCTATAGGCATGAATGTGGACGCTCAAGATGATGATAAGTTAGAGAAAATTATAATGGTTGAATCTTGGCCAACTCGAATGAATGAGTAATCAAGGTAATCTCCTAGGGATTGGGTCAATTAGGAATGTTCCCTCCACCATGAGCTCAAAACACATGAATAAGGTCCTTAACTGCAGGCATAAGAGGCCCTGGTCATAGTTGAAGGCCCTCTACTACAGGCATAAGAAGCCCTGCTCATGATTAAGGGTCAAACTGGAATAAAATGTCACCTCATGTCAGGCACAAGGAAATTGATCATGAGGGCTAAGGGTAAGTGATGTTGGGGTAGAAAAATAGGATGATAGCACATAGCTCAATGATGGAGAAACAAAGAGGAAGAGAGGTAGTGATGACATTGAAATCATGATAATGTGGTTCCTTGAGAGCATGACACGTGGTAGGAGAAATCGAATTATTAGGTATCCACGTTAGATGAATCTGAGTGGCATGTAGCACCAGACATAAATTTCCATGTGGAAAACTATGATGTCTACAGACGACATAGAAAAGAAATGGGATTTCTGCCAATGGGTCAACTTGTGATAATTTGTGCCTTTAGTGTAAAAGTGTGTTTCATGCCCTCAAGCATTTAAATCATAGGCACTAAACGTTAAGGGAACAAAGGAATTAAAGTAGTGTGAAGCTTAGTGCTCTCCATGCTTAAGCCATTAGTCATAGTTCAAGGTCACATGTGTTAGGACAATATTGAGCAAGGTGCGACACAAAATGAAATCTCGGATTATCGGCACCAAAGTTTGGTAAGATGATAGTTATAATATTGTGTTCACTGCATGAATTAAATATGATGATAATGTTAATAAAGATAATTTACGAGGGGAAAAAATAATGGTATAGTACTAATAGCAATTCAACTGAGGTGATATAGAACAAAGAGCATTTGTTAAATAGAAGTTAATGACTATATTGTTTTCTGGTTGGGAATCAAGCGATGATATAGAGCACCACAAAGAGTTTTGAGAAATTAAAGGAGGAATTGTCGCTTAGTGCATCCCAAATGAGAAGTACCTCCTCGAGTTATGGAAGTGAAAAATTAAGAATTTCCTTGAGTTGTGAAAATAATTAATGAAGTGTATCTTCGAGCCTATGAGAGTAAATGAAGTTATTTCTTGATCCATGTGGAAATTTTCAGAAGAAGAAATTCTATTGTGATGAGAGTGTTGAATTTGTCTCAATAATAGAAAAAGAATGAGGCTTCTATAGTGAGAGTAGGATGATACATTGTCGAATTTGAGTGTAACTGAGGAATAGTCAAGAAAGGAAAGAGTTGAGACTACAAAATGTTTAAGAAGGCCAAGAGATGTGAGGGCCAAATGTAGAAAGTTCCAAGACTATGAAATACTTAGTTGACGTAACATATATGAAAAATTGTGATTATATATGGGTGTAAGAAGAGATGCAAAGTAAAGATTGAGACTAATGATTCTAAGTACATTGTGAGATATTTAGCTAAGTAAGATTTGCTTAAGAGAGAAATACAATTTGAATGAATATAGAATCTGTGGATACGGCGCGAGGAAAAGGATATCGCAGCTAAATGGGTTCGTGATTTCACATTAGGTATTTGTTTATTCCTTAAGGTGGGTGCCAGGAAACAATTTGGGGTTGGTTTCTCCTACGAGTAATAGCTTGCAAAATGAGAGTCGGTGCTTCCTACTAGTTTTATGCTAACAAAAAAATTAGAAGTCAATGCTTCTTGCTATTTGGTGCCAATATGAAACCTTGGGGGTTGCTTCCTTCTGGAGTGGGTGCTCACAGAAAAAACAATATAACTGAAGTTGTCGCTTTATATATACATCATAACAAACTACATGATTGGCGGTTTTATCCCTTTATGGATTTCCATAGATATATATATATATTGTGTGTTGTTTATGGTGTTGTTGTGTGATTCATGTGTTGATTATGTTGTTTCATAAATTATTTACTTTTAATTAATTATAAAATATAAAATTGGGAATAATTGTTTAAATTTATCTTCACCCCCCCTTAGTATTAACCTAGTTGGAAACAATAGAATGGAACTCATTTTCATCCTAGTGGTTTGATTATAACATATTATGTTAACCAGCTATGTATTTAATTTGACTTATTAAACCTTGAAAATGAGTTAGAACTCAACCCTTCTAGAGTATTATTCATATTTCCCACATGGATATAGTACATTTTCCATGAGAAATGAGGGTTGACATGACATCCTCTTGAATTATGGTGGTTAATTACGATAGTTAAATTTCCAAGAGGTATAAATTTATCATACAAGATTGGATTTAGGTGATTCACGAGCCTCTGGAAATTTATTATGCATATATTATGAAATATAGTTCCATATTAAGTTCAAGGCCACAAAAAGTGGTCATTTAATGCCTCAAAATGGCTCCTCATTTTTTCAGCCAAAATCTTCCAAAATGGGGCCTTCAATGAAAATGACCTTGCAAGTTGAAATGAGTGGTGCCTCAAAAGTGGTTACTATATGCATATGCACTGCTAGTGGGTTGTTGTTGAATGATATAAGCAAAGTATCCGTCATCATGTTCCTTTGTTTCTCTACGACGTCCTCAAGAAATATTTTGATAGGATTTCCTATTCCCTTGTTTTTCTTGTCTTCCCCCATGGGCAATCTTCATGGTTTACTAGTTTTATCTTGCAAAGGTTCAACCTTATTGATCCCTAACTCCTTATACCCCAATCTCGTTATGGACATGCAAAGAAGGATCAATAGAGAGAAAACCAATCTGATGCTAATGATACAGATTTATGCAGGAATGACATAAAATATAGAAATAAAAATAAACGAAGAGATGCATCAGAAGTAAAACTTCATTTTAGTAATATCAAATAAATGAAATATTCTTACACACAGAATGGACATAAACTAGCTAGGGCGATGGTAGATTATCTCTGAGAAGATATATGGCAGCTACATTCCTCTGAATTATGGTACAATGAGGCTCGAAGTCCTATTTATTATTGAGAAACAATGGAAAACCCTAAACATTGAAAAACCTAACCCTAGGAGATTAACTCCAAACTATGGGCACCGTTGGGGTAAATTGGTACATAAATTTCCTGGGGTTGTAACTTTGGTATATGATCTATGTTTGATGCACATGATACCTCATTACAAATATCTATCAGAGGACTATGACTAATGATGTTTAATTTTGAGATGAAGACCCACATTTTTCGACTATGATTTTCCATAAAAATGTCGTTTAGGGCCTCAAAACAGTTCCATAATTTCAAGACCCGAAAAACTGCCAAAAATACTAAATTTTGCTACAATAAAGGAAACTAAGAAACTGAAATAAAAAATGGTGGGGTCCGAAGTGGAATAGGTGGGTGGCCACCAATATCCACCTGGTTCACTAGGAAGGGTTCAATATAAGAGTGACATGTCCCTAACCTAGGGTCTTCGTAATAACCTCGATGGTAGGAATCTCCTCATGCGAATAAATGAGTTGAAATCGAGCAAGAGTAGAAACCACCTGATTACTAGTCAATGGGGTAAACCAGTAACAGACACATGGGAATTCACCAATGAGGAAAATGGACCCCAAGGTACTTAGTATAGTCCTCTAAGTGTGAATAGATGAGTTTATGTTGAACACCACTGAACTCGACTGATTCCTAGATCATGCTCCCCGATAATGAGCTGAAGTCGAGAGGAGAATATTTATCGAAGGAGGGAATTGATATATCGCCCATCAATCGACACAGAATAGACCAAGATGATGTGGTGTATGAATGAATTCATTAATTAATGAATTACAACTAAAACAGGGATGACCAACTCAAAAAAGGTTAATAGGCTACTGTAGATGGTTGACACATGTCGAGACTTCCCTTGAACACATAACAACATGACACAAGAGTGACTTGGAAGGATGATGAAATGAGCACCATGTGATATCATGCGACGAAATAGGAGGCATCAAGGCACACTCCATATGAATAGAAGAGTAACCAACCAGAAGATTAAAGAGACTCATATGAATGGTACTACTACTAGGTAACTTAAAACCCAACTCTAAGATAATGAGACAGACAGGTGCCTTGTTCAAGGGCAATGCAATTAATGCTTCCAATGGATGAAAAATGAATATATATGTTCCCTCCCTTCTCTTTTTATAGGTTTCTTTTTCCTAACTAACATATCCTAGTTTGAAAAAGGGTTAAACTTATACTGGGTGGATGAAACTTGAGGTACTTTAATGAGCGCGAAGTATACAAGCTCACTCGGCAATATTTTCCAAGTTAATTAGTCTAAAAAGAGATTTAAAAAATCTCCTTCTGCAAGAACAAGTGGTATAAAGGGTCACAACTAGTTCCGGTAATGGTGTAACTTCTCATGACATAAGGTGGACATGAGGCTGGATAATAGGGCCACTCATCGTAATGGTTCCTCCAACAAATGGTAAAACCCCCAGTCAGTGTGTACGGTAGGCCAAGCAAATGATGAAGATGGATAAGTGAAATGAAGGCTCAAATTACAAAAGCAGGCTAATAAAAGTGGCAATCATAATGGATAGAGTCTTGAATACTCCTTGGGTATGGCTAGAAATATGATGGAGAAGAGACCATGAGATTCAATTTTGAAGTCAAGGTGGGTCAAAAGGAGAGCTTCTAAAAGTGACAAAAAATGATTCCATGGACACCAATCCAGAGATGGGGTGCTAAATAGGTTATCCATGAGCAGGTGAGCTCTAACTCCAAGCTACGACATGTATGCAATAAGTGGCAAAAGTCGCAACATGACGGGGTCATACTTAAGGCATAAATAATGCTAAAGGTCAAAACTAAAAATCGGCAAAATTGACCTAGCCCTATATGGCAGTAAAAGGATCGTACCTCAGGCCCAATGTAATAAAATATATCCTATAAATATAAAAGACAAAAATTGACTCCCAAGTCCTAGAAATGGTAAATTAAAAAACAGATCATAAAGCTCAAAAGCCCACTTTAACCCAAAAATTAAAAAAGGAATATTCCTCAATATGCCAAAATATTCGAAAAAAGGGTTTTAAAAGAAGTTGATACCTCTCTTTTTCATCATTGTGAACTTTTTGAAGAAAGGATAAGGGAGCCTCCAAACGTTTCAGAGCAAGAGCAAGGAGGAGAAAGTGACCATCTTCGAGAAAGTAAGTAACGAATAACCTCCCTCTCAATCATTTCTGCAAGAAAATGTTCAACCATTGTTATTTGGAAGTGAGTTGTTCAAAAAAGATTAGGAAATATTTCCCGAGTCGTGGGCTTGCTACGGCCAGCGCGCGGCCAGAGGGGACTAACTATGAGAACGCTACAGAATTCCTAGGGCTAGGCCCTTGAGTTACCTGTGTCATGCTTGTGGTTAGGGGGAAGATAGGGAAAAATATTACCAATTTAACCTCAAGTGAGTTTGTTATGTTTTCCAATAATTTTATAGTGACTGATATACATAATGTGGGTGTAGAAGAAATCATTCTTTTGGAATGGAGATAAAGGAAACACTCAGAGAATGAAATCCAAGTTTCTAAAGAACTAAACACTCCTTGAGGGACCGGTTTATCGAGGAGTGGAGCTCGAGTGGTGTTGAAAAGTGTTCGACGAAATATAAGGGAAACAATTAGAAGTATGTGGGATGAACATTATAGGCCAATGCCAGGGGTAGAAAAATATATGATCTGTAGAGAAGATATAGCAAAATTTACCCTCCAACCAATAGCCTATATGGTGACCTGCGTAGTAGGGTCATTATCACCCCATATAGTGAAAAATACACAGTTGGACCTAATTGTACAATGTTTGGAACCCACCTTATTAAACTAGTGTGATGGGATGGTGGCTAGTATAAAGTCTCAACTTACAAAGTTGAAGAGGAGAAGGAGTGAAAATTGCAGTTATGGGAGTGAATCGCTGAGCTTCGTTTTCGAGATGGTTGCAATGATGAGGCCCAAAACACTGGATTATGCAACCTCTCCACCGACAAGACAACCCCGTACTAATCTAGATAGATCAGATCAGGATCATAAGACAATTGAATTTCCACAAAAAACGATGGATCCGAGCATGTTTTCCGCAGATCGGAAAGCAACAACAAGCTTGATGGCTAGTGAAAGAGATTAGGTGCTCTTAAGGGATACTTAACCAACCCAAAAAAACTGACAAACAAAACTAATCTCGACCATATCTAATAAGTAAAAAGTAAGCCCAAACTTCTTAGATATAGAAAAAAGATCTCATACTAAATGTCCAAGGTTTCCGAGGGCCAAAAACCTCACTCATGGGCACAGAATGACCTAGAACAGGATAGCCGTGAGCATAGGATTTTCAGCTCATGGTTAAGGAGTCATGGGTCACATGTAGAGCCGTAGAAGGTCATGGTTAAGGTTCCAAATATGGAATTCCCTATATCATCATTCAATGACGAATAAAAAATCAACTTATAGAGATAATGATCATGAAATATTGGTGAAAATACTCGCAAAAATACAAGGAAGCTTAGCATATCATAAAGAAGATGACCCGATCAGAATTTAGAGAAAATCATATACAACAATGAGTGTTCTCTCGTTGAAAGCACTAATTTTGTTTCAATCGAAATCACAAGGAGTTGTTTCTCAGTGATCTAGTGTACGTTAGATCACTAGATAGATACAAGCACAACTAAGAAGATACAAGATCCTGATCCCATATGATTCACAAGCAACATGCAATTTTATTCATGCTACAAGGAAGAGAAACGTACCTTTCCTCCTCACAGATTGGGGAAGGATCTTTACTTCGAAGTTGAATTCTTGTGCTCCACACGAGTGATCTACCCTATCCACTTCCGATCTCAACACGTGCACACGATCACAAACATACAAGGAAAACAAGTGATCTTCCTTGGAAGATCATTAGATAAAAACTTATATAATGATAAACCAATCACACAAACTGAAACATGATCATGTGAGGGAGAGAACATAGATATTAATTAATCTCAATTACATGATACAATTCTTCTATACCTCTGATCCCATGTCTCCTCTACGCAATCCTCTAGAGTTTCCCCACTAGATGTGATGGATGAGTGTGACAATCAATAACATATAAAATAAGACCTCACAATCTCTCAAATTGATATTAAGATGGCAACGAAGAATCAAGATCTCAGTGTGAGAGAAATATGGCTCTCTAATCTCTCCATCCTAGCAAGGCTCTCCAAAACTAGCCTCACCCTCTCAAATGATCTAGTATAAATAGGTAACTGACGGGTCCTATAAGCATGAATGTGGACGCTCAGGATGATGATAAGTTAGAGAAAATTCTAATGGTTGAATCTTGGCCAACTCGAATGAATGAGTAATCAAGGTAATCTCCTAGGGATTGGGTCAATTAGGAGTGGTCCCTCCACCATGAGCTCAAAACACATGAATAAGGTCCTTAACTGTAGGCATAAGAGGCCCCGGTCATGGTTGAAGGCCCTCTACTAAAGGCATAAGAAGCCCTGCTCATGATTAAGGGTCAAACTGGAAGAAAACGTCACCTCATGTCAAGCACAAGGAAATTGATCATGAGGGCTAAGGGTAAGTGATGTTGGGGTAGAAAAATAGGATGATAGAACATAGCTCAATGATGAAGAAACAAAGAGGAAGAGAGGTAGTGATGACATTGAAATCATGATAATGTGGTTCCTTGAGAGCATGACACGTGGCAGGAAAAATCGGATTATTAGGTATCCAAGTTGGCGGAATCTGAGTGGCATGTAGCACCAGACATAAATTTCCATGTGCAAAACTATGATGTCTACAGATGACATAGAAAAGCAATGGGGTTTGTGCCAATGGGTCAACTTGTGATAATTTGTACCTTTAGTGTAAAAGTGTGTTTCATGCCCTCAAGCATTTAAATCATAGGCACTAAACGTTAAGGGAACAAAGGAATTAAAGTAGTGTGAAGCTCAGTGCTCTCCATGCTTAAGCCATTAGTCATAGTTCAAGGTCACATGTGTTAGGACACTATTGAGCAAGGTGCGACACAAAATGAAATCTCGGATTATCAGCACCAAAGTTTGGTAAGATGATAGTTAGAATATTGTGTTCACTGCATGAATTGAATACGATGATAATGTTAATAAAGATAATTTTACGAGGGGAAAAAATAATGGTATAGTATTGATAGCAATTCAACTGAGGTGATATAGAATAAAGAGCATTTGTTAAATAGAAGTTAATGACTGTATTATTTTCTGGTTGGGAATCGAACGATGATATAGAGCACCACAAAGAGTTTTGAGAAATTAAAGGAGGAATTGTCGCTTAGTGCATCCCAAATGAGAAGTACCTCCTCGAGTTATGGAAGTGAAAAATTAAGAATTTCCTTGAGTTGTGAAAATAATTAATGAAGTGTATCTTCGAGCCTATGAGAGTAAATGAAGTTATTTTTTGATCCATGTGGAAATTTTCAGAAGAAGAAAATTCTATTGTGATGAGAGTGTTGAAGTTGTCTCAATAATAGAAAAATAATGAGGCTTCTATAGTGAGAGTAGGATGATAAATTGTCGAATTTGAGTGTAACTGAGGAATAATCAAGAAAGGAAAGAGTTGAGACTACAAAATGTTTAAGAAGGCCAAGAGATGTGAGGGCCAAATGTAGAAAGTTCCAAGACTATGAAATACTTAGTTGACGTAACATATATGAAAAATTGTGATTATATATGGGTGTAAGAAGAGATGCAAAGTAAAGATTGATACTAATGATTCTAAGTACTTTGTGAGATATTTAGCTCAGTAAGATTTGTAGCTAAGAGAGAGAAATACAATTTGAATGAATATAGAATCTATGGATCTGAGCGCAGGAAAAAGGGATATGCATGGCTCAATAGGTTCATGATTTCACATTAGGTATTTGTTTATTCCTTAAGGTGGGTGCTTAGGAAACAATTTGGGGTTGGTTTCTCCTACAAGTAATAGCTTGCAAAATGAGGGAGTCAGTGCTTCCTACTAGTTTATGCTAACAAAAAAATTAGGGAGTCAATGCTTCTTGCTATTTGGTGCCAACATGAAAACTTGGGGGTTGGTTCCTTCTGTGAGTGGGTGCTCACAAAACTTAATGTAACTAGAAGTTGTCGCTTTATATCTACATCATAACAAACCATGATTGGCGGTTTTATCCCTTTATGGATTTCCATGTAAAATTATATGTGTCATATGTGTGTGTTGTTTATGGTGTTGTTGTGTGATTCATGTGTTGATTATGTTGTTTCATAAATTATTTACTTTTAATTAATTATAAAATATAAAATTGGGAATAATTTTTTAAATTTATCTTCACCCCCCCCTTAGTATTAACCTAGTTGGAAACAATAGAATGGAACTCATTTTCATCCTAGTGGTTTGATTATAACATATTATGTTAACCAGCTATGTATTTAATTTGACTTATTAAACCTTGAAAATGAGTTAGAACTCAACCCTTCTAGAGTATTATCCATATTTCCCACATGGGTATAGTACATTTTCCATGAGAAATGAGGGTTGACATGACATCCTCTTGAATTATGGTGGTTAATTACGATAGTTAAATTTCCAAGAGGTATAAATTTATCATACAAGCTTGGATTTAGGTGATTCGCGAGCCACTGGAAAGGTATTATGCATATATTATGAAATATAGTTCCATATTAAGTTCAAGGCCACAAAAAGTGGTCATTTAATGCCTCAAAATGGCTCCTCATTTTTTCAGCCAAAATATTCCAAAATGGGGCCTTCAATGAAAATGACCTTGCAAGTTGATTCCTCTAACTTTTTCATGCTAAAATAATTAAGCTAGAGGAAAAATACTATAACGATCCAATATAAATGAATACCATTTTTTTTCAGTAAACAACAAACTCACTAGTGGGTATAATTATGTGACTGTAACATGTATTACATCTATCCCTTATCATTTAAAATTGTTGGTTAAGTTCTACCTATTGAATTTTATCATTCATCATCTCTAGACACCACAAAACCATTGTGAAAGGATTCAAGGAGTGTGTTCTTGCTTTTATAACTCAAGGTTGAATGAAGTCTATGTTTTATTTTTATTGTGGGTATTAAACATTCTTTGCAACTATTTGGTTATAATGTTATCAGCATAACAATTGCACAACTACATGTCAACTTATTATCTGATCTTGACATTATGATAGCGATCGGTCTATTGGTAATATCATGTTTTATCTCATCTAATTGTGCAAATCATTTTGGTGACCAATACACAATCCTTTACATTGTGGGCCAAATGAAAATGTGTTACATTTTCTCTACGGTTTATCTTGAGAAGGGTATGTGGTTCTTTTTACTTATTGGTTAAGCTAATTCTTATTTATCTTTGCAATCTTAACCTAAGGTCCTATTTATCTTGATGACATTAACCTAGTTTGGTCATTTTAGGTATTCCCTCTGAAGCTCTAGGACATATCAACCTACAAGTGAGATGAAAAGACACCAAAGTGAAAATGGGTGGCTAAGATGGACATTCCCTTCACAAAAGGCTTAATGTCATCATCCATGGTTGTTGACGGTTTCCATGTAGACTCGAAATTAATTTTATTCTATGCTATACATTATCGTTAAAAGATTGATTTTTTCTTTTGTGTTTTGTTACTTTGTAATTATTATGTCTTACTTAAACATTTAGTTATGTTATTTGAAACTATTTTTAAATTTTATTTGAATCCTATTAAACATGTTATCATGTTCACATGATCAAAATTTTCAAGAAATTCATAAATAATTTTATAATAATGAGTAATATAATTTAATAATATGTTAATATGGATATTTTCTCATGCTATTTATTTTTTAATAAAGATATGTCATAATTTAGTTATATTGATAATTTTTTGTTTTCCATCTTTCTCAATCTACTTCAATTTATTTTTCATTGTCTTTTTACAAAATTTACAAATATGCTTTTTGTCATTTTACTCATTGATATTTCCTATCGCGTCTACCATCTACTACTAATATGAATGTGCTAGTGTGAGAAATATTCAAAAAAATATATAGAAAACAAAATATTTATCACAAATAACAATTCCATAAAAACAATGACAACACTAAAAACTAAATATAAAGAAAATGCTTTATAGATACCATACTGTGTTAATAACATGATTGAAACAAATGCTTTGGTAAGATAGATAAAGATATACCAGAAAGGAGATAGGGTAAACAAAATAGTTGTCAGATATAACATTACCTCTATACTTTCAAAAGGCTTGACCAATGATACAGACCCTATATAAAGAAAATGCTCGGTACAGACCATGCTCTGTCAATACAGACTACAAATAGAGACTACACTCTGCAAATACATGATTCGAAAAAACGTAGATAACGACATATTAGAAGGAAGATGGGGAAAAATAGCGAATATTGTCAATGTTCCTCGGTACACGCCACTGTGTCCATACATGAATGAAATAAAATGCTTTGGGAGCATCGCTACAAATATACTTTAAGACTTTATACTTAAGTCAGTCTTAAAAATATAATAAAAAATTATCCACCATCTCTCCTACAAATAATATTTATTACAAGAAAGAAAGGGAAAGGATTTCAGTGAACGATACTTTCGTACATTGAAAAAAAACTCTGCATTATAGAGATGTCACGGTTAGTACAAAAGCTCAGGTACACTGCATTAAAGAGATGTCACCGATATCAAATTATAAAAGGTACTCAGCTCTCACAAATTTACTCACTCCTCGTTCTATGGACGAAACCCCAGTTCTTCATTCCAATTTGCTGATTCCAGACGCCCCAATATACTGCTGTTGTTTCGTTTCAGTGTTGAAAAATAAATCCTCAACTCATGGACTTCCGGAATGGAATGAAATAGAAGACTGCACGAGTTTTGATGAATTATAAAACTCATGGCTTCTCCCTGAATTTGGATGTGTTTAATGAGAAGAACATCTTTTTCATGAGACCATATACCTTTTTTTTGGATTATGGTCTTATGAAATATATGTTCATCTTGTTAAACATGTTCATACTCATGGTTTAGGCACATGGTCTCAGTTTTTCATGTCTTACAGTTGATATAACAGTTTTAATTTTATTTAGTTATTTTATTTTTCATAATTTAATTGTTAAATCAGCAGTAGACACATTTATTATTTATTGTTATTTGCAAATGCAGGTTAACTATTTCCCTTGGAATTACAGGTTAGTGATAACTAATAAGGTGAGACTTTTACTCTAACTCCACTAGCTTTAGCCCCTTGTTTAGATAGTTAAAAAGATAAACTCTTCACCAGAGCAGAACATAATCCAGAGACATAACTTATTTCGTATATATATATATATATATGAATTTCCCTGAAATGGAAAAACCTAATATTATAATTATGAACACTCCTCGGCATGTTTAAGTAAATGTAAAGTCTTGAATTTGCACTACATGCTTACATGTTTGAAAATGTGTCCACACAGCTGCAGATTTCTTCGAACAAATTATCTTTGGCGTTTTCTCTTCTGATGAATAGGATCTCATCATTCGTATTCATCAACTCTCGTTCAAAACATGTTATAGTGTGCTTTTCAGTTACTCTTTTATCTCTTCAAAGTATCTTTAATGTAGAATGAGAGACTTTTATTTATTTACTGGTCATGGGATGACTAAAATATTATAAGAAAATTCGTTGGCGTTCTCTCTTGCGATGGATCTCATCGTTCGGTTCCGTGACTCTCGTTGGAAACATGTTATACTGTGCTTTTTCACTTGCTCTTTTACTTCAAGGAGCATCTTTGATATTAGACTGAGTTACTCTTACTTAGTTGCTCATGGGATGATTAAAATTTTATAACTAGTTGGAAAAGGTTATAGTGTGCTTTTTTTACTTTACTATTTTTTTAAGCATTTTTGATATAAAATGAATGGGATTGTTTAAATAGTGCGATGACCAAATTGCATGATAAATTTGCTTAACTTTTAGATAAATGGGAGAGTGGACCAGCATCTTTTTGGTATTAGGTGTGATTTACAATTTTATGTGATAATTTTTTTTATTCAATATAACTTCCAAGTTACGTTTTATAATTTTGTTTATCAATACCTAATATCCATTACCTAATATCCATTTGATGTATTAATAATTGTTACCAACTTTATTATCAATTAGCTATCAATTAGCTTTGACAAAATTCTACAAACATTTGAAGTTGCATCTTTGATGAGTACTTTTAAAAAATGCTTAAAAAAACTATGCATGGAAACTTTGAAAAGCTAAATATCTGACAAAATAAAATATATACCAAAGCATGCTTGTAAAAAACTTATAAAGAAAGGAAAAAAACACCCTTCAAACTAATGTTATAAAAAATCCCAAAGTGTTTGTTTGAGACATAATAGATAACCCCTACTAAAATGGATATATTCCTATATCAATAATGAATTGCAGACTCCACTAGAATGAATGGAAGGCTTGATGTATGCTTGAATTAAACTATAGGATTCATCAAAACATATAAATTTAGGCGAAACATATTTCACCATGCTTTCTATTCACTTGTAAGACTCGTCTCGAAAAGCATAATAGCCAGTAACCAAACACCTTTTTAAAAAAAGGATCAAATATGGCTTTCCATTCACTTGTGAGACTCTTGTCTCTAAAATACACTAGCTAGTAACAAATCACCTTACTTTTTTTTAGACATCAAATATGTTAGAAGGAGAATTTTTATGATAATATTTTGAGATGGATGAATTATTTTTCGATATAAATAATCATTTCATATATTTATTAGCAAGAGTTATGTTCATATATGCTTCAGAGATCAAGAAAAATTAATTTTACGTAATGAATCCCATGTAAAGCAAAACCCTTAAATAGTTTCAAATATAAATATATTTAATAATAGTTAGAAATTGTAGCAAAAAAGGTATAATTTGACTTTAGCCTTAGTCAAATTGAGTAAATCGAATTTCCATATCAGCAAAACAACCTGGAGGAAATTAACTAGCGTGACATGGCTCTTGTTACTCAGTAAATTCAATTTATTGAGGTTGGAGTTTAGTCATCCATGTGCGATTGTTAAATTTTAGCAATATAGTTCACGTATTTCAGTTATACTCAGTTAAATAACATCTAACAATTAATAGAGTCAGCTACAGGTTAGTTGTGTAGTGAGACAACAATCTAACTCAGAGATATATCAGCTAACTTATCAATCAACCCAAAATAGCGCATGCATGCATGCAATTAAAATTGCTCAGATGCAGTGGAGGAGACAAGGTTAGTCTAACATGAGTTGTATACTAGTTCTGTGTAAATTTGTCACATGTAATTAGGAGTTGAGTTCATTGGGAATCACACAAGGAAATAGGGACTTTCCTATTCCTTAGGAGGCTAAATTAGCTCAAATTTGTGCTAGGAAATAGAAGGTTGCAGGAGGCCTTAAGTGTCTATGTGTAAGCCTTAAATTATTATTTTGTAGTTTGTGATCTAAGCTAGAGCAAGCAATTGTAATAGTTTGTCTATTCAACTGATTAACACAAAGAGGCTTCATAGAAATTTTCCAATTGGGTTCCCCTAGAGATCACTGTGTACTTGTGGTTTTTCGTGTTGCATGTCTATGCATTTTGTTCTAAATTGTGGTTTCTATTCCGTAGATTATTAGATTAGATTGTGTCTCTTGTTTTGAGTTCAATATATTGAGAAGTTGTAATTTCCATCAATTTTATGCATGGTATCATAGCCTTGAAATCAATTAGAACTAGCATTTTGAATTTATACCTCAATAATTTTGAATTTCCAGCTTCAGTGTAGTAGCTTTTTCTTTAGATTCGTGAGAATGTCCTTCAACAAGCTAATATTGGAGCATTCCCTAGAAGGTAGATCGAATTTGATAGCATGGAAGGACTGAATAGAAGGAGTGCTTGATGATAGTGGTGTGCCATAATATGTTAAAATTGACATAGTGAAACCCCAATAGTCTGATATGTAGAAATTATACAATATGTATATATATCTTGGATTCACCTGATCTAACAATGTACTAAAGTTAAATACTAAATCACTTCTACAAATCTTTCGTGGAATTAAAAACACAATCACTAATCACATGAACATGAAGAAAGATAATTCACACATAACACAATTATTTTCCCTGGGAAAGCTTATAACTAAAAACCGCACTATCTTCTATTGTATATTATATCATGGATCATGAAACAATTACATACAAAACTCTTCTCACAAGAACCTAAGTACATTAGCTAATTGTATCATGTTGTCATACAAAAATTGGCAAATTCCTTATCCAATTTACTGCCTACAGAAAACCTGCCTTCACTGTGCAATTCCTATTGAATGCAATCCCTGAATTGATGCAATCCTGCCTTCATTGATTTTGGAAGTATCATTGGCACATCCAATGGATGTTTTCTTGCATGTGTGCAAGAGGATAATGTCACAACTTATAGTCAACTTCCCTTTCACCTAGAACTCAACTAGGTCTCCACTGGATCTGACATGCATGAAGCTAATAATAGTAAATCCTCTGTTGCATGTGAGATCACTGATTGTAAAGTAATTAATATTTAATTCACTAGATCACTCACTAGTGTATCTTCAGTTACAACTAGCACAACTATGTTTAATTCACTTAATTGAGTTAAACTATTTACAACTTGCACCAATTCATACACCACGCACTTCGAACTCTGTTACAACTAGAATTACTTTGCATGTCCCACCAACCAGCCTCTAACTCGAAATTCACTAGCTAACTATATTTTCCACTTCAGTTAACTATTTCAACTCCACATTGAGAATAGATTATAGTTTAATGTCCATCTGAATTAAGGGATAATGAAAATAGACATGCACCCAGAAATAGGCCTATGGGCCCCACCCTAGTGTAGGTGCTTAATTCAACCAGGTGCTTAATGCACTAGTGTGGGTGGTGAACCTTCTTGTTGAAACTCAACACTCCCTCTCAACAAGAAATGGATTATCCTTCACCTCGATCTTGTCTCTATGGCATTAAAATTTTCTCTTGGTGAGTGCCTTCCTCAGAATATGTGCATCCTGATCTTTCGTAGGAATGTACTGAAGCAACATGATCCTCCTCTACACAAATCTCTGAGATGATGGTACCAGCTATCTATATGCTTGGACCTGTCATGAAATATAGGATTAATCGAGAGTTTAATGCAACTCTGATTATCACAATGAATCACTATTAGATCCATCTGAGAACCAAACAAACCAACTAAGATCTTTATCATCCAGATAGCCTCACATGCAGATTGAGTTGCTGCCATGTATTCCGCTTCAGCTGAACTAAGTTCCACAAATCTCTGTTTCCTATTGCACAAAGAAAAAACTGTAGACCCGATACTAAAGATCGCTCCTGATGTGCTCTTTCTATCCGATAGACTGCCAACCCAATCTGAATCCGTGAAGCCATGCAGCTTCACTCCATCCGTATGTCTGTACCATAGACCATATTCTGATGTGCCCCTTAGGTATCTAAGGACATGTTTCCCCACATTCCAAAAGGTAGTGGTAGACTTAACCATATCTTGACTCAGCTTGTTAACTTCATAGAAAATGTCTGATCTCGTGTTCAGTAGATACATTAGCCAACCCACTAACTGTCGATTGACAGTAGCATCCACTACATCTCCAGAAGTAGCATCCTCTTTCCTCCAGTTTCCTGGAAGAGGAGTATACATGGGTTTGTAGCTCTCCATGTTAAAATTACCCAGTATCTCATTTGCATACTTTCCTTGAGACAAGAAAATTTCACCATCCTGCTGCCATATTTCCAATCCTCCGAAATAATGAAGGAGACCCATATCCTTCATTTCGAACTCCCTTCCAAGATCCTCGTTGCATGAGTGTATTAACTGCTCATAACCAGTATAAATTAGATCATCAACATAAACAAAAATGATCAATAGCTTACCCTCAACCACAATCTGGTACATGTTTGCATCTACTTCACTTTTAGTGAAGCCCAGTCTAGTGAAATAGCTATCTATCTGAGTGTACCAAGCACGAGGTTCCTGCTTCAACCCTTACAACTCTCTTTTGAGTTGGCACACATGCGACTCACTATTGAAGATCTCAAAACCTTCAGGCTTCTCTATGTACACCTCTTCTTCAATGATCCCATTGAGAAATGCAATTTTCACATCCATCTTATGGATGCGCCATACCATCTGCATTGACAATGAAAGGATGGATGTTATGGAAGAGTAACTTGCGACAGGTGTAACGGTCTCATCATAATTTATCCCCTCGATCTGTGAGAAGCCCCAGGCGACAAATCTGGCATTGTATTTCTCCACACTCCCATAAGCAGTTGCCTTTACCTTATCGATCCATCTTGAGCCTACCACTGATTTGTCAACCGATCTTGGAACAATTTCCCATGCATTGTTTTTGGCAATGGAGTCATACTCCTCCACCATTGCATTAACCCAAGTAGGTTGCTGCACTGTTTCCTGAAAGGAAGATGGTTCAATCATAATACATTTTCTCATGAGAGCCATGTATCTAGTAAACCGGTTAGGAGACTATCTTTGTCTGCACTGTGAAGTAGGCGCTGCTACATTCTGTGCAACATAAATTCTCAGCCTATCAGCTTCTGTGGTGTGGCTTCTACCATTTGTGGTGGATGGCTCTGCATGAGTGATTTCCTCCACTTCATGAACCTCCTCATGTGGTTGATCCACAGATTCTTGAGACTCATTCTTGGGAACCAGTAGTTCCTCCTCTGCATGCAAGTCCAAATCCCTCTCAAGAGACAACCGCATGGCTCTCCCGTCATCAAATTTTATATCTCGTTGCACAACAGTCATTCTATCGTTTGGAAAATACACACGATAATTATGGGGTGTTTTTGTGTACTCCAAAAAAATCCCAACCACAGCAGTCAGTTCCAACTTCTTGCTAGTGTTCTTGGTCACATGTACATAAACAAATGAGCCAAAAATATTAAAGTTTGAAACATTAGGTTTCTTACGAGTGAAAGCTTCTTCAGGTGTACTCATGCCAAGCACTCTCTGAGAACAACAATTTTGCACATAAACCGCAGTGTTGCATGCTTCTGCCCACAAACGCATTGGTAGGCCGTGATCACACAACATCGATTTTGCTGCACCCACGATCATTATGCTCTTTCTCTCCGCGACCCCATTTTGTTGTGGGTTATGAGGCACTATGGGTTATCTTCGAACTCCTTCTTTGCTAAAAAAGTTCTTGAATTTGTTAGAGATGTATTCTCCACCATTATCGCTCCTAAGAGCCTTCACTTTCTTCCCCTACTCTTTCTCCACTAATGCCTTAAACTCGCAAAACTTAGAGAATGTTTGATCTTTCTTCTGCATGAAGAAGATCAATTACTTATGTTTTGCATCAACAAATGTTACATAGTACTTATGTTTTGATATTGAAGCAACTTACGAGAAAAGCCATCAACAAATATTACATAGTACTTATGTTTTGTTGTTGAAGCATTCAAGGATATTCCACACACGTCTCTGTGAACTCTCTCAAGGATTCCCAAAACTCGGTTCTCCTTCTCATGAAAGGTGGAATTTACATACTTCGTCATCGTGAAACCCTTGCAATGATCTAACTGAGCAAGTTTTCCCATTAGAAATCCAGTAGATATTTTTTTCATGGCTTTCAAGGCTCCATGATGAAGATGGCCCAATCATCTGTGCCATAATTTGCCCTAATCATGACTAACCACTTTTTATGCCTTTCCCATCATGTCAGCGCAGCCATCTACCTCCAACATGTAGAGATTCTTAACTCGAATCCCTATCATGTTGGCTTGACCCGTTGTTTTATGTCACGTGAAAGATTTTTCATCACTAAAAACAACGGCATAGCCTCTGTACTCCAACATTACAACTAAGACCAAATTTTTCTTCAAACTTGGTACATGCATTACATATTTTAATCGAAATGGTTTACCTGAATCCCTTTGAAAGGTAATGGTACCAATCCCAATAGCACTGTACCGTCCATATTCACCCATATCAATATGAATCTGGAGATCATTCTCCTCCAAGTCACTGGAAAGTTCCTTATCTCCCATCATGTAATGAAGCGCCACTATCCAAATACCACACCGATCCCAATACACTTGACACCATGCATGTAATCAAGGAGAATTCAAGTTCAAATTGTGAGGCAAGGGCCTCACCAGCTGCAGATCCAACAACCTTCTTGTTCTTCTTCTTTTTTGGATAGTTAGTAGAAAAATTCCCATGTTCGTGACAATGAAAACACTTCACCTTGGACATGTCCTGCTTCTTGCCTTTAGAATCGGATTTAGAAAAGAATTTCTTCCCCTTTCCCTTCTTCACCTTGGCATAAAATTCACAATCCTCTTCATCATCATGCTTTGATGAAGATCCATCTCTAGTGTTCCTTCTAAACTCCTTCTCCACCAAATCAGATGATAGTCGTTCCCAATTTGGCATTTTTTTCCATTTTTTGAAAGATTCTTCATAACTGTGCCAAATCTTAGGAAGCCCCAGGGTAGCTAAACTGGCCAAATCATCATCAGCGACTGTTATTCCCACACTCTTGAATCCATCCCAACATTGGACAAACTTCTTGAGATACTTTGGAATGGTGTTGCCCTTTTCCATCTTGATCTTACTGAGTTTATCTTTGAGCACAAATTTCCTATGGTCGCTACTACTTTGGAATAGATCCGTCAAAGCCTTACACATTGCATATGGTGTCATTTTCCCATGGAGGTTTGAGACAATATGGTCTTGTACTCCCTCCAATAGGATCCTCCTCACCTTTGCCACTTTCTTTTTCCATGTATCAAAATTTGCATCATCTGCAGCATCGGGCTAAGGAACATATTTTTCAGTGAATTTCTTCAACCCATTGTCTTTGAGTATTGCCTCCATCCTGTCCTTCTAAGAAATTGAGTTCAAGATGCCCTCAAGTGAATGCTCTAACCTCAAGCCATTGAAAGCCATTTCGATCTTGAATCAGCTGTAGCACCAAGAAAGTATTTCTGCAAATTTTAATTCTATCTAGTCATAAATTAAGCTCCTGCTTCACTTCTGCAATTTCCTGTGCTCCAATACCATTTATAAATTAATGCAATTAGCTGCTTAATGCACTAGTGTGGGTGTTGAATCTTATTGTTGAATCTGAAGATGATACACAACAATTATCCCATGGAACAAGGATGTTTCTAGAACCAGGAGGATCATTCTGAAGGATGTGAGAGACCACATAGTCTTGAATTACATTGAGAGGAGACTTACTTTTCTATGTGGAAGACCCTCACTGAGCTATTCAAAAATAGCAGTTATGCCAGAAAAATTGGTGTGCTGAACAAATTGAGGATTGAAGACAAAGGGTATGAGGTGGTATTCAACAATGGGAAGACCTACCTTAAGATTTTTTCTTCAGGTCAAATAAAGAAGATTGGTGTCATTATCGTGAGCATCTAAAAATTAGGGGAAGATGCATGTGTAGTCTTCAGGAGAAAGGCACAAAATATAGATGTTGTTGTTGAGAGGGAGCAGGATAGAGCTCTCAAGATGTAGCCTCAACTACTTGGTAGTTAGGTTGACCAGTAGGATGATGATGGTGAGGACCAATCAGATACCTCGAGTAGAAGGAGAGTTCAAGATAAGTGGGAAGATGGAGAAATTGCAGATATACCTCTAGGAGTGATGCAAGGAGATGTAGAATCTTAGCCCTAGAGTTATTGAGATTTGGGCAGGTTCCATTGAGGTGTTCCCCTCATGGATCATTACCTTACTACAAGGGCCCACAAATTTTGATAGAAAAAGGATAAGTTTTAGTTGGTGCAGTCAATTGTTGAGGAGCACAAGGAATGTTGATAGCAATGTAGGAGGCACAATTTTGTTTTCCCAATAGAAATTTGCAGAGACATAGTTGATTCAATGTTTTTTTTTATGCTTCTCCGTAGCATTTTTTGCAGTAGAAGCAACAATAATTAGATTTAGTGCTACAGTACATTCCACATGTTCCAGATAAGGGTTTTCCAAAATCCCTTTCTTGCTAAGAAGGTGTTAGAAAATGTAGCAAGAAAGACTCAATTTGACTTTAGCCTTAGTCAAATTGAGTAAATTGAATTTTCACATCAGCATGAGAACTTGAAGGCATTTAACTAGTATGTAATTGTTTTTTTCTCCCAATTAGCTGAGTAAATTCTAGTTAGTGGGATTGGAATTCATTTTTGTATGTCTGATTGCTAAATTTTAGCAATTTAGTTAAATTATTTTTAGTTGTAATCAGTTAAATGACCTCTAACAATTAATATTCAATTGAAGGTCACTTGTGTAGTAAGACAACATTATGACTCAAAGATCTATCGATTAACTGATCAATGAACCCAAAATAGCTTAGGCTTACATGGAATTTCAATTTCTCATGTGGAGTGGAGGAGAAAAGGCTAGTGTAACATGAGTTTTATACTAGTTGAGTATACATTTATTGTGTATAGTCACGAGATCAATTCCTTGGTAATTGCGCAAGGAAATAGGGACATCACTATTTTTTAGGAGCTTGAATTAGCTCAGATTTATGTAAGGAAATAAAAGGCTATAGGGGGCATAAAATGGCTAAGTGTTGCTGACTAGAGTTTCGGAATTAGTATAGAGAACATTTATTCTTTTGCACGTTGTGCTCAGAGCTGGAGCAAAAAATTGTGATAATGTACCTATTCAGCTGTTTAATGCAAAGAGGCTTGAGTGGTTTCTCTGAGTTGCGTTCCCATAGAAATCATTGTGTACTTTTGGCTTTACTTGTTGCATGTATATGCATGTTGTTCTAAATTGTGACTTCTATTTCACACATAAGTAGAGTAGAATTATGTGTCTTGTTTTCTATTCAAAATCTTGAGTAGTTGCAATTTCTATCAAATTTATACAATAGTCCATAGTATTGATCCACAATATTTGATGTCACAAATCCTATTTAGGGATTTGATACCTAATTATTGAATATATAATTAGATGGTCCAATATAATCAATTGGGTTTATCTTGAGTGGTTAGGAGGAATAAATGGGATCCTCCTAGACCAAGTTCAATTATTGCAACTGATATGATGATCGTTGATGCAATGGATTCAAGCCTTGTTGTTGAGAATATTCTTGTTGTGGATCAATATAAAGGTATTTTCCAGATGAAAAATTAAATGACCCAATATATACTGAGAAATGCATTTGAACTTCATATTTCGTATTTTTAATATCATATTACACTAAAGTAGTCACACAATGAATTGATATTAAAAATTTGATATTGTATTTAATTATTGACTTCACTTGGGAGGTGAGTGATGAATTTTGGTATAAAAAATATTGAGAGATAGTTATAATGTTCCTTTTGTTATGTATCATGTCATTTATGGATATTAACATTGGCTTAAAAGGATATCAATAGATATGTTTTAAGTATTTTTTTTGTTATTTCATGCTATAATGTATTATATGATTTGTAGTTACATGCATGTTTTGAATTTATGAGTTTTATATAAGTTGTGGTACATGTATTTTTTCCACTTATGAATTTTTTATTTTATAAACTTTAATCTTAGTTTATTATTTTTAAAAAAATGCATTGCATTGATTTTACTTGAATAAGAAATGTTCTCATTATCCCTTCAGTTGAGAGTAGTGTTGGTTTTTTTTATTATAATATTAATGATAATAGTGTCCATGGGTGCCCAAACTTATATTCATATTTTGTATTGAAATATGCACTTGTAATATTATAATGATAAACACTCATATATTAATTAAGTTGCAATAAAATATGTATATTAAATGTATGATAAAAAAATTAATAGTGTATATATTTACCCAACAAAAGAAATAAATGCCATAAACATTCATCCAATATAAATAATTTAATTAAAAGTTTTCAGATAATGACATTTTTTATGAAATAATTATTCACAAAGCTCATTTACTTTTCCATGAAAATATTGAATGGTTCACCTATTTTAAAATAGACATTTAATACAGGGTTCTCCTATTATAAACCCTATGATATATATCAAATGATTAAAGATTTCTATGGCACTAACTATAGCTTTGTGTCAAGCATTAGTAGCACAAATTTACTAGGAAATTTTTTTTCTCCCATGAGTAATAAAAAGTGAACTATAATGAATGAACAATTGGCCATCATATCAACATTGTTTCATATAACTAGAAACATAAGTTCCCAACCATGCTACTCACTAGCTCTCTAAGAAAATAGCCAAGTTATGAGGTGTGTCCACATTAATCTTAAAATAGCCAAGTTATGAGGTGTGTCCACATTAATCTTACATTCTTTGCACTAGCCCACCTAAAGACCTATGTTGCAACATTTATCTAATAGTGTTTTATAGAGGAAAATTTTGAAGAACTTAATAAATAATTTTATAACAATGACCAATATAATTTATTAACATGTTAATTGGATTTTTTTTTCTTCTCTGTTTTTTAATAAGAAAATCTGTAACGATTTATTTATATTGATAATTTTTTGTTTTCTATTATTTTCAATGTATTTTAATGCACTCTTTCATTGTCTTTTTACAAAATTTACAAATATGTTTTTTGTCATTTTACTCATTGGTAATTCCTATACCTTCTACTAAAATCTATTAATATAAATGTGCTAAAATGACAAATATTAAGAAAAATATATAAAAAAACAAAATATTTATACATCATAAAAAATTTGAAATAGACAAAAATTAATAAATAGATAAATAAAAATAAAAAATTATATATATATATATATATATATATATATATATATATATATACCCTAATGTGTTAATACATGATTAAAACAAATACTTTGGTAGGATAGACAAAGATATACCATAAGGAAAATATGGAAAACAAAATAATGGTATATTCCATTATTTTGTTTTAATCATGTATTAACACATTAGGGTATATATATATATATATATATATATATATATATATATATATATATATATATATATATATACCCTAATGTGTTAATACAGGATTAAAACAAATACTTTGGTAGGATAGACAAAGATATACCATAAGGAAAATATGGAAAACAAAATAATGGTCCTTTGTACCTCCAAAAGGCTTTAATAATGATAGGTACAGACCACACAATGTCAATACATTATTTGGTATAAATACGGACTACACTCTGACAATACATGTTTGGGACATAGATAACGACATATTACAAGGAACATAGGGAAAACAATATAGTTTGCAAATATAATAGTTCCTTCCAAGGCATTGATAATGATACAGACCCAAAATAGCGAAAACGCCTGGTACAGGCCACACTGTGCCCATACGTGAATGAAAGAAAATGCTTTGGGAGCATCGCTCCCAATATACTTCAAGATTTTATACTTGAAGTATAAAATTATCGACCATCTCTGCGACAAATAATATTTATTAAAAAAAAGGGAAAGGATTTCAGTGAAACATACTTTCGTACATTGAGAAAAAACTCTAGATACACTCTGCATTATAGAGATTGCACACATATTAAATTATAAAAGGTACTCAGCTGTCACAAATCTACTCACTCCTCGTTCTATGGACGAAACCCCAGTTCTTCATTTGCTGATTCCAGACGCCCCCAACATACTGCTGTTGTTTCGTTTGAGTGTTGAAGAATAAATTCTCAACTCATGGACTTCCGTAATGGAATGACATAGAATGACATAAAACTCATGGTCTTCTCGCTGAATTTGGATATGTTTAATGAGAAGAACATCTTTTTCATGAAACCATATACCTTTTTTTATAGTTTATGGTCTTATGAAGTAAGTGTTCATATTCATGGTTTAGGTAAATGGTTTCACAAGTTTTATAGGTAATAGTTTTATTTTTGTAGGCAATAGTTTTATTTTTATTTAATTATTTTATATTTTATGATTCAGTTGTGAAATTAGTATTGGAAACATTTATCTTTATTTGCAAATGCAAGTTAACTACGCCACTTGGAATTACAGGCTAGTGATAATTGATAAGATGATGATGCTTTTACTCTTGCCATCTTGCCACATAGCTCTATATTTAAATGGTTAAAAAAAATAAACTCTTTACCAAAAAAACAAAACAATTTTAAAACGTAATCGAAATACCTATATATATATATATGAATATCCCTGAAATGGAAAACCCTAATATCATACGTATGAACACTCCTCGGTATGTTTAAGCAAATCTACTACATGCTTAGATGTTTGCACTACATGCTTAGATGTTTGAAAATTTTCTTCGAACAAATTATCTTTGCGTTTTCTCTTCCGATGTATCTCATCATTCGTTTTCATCAACTCTCGTTCAAAACGTGTTATAGTGTGCTTTTTCAGTTACTCTTTTATCTCTTCAAAGTATCTTTAATGTAGAACGAGATACTCTTATTTATTTAGCTGGTCATGAAATGATTAAAATATTATAAGAAAATTGGTTTGCGGTTACATGACTCTCGTTGGAAACAGGTTAATTTGTAGATAAATGGGAGTGCGGACTAACATATTTTTGGTATGATGTGTGATTTATATTTTTATGTGATAATTGTTTTTATTGAATATAACACACAAGTTATGTTTTATAATTTTGTTTATCAATATCTAACATCCATTTGATGTATTAAGAATTGTCACCAATTTTATTACCAAATATTTTTGACAAAATTTTAAAAACATTTTATGTTGCATTTGTGATGAGTAATTTAAAAAAATGTTTCCAAAAAAACTTGGCACGGAGACTTTAAAAAGCTAAATATTTGACAAAATAAAAGATGTACCAAACCATGGTTTTGAAAAACTCATAAAGAAAGCAAAAAGAAACACCCCTCAAAGTCATGTCATAAAGAATCCCAAAATGTTCGTTTGAGACACAATAGATAATGGCTATTAAAATGGATATCTTCAGATTTCAATAATGAATTACTCACTCCACCGGAATTAATGGAAGGCTTGAATTAAATTATAGGATTAAGAAAAATATATAAGTTTTGGTAAAATATATTTTAGCATGCTTTCTATTCACTTGTAAGGCTCGTCTCGAAAAACCAATCACTTTTTTTAAAGATCAAATATGGCTTTCCATTCACTTGTAATACTCTGGTCTCTAACAACATACTAGTGAGTAACCAAACACCTTATTATTTTAAAGATGAAATATGGTTAAAAGGAGATTTTTTTATGAAACCAACTCACAAAACAAAAGAAAAGATAGATCAATGACTTAGAAAAAAGCCTCTTCGAGGGGGAAACCTCATTTACATTACACAAATGAACAATTCTTGGATGATAAAAATGAAAAAACGTCCCTCCTATATATAAGTGTCCAATGGTTCACCATATACTCATAGCCGACATAAGAATAACAATGTAAGGGCACAACAATAAAAATAACGGGTTTCTATGGGGCACAATAATAACAATATGGATACTGCATAGGTACAAAAACAACAATAAGGGGGCTATAATAACAATAACAATAAGGGGATACACTAGTATTATAGGGACTTAACATGCCCCTCTCCTTCAAACAAGTGTTGTCTTCAACTCTTGAGTAGTTCTAGATGCTTTTATATAAAATTCTCATCCTCCCATGTGGAACCTTCAACAGGTAATTTCTTCCACTTGATGAGATACTCTGAAATTGATCAATTTCATAGTTGTCAAGTTCTTGTTTGTGTGGTTTCTTAAGGTTCCAATATGATTTTTCCTTCTTCATCATGTTGTGTCAATATTGTTTGAACTGGGAGCTTGTCACCTATAACCTTCTTTGAGCATGAAACATAGAAAACTGGGTGCACTCGGGAAGATCCGGGAAGCTCCAATTTGTATGCCATAGAACCAATATTTTGCTACACCTTATAAGGACCATATTACTTTGATGATAATTTATTATCCTTCTTAGCTTGCTTGAGGTACATTTGTTTGTATGGTTGTATCCGTAAAAATAACGAGTTGCCTATATCAAAACCTTTTCCACTACGATGTTGATCTCCCTATTGTTTCATTCGATTCTGCGCCAAGGTGAGGTTATCCTTTAAGAGTTGGAGAAATTGTTGTTGATGCTCAATGTGATCTTACACTGCTTGAACCCTAGAATTTTCTCTTAAAGATGATGTGATGGATGGTGGATGATATCCATAAAGTGCCATAAATGGGGTCATTTTTGCTACAGTATGGAAGGAAGTGTTATACCACCATTCAGCGAGAGGTAACCACTTCACCCATTGTGTTTATTTATCAGATACAAAGCAACAAATATATCCTTCAAAACATTTGTCCACTATCTCAATTTTCCCATCATATTGAGGTTGATATGATGAGATCTGAGCCAATTGAGTACTCAAACAATAGAATAATTCCTTCCAACATTTTCGTGTAAAAATGGGATCTTTGTTGCTTACCATTACCTTTTGGTTTCCATGTATTTTTTGAACTATTTCCATAAATACAGTGGCAACTACACTAGCTTTAAATGGATGAAATAATGCACAAAAGTGTGCATACTTGGTAAGTCTATCAATTATCACCATGATGAGAGTCTTTCCTTTGAACTTGGGTAAACCTATGATAAAATCCTTTGAAACCTCCTCCCAATGTTGACTTAGAATTGATAAAGGTTGTAATAGGTCTGGGGTCTTAATTGTCTCAACTTTATTTTCTTGGAAAACCAAACATTCTGCCACAAACTTTTTAATACTAGATTTATGGTCATCCCAAAAAAAATCCTTCTTGACCCTATGGTAAGTTTTTAAAAATCCTGAGTGCCCTCCTAAGGGAGAGGCGTACAATTCAAAAATAATATTTTGTTTGAGTTGGGAGTTCTTACAAATATATAAGCGATCTTTATACAATAATGAATCATTTTTCCAGCTAAATGTTTTAGATGTACTAGGATCTTTCTGCAAATTTTGAATGAGTGTCTACACCTCTTCATCATTCTTGCATTCATCCCTTGCTTTATTTATCCACTCAGGTTGGATAATAGAAATGGCACAAAGCATTGCTTCCACATCCTCATCCTTTCTTGAGAGTGCATCTCCAACAAAATTTTGTTTCTTTTTTTTGTAGATGATTTCTGTTAAACAAAGCATGGTGAAACACACATAGAAGGAAAGAAAAGCATTGAGATGCATTATAATTCATAAAGATGCATATATATAATACAGTAGGTGACCCTTGGTTTTCCATTCCAAGTGGTCTCTTGGAATCCGTTTGTCCATTCGCCTTCCACACCTACCGATTTAGGATTAGGTGTCCAACATTCCCCCCTTAATCTGAAGGGGTATGTGTGAGTCCAAGAAGAGAGTTGTAATACAAATCTGCAAAGTATGCATGGTAGCACTTAAGCTGAATCAACTCTCTCAAATGTTGGCATAAAGACGTGGTTTAAGGATGACCACCAACACTGGAATGCAATTCTTATTTCAGTTTCCGAAACTCTTCCAAATCTGGCAAGAAGTTGAGGGCTTCTGCTAGAGGAAGTGTCCCTCATATTTGAAGAGGGAGGCCTTAAACCAAGAAGAAGGGAGTTCTACAACCTGTGATGGTTTAAGGATGACCACCAACGCTGGAATGCTTAATGCATTTCCCAAAACTCTACCAAAGCTAGCAAGAAGCTGAAGTCTTCTGCTAGAGGAAACACTTTGAATTCTTCGAAGAGGAATAATATAAACCTCGCATAGATAGTTTAAGGTTGTCCTCCAACCAAAGGAACCCTCATGGGCTTCCGTGTCTCTAGCTACAACTCTGAATTTGGAATGAGAGATTGTGGCTCAATCTCGCTTGAACTGTTGTCTCTGGCTACAACCCTAAATCTGGAATGACGGGTTGTGGTTCAGGCTCGCTTGATGTGGTTTCGAAGCTTGTATATGACCACCATTTCCCCCGTGTCAAGTACAAGGTGAGATGATTGCGAAAACTCAATTACAATATTGTTCAATATTCTAGAACAAGTTCTGACATGTGACTTAAACATCTTCTTGGATATTGATGCCCATTGCCAGGAAGCGATCCATCCAAGATAAATCTTTGTTCTTGCAGGAGGCTTGTTTATGAAGCATCTGTGTGAAGAATGGGTGTGCCGACTATAGTTCTTGCATGGGTGAAGATCAAAACAATGATCTTTCATATGGCCAACGCGATCATAACGTTGGCATTTTTCAATTTGTTGTTGTTGCTATGGAAGAGGTGCAGGATCTCGAACAGATGTAGGTGAGCTATCATGAAGAAATCCAGCACTCTGAAATTCAATGGTCTTTGAGTAGTCTGAAATATGAAAGAACACATCCTTGTCATATCCAAGACCTGTTCTATGCTTGTTATGCACAAGCTCTTCCCAAGGTCTAATGATGGGCTTGGGAAGTGCAGGCTGGATTTTTTCCTTTTTTGCAAATCTTCTCCTAAAATGGGTACCGGATCTGCAATTTCGTGTTGCTGATGGGATCCTTTCTCAATTTTCTGAACAAGAACAACTTCAGAATGATGAGTCCACTATTTTAATTCTTCTTGTTGTAGCTGAGATTCAAGCTGCAAAAATTCAATGTTTTCTTGTGCGTTATACAAACAGGTTTGAATTTGAGAGAGGGTTTCCTTGATCACTATCACTGTATCATGATCAGTGGAACATATCATAGTTTTAAAGAACTCTAATACTTCAATAATTTGATCCATTTTCTTTATAATCAATATTTCACATTAAAAAAATGATTAAAGTTCACTCATGACCAGCAAAATATGTTTTTAGGGAAAACAATACAAATGATTTTTTTTAGGGAGACGAAGAGGTAGCCATTCAGCTGTGATATTGAGAGAGTAGAATAAAGGAAATGGACCACTATGATCACCCACCACCTTCGTGTTTTAAGTTCTTTTTCTCATGCCTTTTGTTGTAGGTGTTGTAAGAGATAGGCGGCATTCACGAGTGCTTATATAAACCAATGTCTATAAAAAATACTTCACCATATTCAACACACATCAACCCACATTCAATAATATATGCACAGACCTAAATTCGACGCTCCAATGTGCATTTCAGCACTCGAATGCTACTGAAATTCATCCATAAATATATTTATTACTCGAGCGTTGATATGGTGGCCAGGTGATCTAACATATTCCATTCTCTTCGGTTGTCTTAATTACGGAAATATTACTTTCGGTGTTCTTTTCAGATCAAGGGGGTTTTTTTAGAGCGAAAATACAAAGTAAAACTAGAAAATAGTGTGTATAGAGTAGACCGGAAACAACTTCGATGCCAAGAACTACGACAAGAACATGTAGAGTGTCTTTGGAGGAGAAGAACTTTATTTGACCTGCAAGGAAGTTAATGAAACGTTCGACTCCATGGGGCTTCAGGAAAACCTATTATGACGAATCTATGCATATGGCTTTGAGAAGCCTTCTGCTATCCAGTAGAGAGGAATTGCTCCTTTCTTCCAAGGTCTCGATGTTATTCAACAAGCACAATCAGGAACAGGAAAGACCGCAACGTTTTGTGTAAGAATTCTACAACAGTTGGACTACAACCTCCCACAATGTCAGGCACTATTTTTGGCCCCAACCCAACAATTATCCCAGCAGATAGAGAAATTTATGAGGGGATTTGGTGATTACTTACAAGTAAGAGTGCATGCATGTGTTGGTGGAACAAGAATTTGAGAGGATCTTCGTATTCTTCAGGTTGGTGTTATGATATGCTGCGTCGTCATGCCTTTCATTCAAATCAGTGTTGCGGCACCTCCCGCCAACTCTATCGAAAGCTCAGAGACCAGTTTGATGCCCAAATCACAGGCCGCTATAATTGGCTTTGTTTTCGACTACCCAACACTAGCAGTCTGAGTCACATGCACCAACTCTATTTGGATGCAGTGGTATGATAATAGGACGGTGGTATTTAGAATACCTTTCTATATATATATATATATATATATATATATATATATATATATATTATGGACAACATGGAACATAGTTGGAGGGCCGAGAGGCCAAGGTTACGTTGCTAATTTAGACAAGGTCACTTGGTGTACACGGACTTTCGTTGTTCCAACATTGATATTAATATTCACGCGACGTCTAAGCCAACTCAACACACAATCAATTATAAGATAATGCGTCGGTTCATTTACTCAAATGAATTGAGACAATTTTTTGTTTCAAGCCAATGAAGCAACGATGACAATGTACTTACAATTTTAATGGAGTTCCTTTAAATTCGACCGTCACATTCTTTTCTCATCAACAAGTCACACGATCAATTTCCTGCCCCCCAATGAAAACACAGTTTCAACAGCTATAGCTATCAAAGTCCCCCAATTCATAAGCCCATTAGCTGCGAGCCTCCGTCCAGCAAAGGTAATTTTTTCGAGGATAATTTGTGAGGTCCTTGTATTCCATCGTGGATGAAAATGGGAGGATATTTGCCTTTGCCTTTCCTTATGTCTATGGCAAGCCTTCGAGCAAGTCTCAGATTACGATTCTTAATGCGGATATCGCATTTTTTTTTGGAACACCACAACATAAAATGCAGGAAAAGGAGGAGACAGCATTGTGGTTCGAATTATCTTAATCGAGGCAAGTAGATATAACAACCTGAATGGAGAAAATGTAGATACCAAACCCCATGGAGGAAACTATGCTCGAATAAATGAGAGCGTTAGGTTTTTGAAGCTTAATGGAAAGCTTAGTCAAAGTTATGGTTACCCTAATGAGGAGATTACATGCAGAATGATTAGCCTAACGTGCCAGAGAAGTCTATTCGCAGCAGAGGAAGTAATGTTCTGACCTAATAATTCAATTTGCTTGTGCCTTACACCACTAGCATGGCATGGCTGACAAAACTAAATATTATTGGCAGGAATATCAGTGACACAAGTACGCAAAAATATTGTAATGGTTCCTTCAAAAGGCAGTGGTGACAGAGCTTGATGGACATAGAAATAATTAGAGGAGTTACAAGGGTCAAGACAGCTAAATTTAGAACCTGTGCTCTGATGCGAAACTGAGGGAGGAAGGACTCACAACAGAAAAAAAAACCACAAAAACAAATGGCTCATTGACATGAACAAGCAGTAGATTTCTCGCTCTGATACCATGTTAAACACAGCATGGTGAAACACGCACAGTAGGTGACCCTTGGTTTCCCATTCCAAGTGGTCTATTGGACTCCATTTGTCAATTCGCCTTCCACACTTACACATTTAGGATTAGGTGTCCAACAATTTCAAAGTCATAACCCAACATCTTTATGACCCATTTTTATTGCCCTTCTGAAGATAATCTTTGTTCCAAAATATACTTAAGGCTATCATGATTTTTTTTTTACCTTGAAGTGTCTTCCCATTAGGTAAGATCACCATTGCTTTAGTGCATGAGTATTGCCAACATTTCCTTCTCATCAATAGGTTTCTTTAAATACTTTCCTTTGATTGGATGAATTTCAAAAGCAATGGGAGTTCCTTCTTGCATTAAAGCTGCACCAATTCAATATCCTGAGGCATCACTTTCCACAATAAATGTTTTTTGTGAAGTTTGGAATAACTAAGATCGGTGCTTGGAAAATTTCCTCTTTAAGGTGTTCAAAGGCCTTAGTTTATTTTGGAGTCCAAGAAAATGCATCTCTCTTCAGTAATAATATTAGAGGTGCCAATATTCTCCCATAATTCTTAACAAACTTGTGATAATACCTTGTTATCCCCAGAAATCCTCGAAGATGCTTTATGGTTGTGGGGATTTTCCATTCCTTCATGGATATAATTTTGTTAGGGACTACCTTAACACCCTCATGAGATAAAATGTGACCCAAATATTCCACCTGCTGTAATCCAAAGAAACATTTGGAGGTTTTTTCATATAATTGTTTCTCCTCCAATAGTTTGAGAACCCTGTTAACATGTTGAAAATGATCCTTTGAAGACTTATTGTAGATTAGTATATCATCAAAAAATACTAACACAAATTTTTAAAGGAATGGTTTGAAAATGCAATTCATCAAACCTTGAAATGTGGAAGGTGAATTAGTGAGGCTAAAAGGCATGACTAAAAATTCAGAATAACCCTCATAAGTTCTTCATGTAGTTTTCAAAATGTCTCCGGTCTCCATTCTAATTTGATGATATCCAGAACGAAGATCCAATTTCGTGAAGTAAATTGCTACATGTAATTCTGATCCAGGTGGATACTGGTGGCCACCTACCTATTCAACTTCAGGCCCCACCATTGTCTCTTTCAGTTTTTCAGTTTCGGCACAACTTACTATTTTTAGCAGTTTTTCAGGTCCTGAACTTCCAGAGCCATTTTGAGGCCCTAAACGACATTTTTTGGGCATCGCTTTTCTAGCGAATATGATTCTATTCCAGAATCAATATTCATGGCAATATTTTTAGTCCCTGGATAGATCTTTATAACAATGTATCATGTGCGTCAAACAGAGATAGTATGTCAAAGTTATGTCCCTGGGAAATTGAAACACCAATTTACCCAAATGGGGCCCATAATTTTGGTGCTTCATCTCCTAGGGTTAGGTTTTTGGACATTTAGGGTTTTCCATTGTTTATAAATAATAAATAGGCCTCGAGCCTCATTGTAACTCAATTCAAAGGCCTGTAGCCACCACATCTCTTATTAGAGATAAACTACCAGTGCCCTAGCTAGTTTATTAGCATTCTCTCTGTCAGAAAATTTCAGTTATTTGATATTAATGAAATGAAGTGTTATTTTTGCTGCATCTTTGTATCTATGGTTATATATGTATTCTATTGTGTTCCTGCATAAATCCGGATCAAATTCATCCAATATTTCATCAATGATGTGGATTGGAAATTTATCTTTAATAGTGATCTTATTGGGCTTCCTATAATACGAACACATACACCATGTCCATCCTTCTTGGGCACCAATACTACTGGAGCAGAGAAATCACTTTAACTATGTGGAATTATACTAGCCTCTAACATTTCTTCAACCATACGTTCAATCTCACTCTTTTGAGCATAAGGATACCTACAAGGCCTAAAGTTTGGAGGAACACTTCATGGAATCGAATGAATAGCCTGATCATGATCACAAATAGGTGGGAGTCCTTCGTGAGTCTCAAACGCCTTGGAATGATTGTCTAATACGTTTCTGTAGATCTGGAGAAATAAATTATTTGATGTTTGAACCTCTAGTGAGCTTAATTGTGCAATTACGCCTCGTTCTTTCTTCAGAATATTTGTCATGACATTAGAGTTGATTATATTTCTCAACTTCCTTGCGATACCCTGTCATTCAACCTCCTTTCCTTCCAAAAACAAAATTCAAGAAAAAATCTTGAAAATTAAAAGCTACCGGCTCCAAAGCTTGTAACCATTGTACTCCTAGTACAACATCAGCACCACCCATTGGAATGGAGGGAATTGAACTATTCAATACATAATCCCATGAGTGATGGGGTGCTAACTAGGGTATCCATGAGAGGTTAAGCTCTAACTCCAATCTATGACATGCATACAAGCAATGGAAAAAGCCACAACATGACAGGGTCATACCCAAGGCATAAATAATGTTGATGGTCAAAAATGCAAAATCAGAAAAAGTGACTTAGCCCTATATTCCAGTAAAATGATCATACCTCAGTATCGATGTAATAAAAGGTGTCCTATAAATATAGAAGCAAAAAATTGACTCCCAAGTCCTCTTGCAAAAGGTAGACTAAAAAACAGATCATAAAGCTCAAAAACCCACTTTAACCAAAAAATTAAAAAATGAATATTGCTCAATATGCCAAAAGATGCAAAAAAATGTTTTCAAAAGCACCTCATACCTCTATTGTTGATCATTGTGAAGTTTGGGAAGAAAGGAGAAGGGAATTCCCAAGGGTTTGAGACCAAGATAAAGGAGGAGAAAGCAACCATCTTCAAGCAAATAAGTAATGAATCACCTCACTCTCAATAATTTTTGCAAGAAAATGTCGACCCATTTTTTTTTGGAAGTGAGGGGTTCCAAATTTTTTAGAAAATATTTCCCCAGTCGTGGGCTTACTATGCCTAGCGCGCGCCCAGAGGGGACTAATTGCTGGAATGCCATGGGATGCCTAGGGTCAGGCCTGTGGGTTTCCTGTGTCATTGTCTCAGCTAGGGGGAGAAATAGGGAAAACAAAATATCAATTTAACCTCAATTAATTTTGTTGTACTTTCCCATAATTTTATAGTGACCAATATACATAATGTGGGTGTACGATAAACCATGCTTTTGGAATGGAGCGAAAGGAAACACTCCAAGAATGAAATCCAAGCCATGGCCTATGAGCCAACTATCAATGCCTTGAGGGACTGTGGTTTACTCAAGTTCTTCAGAATCCCGAGGATGGCCAGTCAAGACCATCTCTTGTCATAAATTGTGCACTAGTGGGATGTGGAAACTCAACACTTCATTTTTGGGCTAGAGAGATTCACCATAGAAGCCACAAACATATATTTTCTCACCGGTTTATCGAGGAGGGGAGCTCCAGTTGTGTTGATAGGGGTTCAAACAAATATAGGGGAAAAAATTAGAAGTATGAGGGTTACACATTACAGACCAATTCCAGGGCATAAAATTATAGGATCCATAGAGAAGAGATATCAGACTTGACCCCCTCGAATAATAGCCTATACGGTGACCCGAGTAGTAAGGTCATTATCACCCCATATAGTGACAATTACATAGTTCGAGCTAAGTTTATGATGTTTGGAACCCACATTATTCAACTGGTGTGATGGAATGGTGGTTATTATAAAGACTCAGCTTACAAAGATGAAGAGGGGAAGGAGTGAAACTTGCAGTTATGGGAGTGAATTGGTGAGCTTCGTTTCCAAGAGGATTGCAATGGTGGGCCAAAAAAAATGGATTATGAAACCTCTCCACTGGCAAGATAACCCCATACTGATCTAGCTAGATTAGATTAGGATCATAAGACAACTGATTAGCCACAGAAAACGATGGATCCAAGCATGTTTTCAGTAGATCAGAAAGGAACAACAAGATTGATGGCTAATGAAAGAGATCAGGTGCTCTTAAGAGACACTTAACCAACCCAAATAAAACTCACAAAAAAAACTGATCTAGGCCAAATACAACAAGTAAACAATAAACCAATATTGCTCATATATAGAAACAAAGATATCAGACTAAAATCCCAGGGTTTTAAAGGGCTAGAAATATCGACTGTGGACATATAATGGCTTGGAAGTGGCTAGCCGTGGGCATAGTATTTTCAACCTACGGTTAAGGAGTCCTGGGCTGTGGGCAGAGCCTTAGAAGGTCACAGTTATGGTTACAATGATGGAATTCCCTATTTCCTTGTGAAATGGTGAAAAAGAATTCAGCTTACAAAGACAATGACCTTGAAAAATAGTCGAAAATAGTCGCAAAAATACAAGGAAGCTCAAAAAATCATAAAAAAAAAGATCTGATCATGATTTAAAGCAAATAAGACATGACAACGGGTGTGCTCTAATTCAAAGCACCAGTTATGTCGCAATCGAAATCACAAGGAGTTGTTTCTCTATGACCTAATATCAGTTAGATCACCACACAGATACAACTCTGACTAAGAATATATACAAGATCCTGGTCCCACATGACTCACAAGAAGCATGCAATTTGATCTATGCTATGAGGAAGAGAAACTTACCTTACCTCCTCACAGATTGTGGAAGGATCTTGAGTTTGAAACGGAATTCTTGCACTATACACAAGCGATGTACCCGATTTGCTTCTGTACTCAACACTTGCACACAATCACAAACATACAAGGACAAAAATTGATGTTTCTCGAAATATCATTAGATAAACAAAGATATAATGATAAACCAATCACATAAACTGAAACACGATAATATCAGGGAGAGAACATAGATATTCATTAATGTCAATAACATTATACAATGCTTCTATACCTCTGATCAAATGTCTCCTCTCTGAGATCCAAGAGAGTTTCCCCACTAGATGTGATGGGTGAGTATGAAGTTCACTAACACAAAAACTAAGACCTCAAAATCTCTCAAAGTGATATCAATATAGTAGCAAAGAATCAAGATCTCAGTGTGACAACAATATGGCTCTCTAGGCTCTCCAAAACAAGCCTCACCCTCCCGAATGATCCAATATAAATAGGTAAATGACTGATCCTAGGAGGATGAATGTGGATGTTGAGGATGGCGATAATTTAGAGAAACTTCTAATGGATGAGTCCTAGCCAACTTGAATCAATGAGTAATCGAGGTAAACTCCTAGGGATTGGGTCATTTAGGAAATGTCCCTTGACCGTAGGCTCAAAAAAGAGGAATGAGGGCCTTAACCACGAGCATAAGAGACCCTGGTCATGGTTGAAGGCTCTCAACCATGGACATAATAGGCCCTGTTCATGATTAAGGGTCAAACTGGCAGAAAAATTCACCTCGTGTCGAGCACAAGGAAACTGATCATGATGGGTAAGGGTAAGCGATGTAGGGGTAGAAAAATAGGATGATAAAACATAGCTTAATGATAAATAAACAAAGTGGAAGAGAGGTGGTGCTGACATTGCAAGCATGATTATGTGGTTCCTTGAGAGCATGACACGTGGGAGGAAAAATGGGATTATTGGGTATCCAAGTCAGCTAGATCTGAGTCACATGTGGCACCACACATAGATTTCGATGTGGAAAATTATGATGTCAACAGAAAACATGGAAAAATATTAGGATTTGTGCCAAGGGGTCAACTTATGAGAATTTGTGCCTTTAGTGTAAAAGTGTGTTTCAAGCCCCAAAGCATGTAAATCCTAGGCAATTAATGTTAAGGTAAATCCATGCTTAAGCCATTAGTCATAGTTCAAGGTCACATGTGTTGAGACACTATTGAGCAAGGTGTGACACAAAATGAAATATGGCATTATTGGCACCAAATTTTGGTAAGATAATAGTTAAAGTATTGTGTTGGTAGCATGAATTGAATATATTGATAATGTTAATAGAGATAATTTTACGAGGGGAAAAAATAATGGTATAGTACTCATAGTAATTAAATTAAGAAGATATAGAATAATGTGCATTTGCTAAATAGAAATTAATGACTATTGTTTTCTAGGTGGGAATCAAATGATGAGATATAGCACCAAAAAGAGTTCTGAGAAATTAAAGGAGGAATTGTCACTCAGTGCATCCTATATGAGAAATGCATCCTCAAATACCTCCATGTAAAAATATATGTCATATTTGTGTGTTTTTTATTCTGTTGTTGTACGATTCATGTGCTAATTATGTTGCTTCTTAAATGATTGAATGTTAATTAAATATAAAATATAAATTTCAGAATAATTGTTTAAATTGGTCTTAATACTTATTCAACCCCCCCCTCCCTCCTCCCTTCTCCCCCCCAACCCGCCCTTAGTATTAACCTAGTTTCCTATAACATATTATGATAACCAACTAGGGGTTTAATTTGACTTATTAAACCTTGAAAATGAGTTGGAAATAAACCCTTATAGAGTATTCCTCATATTTCCCACAAGGCCATAGTACCTTTTTCCATGAGAAATGGGTGTTGACATGGCATCCTCTTGAATTATGGTGGTTAATTACGATAGGTCAATTTTTGAGAGGTATAAATTTCTCATACAAGCTTTGATTTAGGTGATTCATGAGCCACTAGAAAGGTATTATGCATATATTATGAAATCTAGATCCAAATTAAGCTCAAGAGCACAAAAAGTGGTCATTTAATGCCTCAAAATGGCTCCTATTTTTTCATCCAAAATATTCCAAAATGGGGCCTTTAATGAAAATGACCATGCAAGTTGATTCCTCTAATTTTTTCACTCTAAAATAATCAAGCTGGAGGACAAATACTATAATGATCCAATCTAAATTAATATCATTTTTTTTTAAGTAAAGAACAAACTAACAAGTGGGTGTAATTATGTTACTCTAACATGTATTACATCTATCCCTTATCATTTAAAATTGTTGATAAGGTTCTAAATATTGAATTTTATCATTCATCATCTCCACAAACCACAAAAACATTGTGAAAGGATTGAATGAGTGTGTTCTTGCTTTTTTAACTCAAGGTTGAATGAAGTTTATGTTTTCTTTTTAGTGTGGATAGTAAACATTCTTGGCAACTGTTTGGTTATAATGCTATCATCATAACAATTGCACAATTACATGTAAACTTATTATATGAGCTTGAAATTATGATAGCAATATGTCCATTGGTAATACGAGTTCTTATCTAATCTAACTGTGCAAATCATTTTGGTGATAAATGGACAATCCTTTATATTGTGGGTCAAATGCAAACTTGTAACATTTTCTCTATGATTTATCTTGAGAGGGGTGTGTGGTTCCTTTTACTTATTGATTAAACTAAGTCTTATTTATCTTTACAACCTTAACCTAAGGTCTTATTTATCTTGACATCATTAACCTAGTTTGATCATTTTAGGTATTCCCTCAGAACGTCTAAGGCATATCAACCTAGAAGTGAGACAAAAGGACACCAAACTGACAATGGGTGGCTAAAATGGACATTCCCTTCACAAAAGGTTTAATGTCATCATCCATGGTTGTTGGTGGTTTCCATGTAGACTCTAAATTATTTTTATTCTACACAATATATTATGGCTAAGAGATTGATGTTTTCTATTGTGTTTTGTTGGTTTGTGAGTATTATGTCTTACTTAAACATTTATTTATGTTATTTGAAACTATTTTTAAACTTTATTTGAATCCTATTAAATATGTTATCATCTTCACATGATCAAAATTTTCAAAAACTTAATAAATAATTTTATAATAATGAGTAATATAATTTAATAATATGTTAATATGAATTTTTTTTCATTCTCTTTATTTTTTAATAAGAAAATTTGTCATAATTTAGTTATATTGATAACTTTTTTGTTTTCTATATTTTTCAGTCTACTTCAATGTATTTTTCATTGTTTTTTAACAAAATTTACAAATATACTTTTTGTCATTTTACTCATTAGTAATTCCTATCAGTCTACCATCCACTACTAATATGATTGTGTCAGTGTGAGAAATATTAAAAAAAACCATATAAAACACAAATAACAATTCCATAAATACAATGACAACAATATAAACTAAATATATAAAAAAATGCTCCATACTCTGTTAATACATTATTGAAACAAATCCTTTGGTAGGATAGATAAAGAGATACCAGAAAGAAGACAGTGTAAACAAAATAATTGTCAGATATAACATTACCTTTATACCTTCAAACGTCAAAAGGCTTTAACAATGATACAGACCCTATATAAAGAAAATGCTTGGTACAGACCATACTCTTTCAATACATACTACAAATACAGACTACACTGAAAATACATGATTCGAAAAACAGATATAACGACATATTAGAAGGAAGATGGGGAAAAATATAACAGTTCCTTCACAGACATTGATAATGAAACAGGTCCAATTGATAATGAAACAGGCCCAAGATAGCGAAAACGCTTGGTACACGCCACAATGTGTCCATACATGAAAGAAATAAAATGCTTTGGGGGCATCGCTCCAAATATATTTTAAGATTTTATATTAACTCAGTCTTAAAAATATAATAAAAAATTATCCACCATCTCTGCTACAGATAATATTTATTACAAAAAAGGGAAAGGATTTCAGTGAACGACACTTTCGTACATTGAAAAAAAACTCAGGTACACTCTGCATTATAGAGATGGCACCGATATTAAATTATAAAAGGTACTCAACTCTCACAAATTTACTCACTCCTCGTTCTATGGACGCCCCAGTTCTTCATTCTCTCCTTTTTCATGCCAATTTTCTGATTCCAGACGCCCGAAGGTACTCCTGTTGTTTCGTTTGAGTGTTGAAGAATAAATCCTCCTCCTCCGGAATGGACTGACATAGAAGCCTGCGCGAGTTTTGATAAATTATAAAATTCAAGGACTTCTCCCTGAATTTGGATCTGTTTAATGAGAAGATCATCTTTTTCATGAAGTAAATGTTCATCTCGTTAAAATTCTTCATACTCATGGTTTAGTTACCTGGCCTCAGTTTTCGGCGTTCACAGGTAACAACTCTATTTCTATTTAGTTATAAGTTAGTTATCAAATCAGCAGTGGATATCACTTACTCAGCAGTTCTATTTAGTTATAAGTTAGTTATCAAATCAGCAGTGCATATCACTTACTCAGCAGTGGTTAGTAATGTGAGCATAGTGAGGATTTTACTCCTACCACATAACTCTATGTTTATTAGACGGTTAAAGAAAAATAAACTCTTAGCTAAAAGGAAACAATTTTAGACCATAGTCATGCCTTCTTACATATATATGAATTTTAGTCCAGAGGCATGCCTTATTTCATATATATGAATTTCCATGAAATGGAAAAACCTAATATCATAATTATGAACAATCATAATTAAGAAAATTGCTTGGCGTTCTCTCTTGTGATGGATCTCATCGTTCGGTTGCATGACTCTCGTTGGAAACCGGTTATAGTGTGCTTTTTCAATTGATATTTTACTTTGAGGATCATCTTTGATATTAGACTGAGTTACTCTTACTTATCTGCTCATGGGATCATTAAAGTGTTATAACGAGTTGGAAACAGTTTATAGTGTGTTTCTTTTTAATTGTTTCTAAAAGCATCTTTGATATAGAATGAATGGGATTGTCTAAATAGTGGGATGACCAAATTGTATGATAAAATTGGTTAATTTGTAAATAAATGGGAGAGTAGACCAACATATTTTGGGGGTGATAATTGTTTTAATTGAATATAACACACAAGTTATGTTTTATAATTTTGTCTGTCAATACCTAACATTGATAATTGTCACCAACTTTATTACGAATTATTTTTGACAAAATTCTAAAAACATTTTATGTTGCCTCGATGAGTAATTTAAAAAAATGCTTTAAAAAAATAGCCATGGAGACTTTCAAAAGATAAATACTTTGACAAAATAAAATATGTATCAAAGCATGGTTTTGAAAATCTCATAAAGAAGGGAAACAAAAAAACACTCCTCAAAGTAATGTCATAAAGAATTCCAAAGTGTTCATTTGAGACACAATAGATAACGTCTATTAAAATGGATATCTTCAGAGATCAATCATGAATTACAGACTCCATTAGAGTGAATGGAAGGCTTGAAGTATGCTTGAATTAAATTATAGGATTCATCAAAACATATAAGTTTAGGTAAGCCATATTTTACCATGATTTTTATTCACTTGTAAGACTCCTTGAAAAATATACTAGCTAGTAACCAAACACCTTTATTTTTTAAAGATCAAATATGGCTTTTCATTCACTTGTAATACTTTGGTCTCTAAAAACATACTAGCGAGTAACCAAACACCTTATTTTTTTAGAGATCAAATATGGTTAAAAGGAGATTTTGTTATGAAACGAGCTCACAAAATAGAAGAAAAGATAGATCAACGACTTCGAAATAAGCCTCTTCGAGGGGGAAACCTCATTTACATTACATAAATGAACAATTCTTGGATGATACAAATGACAAAACCTCATTTCTATATATAAGAGTCCAATGGGTCACCATATAATCCTAGCCAACATAACACTAAAAATGTAAAGGCACAACGATAAAAATACTGGGCTTCTATGGGGCACAACAATAACAATATGAGGACTACATGGGTACAACAATAACAATAAGGGTGCTATAATAACAATAAAAATAAGGGGATACACTAGTATTATAAGGACCTAGCCGATTTTTTATGATAATATTTTGAGATGGATGAATTATTTTTGGATACAAATAGTCATATCATATATTTATTAGCAAGAATTATATTCAGATATGCTTTAGTGACCAAGAGAAATTTGAAATCCATCATATTTATCTAATTTTTAACTATATATAACAAATTTGTTTTCATAAATAGTTTTCAAGGCTATGTTATTGAATGGTCCATGTTATTTCCTAACAACATTTGATGTAATAAAGTGTATTTAAAGGAAAAATATTAAATAGTTTCAAATCCCATGGTATCTAATAGTTGTTAGAAATTGTAACAAGAAAGGTGCAATTTGACTTTAGCCTTATTCAAATTGAGTAAATCAAACTTCCATATGAGCACGACAACTTGGAGGTAGTTAACTAGTGTGGCATGGATCTTGTCATTCAGTTAGCTCAGTAAATTTGAGTTAGTGGGCTTGGATTTCATTCATGCATATGAGATTGCTAAAGTTTGGCTACCTAGTTCAATTATTTTAATTTATACTCAGTTAAATAAACTCTAGCAATTAATAGAGTCAGTAGAAGGTTAGTTGTGTAGTGAAACAACAGTCTAACTCAGAGTTAGTTAGTTAACTCATCAATGAGCCCAAAATAGCTCATGCATGCATGGAATTCAGATTGCTCACCTCGAGTGGAGGATACAAAGCTCCTGTAACATGAGTTGTATACTAGTTGAGTGTACATTTGTTACATGCAATCAGGATATCAATTCCTTAGGAATTTCACAAGGGAATAGAGATTTTCCTATTGTTTAGGAGTGTGAATTAGCTCAAATTTGTGCTAGGAAATAGGATGTTAGAGGAGGAATAAAGTGGCTAAGTGTTGGCCAAAGGTCCTAAATCAATAGAGAGAACAATTATTCTTTTACAGGTTGTGCTCAAAGCTGGAGCGACCAATTGTGATAGTTTATTTATTCAACTTAATAATGCAAAGAGGTTTCAGAACTTTTGCCTAGTTGGGTTCCCTTAGAAATCACTGTATACTTGTGGTTTTTCTTGTTGAATGTATATGCATGTTTTTCTAAATTATGATTTCTAGTCTGCAGATTAGCAGAGTAGAATTGTGTCTCCTATTTTCAGTTCCAAATATTGAGTAGTTGAAATTTCCATTAGATTTCTACATGGTATCAGAGCCCTGAAATCACATTAGAGCCAGTGTTTCAAATTTATCCCTCATGAATTTGAAATTAGTAGCTTCAGTGTAGCAACGTTTCTTCACATTCAAGAGAATGTATTTCAACGATCTGAGATTGGAGTATGCCCTCAAGGGTAGCTTGAATTTCATAACCTAGAAGGACTGAATGGAAGTAGTTCTTGATGATAATGATGTGCTATAATATGTTAATACTGAAATTGTGAAATACCAATAGTTTTATGCACAATAATTAGTCCAATGGAAGAAGACGATTCTAGAGACAAGAGGATCATCCTGGAGGGTGTGAGAGACCACATATTATTGAGATTACATGGCAAGGAGACTCCCTTTACTATGTAAAATACCCTCACTCTGCTATTCTAAAATAGCAGTGATGCCAAAAAACTTGGCCCGATCAAAAAATTGAGGTTTGAAGACAAAGGTATAAGGTAGTCTTCAACAATGGGAAGGCCTAACTTAAGCATTTTGCTTCAAGTCAGATCAGGAAAATTGGTGTCAGGATCAAGAGCCTCTACATATTAGGGGAAGATGCATGTGAAACTTTGAGGAGCAAGGAAGAGATTAGATATGTGGTGGTTGTGAGGGAGTAGGATAGAACTCTCAAGATGGAGCCTCAAACAATTGGCAATTTGGTTGAATAGCAGGATGATGATGGGGAGGACCAATCAGAGGCCTCTGCTAGAAGGAGAGTTTGATTTAAGTGGTTAGAGTGATAAATTGTATATATACCTCCAAGAGAGAGGTGGGGTGATGTAGAGACTTAGTCCCAAAGTTACTGAGATTTGGGCAGATTCCATTGAGGTGTCCTCCTCATGGATCATTAGCTTGCTACTGGAGCCCACCATGTTTAGTAGTAGAAGAATCATTGTCAGTTGGTGCAGTCAGATGTTGCAGAGCACAGTGAAGTGTTAATACAAGTGTTAATACCATTGCAAGAGGCACAATGAAGAATCAACATTAGTGCAATTTTCCCAATACATAGTTGCAGAGGCACAATTGATTCAATGTTTTTTTTGGATGCTTCTTAGTTGCATTTGCTACAGTAGAAACAAAAAATCTGAGAGGTAGTGCTATAGTACATTCCATAGGTGTCAAATAGGAGTTGTGGAAAATCCCTTTCTTGCTAAGAGGGAGTGTTAGAAATTGTATCAAGAAAGGCTTAATTTTAATTTAACGTTAGTCAAATTGAGTAAATTAAATTTCCACATTAGTAGGACAATGTGAAGGAAGTTAACTAGTGTGACATGGTTCTTGCCACTAGAATAGCTAAGTAAATTTCATTTAGTGGGCATGGAGTTCATTCATGCATATGTGATTACTAAAATTTAGCAATCTAGTTCAGTTACTTGTAGTTGTATTGAGTTAACTAACCTATAACAATTAATATTTAGTTGAAGTTCAGTTGCGTTGTAAGAAAATATTATAACTCAAATATATGTCAGTTAATTGATCAATCATCCAAAAATAGCTCATGCACACATGCAATTTTAATTTCTTAGCTGGAGTGGAGGAGACAAGGCTAGTGTAACATGAGTTATATAATAGCTAGGTATGTATTTGTTGCGTATAGTGAGATGATCAATTCCTTAGGAATTTTGTAAGGAAATAGAGACTTAACTATTGTTTAGGGGCCCAAATTAGCTTTGATTTATTAAAGGAAATAGGTGGTTGGAGGAGGCATAAAGTGTCCAAGTGTTGGCCAAAGGTTCTCAATCAATAGAGAGAACAATTATTCTTTTGCAGGTTGTGCTTAGAGCTAGAGCAAGTAATTGTAATAGTTTTTCTATTCAATTGATTACTGCAAAGAGGCTTGAGGCATTTTGCCTAGTTGGGTTACCCTAGAAATCGCTATGTACTTTTGGATTTTCTTGTTGCATGTCTATGCATGCTGTTCTAAATTTTGATTTCTATTCCGCATATTAGTAGAGTAGAATCGCATCTCTTGTTTTCAGTTCAAAATCTTGAGTAGTTGCAATTTTTATAAAATTTATACAATATTCCATAATATTGATCCACATTATTTGATGCAATGAAGCCTATTTAAGGATTTTATATATCTCAATATTGAATATGTTAGCACTACACCAGGTTTCTGAAGGCTCAAAAGGAGACTGACAAAGGTAACCACAAACCACTTTGACCTAGTACCTAGCCCGAGCAGGCTGAGAGGGCTCTCCCAATGAGATCACAAGAAAGGATTGATTGTGACATGAAATATATTATGCTATATATGATAATCTCAGGTAGGTTTTGATAAATTTAGGGTTTGATGTTGGATTAGGGATGAAACCAGGTAGCTAGGTCTAGGTATCAAAGGGTTTATAGATGCAAAATATAAAGGAGCAAGGTAGAAGTTGATATATGATGATTTTAGGGTTCTGTAGGTATAGTGGTGAGTCTAAAAAGGTAGAGGGATTTATTGAGCATGTTCATTCATGAATTCATTAAACTGGAAGACTAAAACACAAGATGGGCATAGTACAAGCTACAAGATTACAATCCACTATGCCCAACAAGTCAGATGACTTTGAAAATGATAGATATAGACCAAAACAATATATCCCTTCTCTCGGGGTAAATCCATTAGTTTTGGAGATGATTACATGATAATCTCAACAAAACCCTAATCTCTAGAGGAGGTCAACCAATTCACCTCATCATAGGAAATTAGATACATTTGACCAAGATTACATTAACAAGCATGTATGTCCCAAATTTATCATTTCCTAGTTGAATTACACCTCATCACATCATAAAATAAACATCATCCATCAATTACATTAGTAAAAATTCAAACTAGGTTGAAATTTTAGTGAAAATTGCCTTCTGGAGAAAGCATAGCGAAATCAGGAGAAAGAATAGCGAGCAAGAAGAAAGCGTATCGAGCTTAGGAAAATTGAATTTTGGAGGCCCTCCAAGTGTACAAATAAGGATTTTAAGGTAGAACTAGAAATATTTGAATGTATGCTACATTATAGGCTCATCAAGCACTCAAAAAGGTGGCTCCTAGCCCTCCAAATATTCAATCTCCCAAGACTACGCAGAAACTGTAGTGAAGGCTTCAAAAATAGGGAAGAAAGGTGATTTTTAGCATGTTTTTGAGAATTTTCATCCCCCAAAACTAGCTAACATGGCCCAAACAATGAGTCAGATTGATGTATTCATCAAGAGGAATCCAAATATGCTGAGCTTTCCTCCAATGGACAAGGGAAAATTTTAAGGATGAAAATTTGTCTTAAGTTTTAGAAACCTTTGAGAATATTACTAGTCCCAAAATTGTAAATTATAAAATGTTTGTTGATATATTTATAAAGGCGTGAAAATTTCTAATATTTTTATACATATTCTTTATACAACTTTGGCGATTTTTAAGGTAAAATAATTTTATACAATAAAATTTGGGCGAACCATTTTTAGAGAAAAATTGAAATTGGCGAATATTTTTTGGAAAACCCATGGAAAATTAGGCCACTTTCGAATATTAGCCCCTCAAATTTTCCATGCAATGGAAACCCAACAAAAGTGTAGCGTGGCCCACACTATGCTTTTGCCAGTATGATTAGTTTTCTGAATTTCCAATTTTGCCCAAAATTTCTCAGAAAACAAAATTTGCTCCAAAACTCCTCAAAATTGGTCCAGAGGTGCCTTATGAGGTACATTATGCCACTAGGGATGGATAAGCAATAATCTCCAATTTTTATTTCCCCTTTTGACTTTTTAGGGTTTCCTTTAGTTTTCTTTGTAATTGTTCGACTTTGGCATTGCAAATTTGATTTATTGAACAGTAATGGTCAACCATGTGCTTTTGCATCTTGTTGTCCCTGTTAGGCTTGTCAAGGATATTATACAAGTGAATATTGACTTTGTCAAGCCAAAACTCCATGTTTTCATTGATTTCCATGGCTATCCATTCTTCAAAATTCAGCTCTTCATCTAGTGGATTTTGCTCTCTTTCCTTTGCAATTCTCTTTTGAGAACCATGGTCCTTGGTATCTTCGTTGTCACCTTCTCTTTATGCTTCTCTGGCTCTTCAGTTCAATCACCTCTTTTCCCTTTACACCATGCATACTAGCCTCAAACTGAATTTTCTCTAAAGACAAATTTTTTGCCTTCAGCTGATGGTTTTCTTTCTCTATGAAGGGAATGATGAAATTATCCCTATCCAAGTTGTCCTTGAGCTCTTTTATTTGAGCATATTTGTCTTTGATGATCCTCTCTAGGTTTTCATGCTCTTCACTGGCCTCCAAGTCTACTAAGTCAAATTCATGCTCCTCATCATCCATAGATGTATCATGTTGTGAATGTCATCCCTACTCTGTTGATGTGATCTTGGCCCCTTCCTCAATCTGAGGAGAAAACACAAGCCTTCTGCCTCTCTGATATGTCTTAGTGGCCTCAATCTTCCTCCTCACTGAAACTGATCTAGGTGAGCCAACCTCTACATGTCTGGATGGTGTTGATGGTGCTCATGGAGAACTACGACTAGTAGGCTAGCTACTAGAAGATAAAAATACATATTCCTACATGAAAGTTTCCCAAGTGATGTTCTTCTACTCAAGCTGGTGTAAAACAATAATATTGATTAGAGCATGGTGGAAGAGGCTTCCTTCAATACTACTCTTCTTATGTTGGACCTTTTTTCCCATCTTTGCAAAACTTTTATAAAGGTAATAGGGAAAATTGAGTGTTTTTACCCCTATCAAATGCATGAGAAGTGTGACATGATAGCCATATAGTCTAGAAAATCTTCCCTCATAGGTGAAGTACTTCATTATTATCTTCATGAGTGGTGTGTACTTCTGAAGGAGGAGCCCAACATGAAAAATCTTCTTCATGTGTTGTTGCTGATGACTTATGAGATAGGGCTAATAATTTTGAAGGGACAAATCTTGTTTCTTAAACCATTTTTCACCATGATTAGGCATCCCTATATCCTCAATTACTATATCAGTTGATATAGTGAAATTAACCTCTGCAATTTTCACTTTGTGCCTTTTGAGTTGAGTGGCAAACAATTTGGTCAATGTGGCATTGTATTTGACTTTCTCAAATAGTTGACAAAAAGTAAGACACCCTACTGCTTGAAAATAGTGATTGGAAAGTGGTGTTGATGTCATTTAAAGGGTGGTTAAGGGCTCATGACTTATCACCTAGCCTCCTTTGTTATAAGGTTTCTTCTCCTCCATTTGGTTGTTTGCAAGGGGCAAAACCCTAATATGACAAAATAGGGGAAGAGAGAAAAGGGATAGGATGAGTGGGTTATGGAAGGGAGATAAGAGTGGGAAAATTTAGGGATATGGACAGGGGTCTTAGGGAGATTTAGGAATTTAAATGGAGTGAAATGAGTGATGGAAATGAGCTAGAAAATTTTAGCACAGTCCTAGCGAGGAAAACTGCCCAAATTTGCAGAATTGGGCTAGGGTTTAGGGTTTGGGGCTTGGGAAACAAAAATGAGGGGATGTGAAGGCTATGGGGGATGGTTTAAAGTGTTAGGGAGGTTAAAAAATATGTGGGAGAATTATTTTGTCTTGTAAAACTTTGAAAATATAGGGTAAGCAACTAAAATACATCATAGAGGTCAATGGAGGGTCTACACACTAAAACCATGAAATTGAGCTACAAGGAGGGGTTTTTCGACGTGATACTTACTTGTCCCCTAATGTTAAACATTGTGATATCCTTCACAAACCTTCATACTTGGTTTGATGTTTCTAGGAGAGAAAACACAACCTTGTGAAGAAAACATAGCATCGAGGGAAGAAAGCGCAACTTGGCTGCTTTGGCACCAAACTTAGAGTGTAATTGACTTGATTTTTCTCAATTTGCACTTCATTATGGATGAGATCTCTTCTTGAATGATATGAATGAAAAAGTGAGTTCAATTGGCCTTTTATAGCTTGTGGTGGTCACTTTTCTTCATGGTAGTGGGATGGCCCACTACATGTCCTTTTCACTTTGCTTTGTAAACTTGTAACTTTGACACTTTATTTTGTATCTTTAGAAACATGATGAACTTATTACATATTGAAACATGAATTAAATTTGAAATAAAAATTTATTTATAAAATTTACCTATTACCTCTCCTCCATTTCCAGATTTTATGCATGGAATGACAGATTTGGTGACCTTGAAACCCTAATGACCTAAAGGAGAAATTGAGCTAAAGGAAATCATCATGTTGATGACTAAAGTGATAATGATGACCTTTCAATGGTGATACACTCAGCTGACTAATGATAAATACCAGCATTTAAATTTTTGAAAGGAGTGGAAATAGCCCTACACACACTACCCATTGGCTAATATTTTACATGAAGACCTAGTGAAATGACAAAAAATTGACTATGTAAACCTAACAAGACATGATAAGGGCCCATTTGATCACTAGTGAAAGGTTGTACAGACTGACACTAACATAATAAATGAATAGATGGTCCAATATAATCAATTGGGTTTATCTTAAGTGGTTGGGAGGAATGATTGGGATCCTTCTAGACCAAGTTCAATTCTTGCAAGTGATATGATGGTCTTTGATGTAATGGATTCAATCATTGTTGTTGAGAATATTCCTGATATGGATCAATATAAAGGTATTTTCCAAACGAAAATTTAAATGGCCCAATAGATACTGAGTAATGCATTTGAACTTTGCTTTTCGTATATTTATTATGATGTTGCACTTAGAAAGTTGAATACTGAATTTATATTAATTATTTAATATTGTATTCACTTATTGACTTCACTTTGAGGTTAGTGATAAATTCTGGTAAAAAACATATTGAGACATAGTTATAATGTTTCTATTGTTATGTATCATGTCATTTATGGATATTAACATTGACTTAAAAGGATATCAATATACATGTTTTATGTAATTTTTTGTTATATCGTGCTATAATGTATTATATGATTTGTAGATACATGCATCTATTAAATTTATGAGTTTTATATAAGTTGCGGTCACATGTATTTTTTCCACTTATGAATTTTCTATTTTATAAACTTTAATATAAGTTTATTATTTTCTTAGCCTTGCATTGTATTGATTTTGCTTGAATAATCAATGTTTTCATTATCCCTTCAGTTGAGAGTGTTGTTGGATTTTTTTTATATATATTAGATTATTTCAAAATATTAATGATAACAATGTGCATGGATGTCCAAAATTATATTGATATTTTGTAGTGAAGTATGCACTTGTAAGAAAACAATGATACACACTCATATATGAAGTTGCAATAAAATATGCATATTAAATATATCATAAAAAAATTAGTACTATATACATTTACCCAACAAAAGAAATAAAGGCTATAAAAATTCATCCAATATAAATAATTTAATTAAAAGGTTTCACATAATGGCATTTTTCATCAAAGAATTATTCACAAAGCTGAAATAAATTTCCATGAAAACATTGAACGATTCGTCTACTTTAAAATGGACATTTAATACAATATTTTCCTCCTATTATAAGCCCTACGATATATATCAAATGCTGAAATATTTCTATGGAACTAACCATAGCTTTAGGTCAAGCCTTGGTACCACAAATTTATTGTGAAACTGTTGAAGTCCAAGGTCTAATATAAAGTTAACTGTAGGGAATGAATAGTTTTAGCCATCATATGGACACAATTTCATATGTCAAGAAACCTAAGTTCCCAACCATGGTGCTCATCAGTTCATTAAGAAACTATCAAAGATATCGGATGTGCCCACATTAATATTACATTCTTTGCACTAGAAAATCCAAGGACTTATGTTGCAACATTCATCTAATAGTGTTTTATCGAGGAAAAAAGGAACAAACTATGTAGCTAAATTTCGCTTCCTTTTATGCCACACCTTACCAACTAGATTCATGAATTATTTTTTACATTGTGTAATATTGTCGCATAGTGCTACAAAATATCAACAATATATGATGATACATATGAAAATAATATTTTCTTCCCCATTTGGAATCATAAACACATTTGGTATTTTTCTCTGAATATTCCACATGTTTTTTCTAGGAATTGTCTTGGATATCTAATACTTCCTATATCATTTGTTAGAGTTTCAAATTTTAACAAAATTTATTTCCAATACCAAAAAATACATGTAAAAAATTCATAAATGATTTGGAAAGATCACAACTAAAGGTAGTGTTATGAGAAATCCCAAAGATGTGTTTTCAGACACAATTGATGTTGCCAAATATTCATATGGACATCTCAAAATATCAACAACAAACATGAGGGTCCCACTAAAATGAATGGAAAGAAAAATAAGTTGTCTATTTTAGTGTGCAATAATATGAAAAAACTATGTTCTAGTATAACATATTTTGCACCTCGAAATAAAATTATTAATTCTCTTCATTCACTTATAATACTATTATATCAAACAACATACTTGCTAGGAACTAGCAGATGATTATCTAGAAAGTCATACTAGCTGGAAACAAACCATACCTTTTGGTTGAGCACTAATATCAAATAGATTAACTTAGAACCTATTGTAATCCAAGGCCTAACATCAATCTAACTATAAATAATAAACAACTAGCCATCCTATGGAAATCTTTCCATTTATTGAGGGACCTAGGTACAAAACCATAATCCTCATCAATTATGTAGGAAAATAACTTGGATATGAGATGTATGCCCATTAATATTACATTAATTTCACCTATCAATCTAATAAATTACGTTTCAACATTATTTTTTTATCAATGAAAGGTTAGAGGGAATAAAACATACAACTAAACTTATGCTCCAACTACACCAAACCTTACCTAGAATACTCATGATTGAATTTTAAATTACATAGTATTGTTAAACAAGGCTACAAAACTTTAAGAAGAGATAATAATAAATATGTTAGGAATATTTTCTTCCTCCTTTCTAATCATGCAAACACCTAGTCTATTTTTCTAGATAGCCCATGTTGTATCCTCTTCATCATTCCCTTAACTATTCATGCAATAGAAGAGGACCATTCATGTACATAAGGAATATTTAAAAACTTAAAAAAAACGAATTAGAGAATGAGAGAAATAACACATGGAAAATAGAAAAAGGAAGATTGGAATGGAGTAAAATTTGTTTCTTTGAAATTTTTTCCAAGTCATAATGTATGCCATCGTTAACACAAGGAATTGTGGGCATCCCCAACTTGTTACATCCAATGATTAAATAGCAGGCCCTTGTCGGGCGAATCGTTGTCCATTCTAGAGTGACACAATTCTGATGAGGCTCTAGAGGGGTAACAAGCATGGATATTAAGCTCAGGCCTAACCCTCAGAGATTCAAATTCAAAAATAATATTACGATCAATCAATGAAAAAAATTTACTTCAGGGGGTCAAGCATCATTTCTGAACCCATCCAGGAACAATGTTGGAGGGTAGTAACTACGAACACCACTTGTCATGTCAGGAGGGAAGCAACATTAGAAAGTAGGGACCACCCATCATGTGATCGTGACAGATGAGCTTGAAATCTCATAGGTTACTCACCCATTTCTTCTCATCCAATATGACCATGCCACATGTCACCTCTTTTTTTCACCCACCCACGCTCTCTAAATTGTATGTTACCATTCAAACTCATCTATTTTTTATTGTTTCACCTCTATGCAATGTCTTCCTCCCAACCATCGACCAACACAGAGCCCTCCTCATGCCCAAAACATCCAACAACATGCAGTTATGAGGTAATCTATAGTCTGGTGTCCTCTTAATGCCATTACCATTATTAAAATGAATAAATTTGCACCAAAGACTCCCAAATTCTAGGGTTTGAAACCCTTGGGCCAAAAATAACCCCTTATGGACACCAAGGTAGAGGTGGATGACCCATTTTCCCCCTGCACATGTTAGGCCTCCGTTTGACATATATGGTAGCCACCTGAAGAAATAAGGCTCGGTTCGAGTCGTCAAATTTGGGTTATACTACCTCACCACCCCAATAATATATTGATTCCCTAAGTTCATGTCTTACCTTATGGCCACATACATTAAAAATAAAAGCTGTTGCATATCGTCCAATGGGGATAAAATTTTGGAATTCACCCTATAATTGATGAAAAATACCTATGTTTAAGAAAAATCCCATAACCTAGACAAATTCATAGAGACAACCCGCATTTCCAATTTTAATGGACTCCCTGTTGCAGAAATACAAGCCTTAATCCAACAAATTTCAGCTCTCAATGCTCAATCTCCCTCAAATTCAGAAACATTCCCTATTTCCTTGTTTTCAAAAACTGTGCAACCTATTTTGGTCATAATTTCGTTGTTGTTCCGTGAGGATGAACAAGGAATTTCACCAAATCTACTCTAGGGTTCTTAAATTTAATAATGAATCCTAACATTTTTCTTTGTATTCTTGCATTTCTTGTTGAGGCTATAAAGTTTTAGTTTTACCACTTTTATCTTGCCTGCTATTTCAGATACTATTCTAGACTGCTCTACTTATTCCTTTAGACTCATGTGGAGGAATTTGACTACCTGGGCCTGAGCATTATAGAATCTAAGAGGTATAGAAAACAAGTAGTTGACTGGGACAGTGCTCTGAAGAAGAATTCTAACAATAAAGGTTTCTCATAGTTTATTTCCATATTTATGTCCACTGCATATAATATCATCAATAATGTCTCTCCCCCTAGAGTCATGCGTCAGTAGAAAGAGCTACTTGAACTTAGCTAGGATACTAGGGTGGGTGATTGGTTCCTATTTGAATATTATATTGAAATCAAAGTTTAGGTATTTGTGCGACCTCCTTATCAATTACCCATTTTTATGCCTATAGGACCTTTGTATTAGAGTTTATCAGGAAAATCTTAAATGATGACCAAATCAACTTTTTCCTTTCCAAGAAAGGTTATATGTTTAAGCTTGGAGGAATCATGGGCCCTTTCATTATGAACACTAGGCAAGGCTTCCAACTGTTAGTGTTAGCAATCCTTAGTTTCCCAAGGCTAAGAAAGGAAACTATTGAGGTAACCACAAAACAAATTTTGACTTGGCAGCTAGCCTTACCAAATCAAAGAGGGCTCTCTGTAAAATCAACCAAAGAATTTTTGAGATGATCAGTGTTTTAGGCTATGTATTAAGTTCAGGAAAAGATGTTTGACTGTGTGGGAAAGTGATGAAGAGAGAGACTTCTGAGAAATTAGGTATTAGGTCTTGTCTAAACCTTGATCACGAGGAATATTCTAATGGGAGTATGTAAGGCAAGGTGAGTTAATTAGTAGTATGGGGTTTGTCTATCATAATATAGATAGATGTGGTAAGAGGAAAAGAAAGGAAAAGAAAAAGAATATAAAATGATTTATCTCTTTTAGAAAGACATATCTAACAAATTAAATAAGACCAAATACTAGCAGAGCAATTAAAATGAATTCTTCCTTCAACTTGATATTTTATTCTTTAGATGAAAAAACATCGATGGAAATGGGAATAATTCATCAAAACAATAAAGAAGGTGACACAACTGAGTAAATAACATACAAATACAAATGAATCAACTACAAGAATCTCACATATGCCAATATGTTGTTCCTTGTATTATAATTTTCTGTAACAAGTACAAAATATCTCTCAAAACCTCAAATTCTTCATTAGCCAACCCTTTAATACACCTAGGTTGTAGCATATATAGATGAAAAAAGAGAATTCCTTTATAAGGGGTTGAATCCTGCTCCATAGCAACTCATTCATGAACCTATCTTATCTCTGCTAAATCCTAGGAAAGTTAGAAACAACTTTCTTTATTTTCCAAATTGATTGAGCTTATATGTTAAGGCATTAATTACAAGATTCTTTACAATAATAATGTTTAACAAATCCATTTACATCAGATAAACTCATGAGATAACTCTTACGTCAACCTAATTTGACATTTCACCATTTACATGCAGTGAAAAAGCTTCATGCACATAAACATAGCAAATAACACAGAAACGCAACAAATCCTCGCAGAAGCATAACAAATGTTTGGCTTGAAGTTTTGATTACTTAGATGAGGTTTTGGGTGTTGTTGAAGACCTATGAAGAAACTTGGATATTTTCACTACACCTGGGAGCTTTTTAACCATTCAAAAACATCATTTTAACCTCTTCAAACTTGATTTCAAAACTAATTATATAGAAACACAACAACAATCCTGGAAAGGGGGCATAAAGGTGTCAAAAAGGCACATTTTGATCATTTTGTTCAAATTTATCACTCCTCAAGTATCCTTGGGTACTTTTCTGGTATCCATATACCAGAATATATCCAGGCATGCTTGAAAATTTGGATTTTGACCTTTAGAAAAAAAAGCGCAACAAATAGTAGTTATGTTTCTGTACATTCAAATTTCTGCATTTTTGTATAAATAGGGGTCAAAGATGAAGTGATATATTTTTAACCATAATACTTGTTAGAAAATTGGGAGAGGTTTTTGTAGATCAGGTTGTTGTGGACAAATACCTCTCTTAGTTCTTTGAAATTCATTCCCATATTCTCGTAATTCATGCCACAAAAGAATGACTAAAACAAGAAATTAAATATTTTTGAAAAATATCTCTCAAATCTCACAGGATATCTCACAAATCATAACACTTATGAATAAACTGAAGGATTTTTTTTTTTCCTTTGGTGTGTGATTGAAGAAAAAATATTTCCCTTTTTCAAATTTATCTTCATCACTTCATAAACTAATTTTGAAGTAAAATTGTCCTTGTGTGCAATATAAACCCTAGAAAATGATAATAAAACCCTAAAAGTGATGCCAATAACCTCCTGCATATGAGTTGGCTCATACCTAGAAATCTCTCCTCCCTTATACCTCCTCCTTTCACTAGTCTTCACCATGTTTTTGGCATCATTTTTATTCTAAAACCCTAATTTCAAACAAGAAAGTGCAAGCGATTTGATCTGAAAAACAAAGCTAAAAGCACAACAACTTAAGGGAAGGGAATGGAGGGAAAGGGGGGTAGGGATAGATATTAGGAATATAATGAATGTGGTTTTTCTCAAAATGAGTGAGAAATAATGGGTGAAAAGGGAAAAACACATACTTATTCCAGAAACGCAGCAAACAGATGAAAAGAGCAATGGTGGAAAAATCTGAAGTTTTGATGGCTATAGAAAGTATCAAAGTGGTAGAGGGGAGATTTTGGATCTTTTCGAAGGATACAATGGAGTTTTGAAATGTCTTTATGCTCCTTTACAACTTGGAAAATTGATTTTTTGCTTCATAGTGGAATGACATCATGTGTACTTTAACAAAGTGACATGATGATGTGATTGGTACTAGGAGCATTATTCTTCAATAGGAAGTGTTACATATCCATGTGAAGTAGATGTATTTTGATTCTCTTTAAAACACTTTATTTTCCTAATTTCTAAATCCCATGATGATGACCATAATGGATTACATGACTACCTATTTCAAAATGATGAAAATGTTATGCATATTCTTGACCATGACTTAGAAATTTAGCTCTCAAAGTATGAATTTTTATGATTCTATGACCAGTATGATGACCGATTAACTCATTTGATGGCATATGACAGGAAATTATGAAAATTACCATGATATATTTTTGTGACCTTGGATAAGTGTAGGGAGTAGCAATGACACCTAGACAATAACTTGGAACCATTTAACAATCAAAAGACATGACCAATTTATTTTGAAAATATTATAATTTTACCTAAGACTCAAACAACAGTGGAAAGAGTAAATTTTATCACTATGACTATAGGGCACTAACTTTGGCTCTAGTGGGGATGGTAGCTCCTTTAGACGGTGACAAGAACATCATATACTAGGTAGCCTTTTTCATTGGGCAATGGAGTCACTAGAGCTACAATATTCAAACCGATTCAAATTAAACTAAAAATTGAACTGTACCATCAGCTGCAAACTCTACTGGAGACTGACGCTGAAAAAGATGCTCAAAATGTTGAGCTTATTCATCAGACCTTACCTAATCTAACTGATCCATAAGCGATCTGATCAAGTGAAGTCAAAGATCTAGTGTAACCAATCAAGTACATGACTACTTGATTGATGCTTGTATTCAGCTCCATTAGGCATAAATAAAAATTTAGAAAATGGAAACTTAAAATGAAACCTAAGTTCACAACCTTTGTTGGTGAACAAAAAAAACTCCACCTTTTTTTATGGTTGCAAAAGGTTACCAAAGGGGTCTTGATAATCTTAAAACATTACCTCTTCTTGATCAAAAAAAAGAAGGGATATTCTTTCAAATATAATGGCTGATTGTTCTTCTTCATTTGGTTGATCCCTCTTAAATGGAAATGCAGCAATATGATATTCCATATAATCCAGATCAGAGACAAGATTTTTATGTTCTTGCAGATCTTCAACTGAGGTAGTCAAATCAACATCAAAATGAATATATACAAGTGGATTTTCATGTATATCATAAAGAGAATTGTCTTGGCTTTGAAAAAATTCTATATCTTGATAATTTGAAGGCTGTTGAACATATTCATCAAACTCAAGAAAAAAAAAACTTGCTGTGCATTGTTTTTAGCGTCAACGGATAAATCATGGCACTCTATAGTTTCTACACAAGTGCACTCAAAATTCTGATCTTCACATATTTCCTCCTGGATTAAAAACTCAGAAGATGAAAGGAATTAAGGGAAGCTAGAAATCACATCTACATATATATCTTGATTGCTTGAAGATTGGCAAGACTGATCCGAATTATCATCAACTTTATAAGATGGAAGATCAATATCATTATGGTTAACTGTGATGTTATCCAAGGTAGAATCATGATCTTCTCATGGTGGTGAAAAGGATTTTCATTCAAAAAATCCAAGATTTCATCATCCATAAAATCTTCATTTCCATAATCACTTTCCATATCTTGAATAAAATTCTGAAATAGATCACAACAATCCTCAATCAAAAGCAAATAAGGATAGGTTTCTCTATACTTATCAAAAAATACTGAGTGAAAATCCTTGAGAGAATAAATACAAGCACGTGGCAATATTTCATACCCAAACCCTGCTCTTTCTTCTAATGTTATCATGAAAATCTTCATTAAAAAATCTTCATGAAAACTAATCCTCAACTTACGCACATGCATATGAAACCTTTTTAAATGAAATGTAGCATCATCACCTTTTCCATCTTTGAATTTTGGCAAGTATGTTTGCTAATACCTAAGGCATACGATTTGGAAAGCCTCAAACATGATCTCAATGCATAGGAGCATATATTCTGGTCTGAGAAGTCATATCGATTTCTGGATCATACTGCCAGTGGAGTCTTTGAATCAAGTTGGAGTCACCAGGTGAATGATTCAACCTTCATGTGTCTGATCAATGCCCACCATAAAAAATCAGGTCTGATCCTTTTCATCCATAAGTGGGGAAAATGTGACCTTTCACTCCCCATCAACTACGCCAAAATTTTAGCACTCCTTAGTTTCCCAAGGCTAATAATGGAAACTACTTAGGTAACCACAGATGAACTTTTGACTTGGAAACTAGCCCTACCCAATCAGAGAGGGCTCTCTCTAAAATCAACCAAAAGATGGCTGAGATGTTCATGGTTGTAGGCTAGGTATTAAGTTTGGGAAAAGATGTTTGATTGTGTGGGGAAGGGGTGAAGAGAGAGACTTATGAGAAATTAGGTATTAGGTCTTGGCTAAACCTTGATCACATGGAATATGCTAGTTGGAGTTGTGAGGAAAGGTGAGTTGAATGACTTGTATGGGGTTTTCCTATTGTAGTATAGATAGAGATGTTAAGAGGAAAAGTGAGGAAAAGAACAAGCATCTAAGATTCTTTCACTCTTTTAGAAATAAATACCTAACAAATTGAATAAGACTAAATACTAGCATCACATGTAAAATGAATTCTCCCTTAAACTTGATATGTTATTCATTATATGAAAAAAACTAATGGAAATGGAAATAATTCATCAAAATGGTAAAGAAGGTGACACGACTGGGAAAATAAGATACAAATACCAATGAATCAACTCCAATAATCTCACATATTCCAATAAATTGTTCCCTATATTATGATCATCTGCAAAAAGTACAAAATATCTCTCAAAACCTCAAATTATTCATTAGCTAACCCTTTAATACACTTAGGTTGTAGAATATATAGATGAAAAAATAGAATTCCCCTCTCAGGAGTCAAATCCTACTCCATAGCAACTGATTCAAGAACCTATATTATTTCTACTAAATCCTACGGATGTTAGAAACAACTTCCCCTTTTTTCTAAATTGATTGAGCTTACCTCTCAAGGTATTAGTTACAATATTATTTACAATAATAATTTTCAACAAACCCATTTACATCAAATAAAATAATGAGACAACTATTACATCAACCTAATTTGATATTTCACCATTTACATGCAGTGAAAAAGCTTCATGCACACAAACACATCAAATTACACAGAAACACAGCAAATCCTAGCAGAAGCGCATAAAATGTTTGTCTTGAAGTTTTGATTACTTGTATGAGGTTTTGAGTGTTGCTGAAGACCTGTGAAGAAACTTGGAAATGTCCACTACACCCAGGAGCCTTTAAACCATTCAAAAAAACATTTTAACTTCTTCAAACTTGGTTTCAAAACTAACTGTCTAGAAACACAACAACATTGTTGGAAAGGGGGAAACAACATGTCAAAATGGCACATTTAGATCATTTTATGCAAATTTATCACTCCTGAACTATCCTCAAGTACTTTTTTGGTATCCATATACCATAAGCTATTCAAGAATGCTTGAAAATTTGAATGTTGATGATGCAGCCACAGGTTGCCACACCCACAATATGTATATAATCCAATAATCAGCCACAAAAGCTTCTTATTTAATCTTCAAAAGAAGATTTCCTCACTTTTTAACCCATGGTTATAAAACCCAACAATAATAACTTCATATGCAGAAGCATTATTCTTTCTTCAATCCAAGGTTTAAAACATTATTGAACCTTTTCCATCGGAACATTTCACAATCTTTAATTAAATTACTAAATAGAGGGCCTTTTATTCTTTTTCAAACCTTATCGGATAATTTTATTAATCTAAATTAACCCAGCGTATCCACAATATCCTTCAAAGCTTAATATTTGGTTTAGTTCCCCTTACTCTGCTATAATTCTATTATAATACATTTATAATAGAATTACCATAACTCTTTATGAACTTACCATTTCCGCCTATCAACAGGCCGCACATATGTCGAGGCTCACTTGCATGTTAAATCATATATGGGCCCACACTTTACAAAAGAAACATATGCTGGTGATCTCTCCATACATGTCCATCCATTGAATGGTCATCGCATTACGTCTCCCAATCCGACGACTATCACATAACAAAGATTCACAACCTTTAATGTTTCTAACTCACGCGAAATGAGTGGTTTTAAGATATCATGTGTTAACTCCTTAATGCTATCGCGTTCGTTTCATCTTTTTCCACTTATCCTCCAAAAGTGGTGCGATAAAACCACTTCGATTTTAAGAAACCGCCTTTACTATTCCGATTTCGTTATTGGTTCACATTTCCGCATTAAATCCTTTAATGTAGTTCCTCTACACACTTAGTGAAACGCTCAAGCCATCGATTCATATTTCCACTTCTCATTGCGGCAAACAGAGATCTCTTCTCTGGTATACTTTCAAGCATCAACAATAATTAAATCTTTTGCCTCGATTCAGTTGGTTGTTTTAACAGAAACATGTTTTGTCCATCAAATCCCTTCACTATATAATAGACTTTTTTATTTCACTCTTGTGTGCTCTCCACTATTTATCAATTCACGAATTTCATAAAATCCCTTTATATGAACCCTCAACTCATAAGTCAGCCTTCATGTATATACTACGATAGGAAAATATTTCTCGCCTTTATTCAAATATGTTTGGATATCAAATTACAAGGTCATATTTCTTTCAAAAGCATTGATCCATACTGTGATCAATGATCGACCTTTGGTAAAAGAAATCCATACAAAATTCAATTTATAAATGAATATTTGACCCTTTAAAACCACACTCAATCTCCTGAACTAATTCATTACATCATTCAAGTTCGAGTACTCCGTTCATTCATTTCCTTCATTAAATTTGAATAAATCAGTGCACGCAATAATTCAGAAATCAAATTCCTCCATATATACATATAGTCAAATAATTACAAAAGACCTCTTGTCTCTAGACTAATATTCTAATCTTTGGCCCTTTTCTCCTACTGCCCATAGGCTTACAACAACAAACCTTTGTTTGTCCAAAACCCTACTTCCTATCTAGAATCCCTTCTCTCGGCTACCCTTTCTCTATGCCTTGAGGCTTATAATTTATACAAGTGGACTCTATAACCAATTCTGGTTTTAAATCCATAATTTACTCAACAATTTCCTAAGAATCCTCTTAGTCCTAAGATCTATCCTTTATCCCTAAAAATCCTTTCAAACTCATAAAATCATGGAACCAATTCTACTTTAGGAATTACAATTAAATTTAAAATCTCCAATTTCCTATGGAATCTCAACTATCCTACTTCCATCATGTTCTCCAATCATTCGGTAACATTTACAAATTTCTCTCAATAATTAATTAATTCCTATTTAAAATCACTCAAAACATTAATAATTACATTAGTGAACCCAACTTCCTTAAAACACAAGACCCCTATGTCTAATAAAATACACAGAAATTTCTGAACCTAATGCTCCTGCATTAGTTGACCTTCTAAGAAAAAGCACAACAAATATTTGTTGCATTTATGTACATTCAAATTTATGTAGTTTTGTAAAAATAGGTGTTAAAGCTGAAGTGATATTATTTTAACAATAATACTTGTTACAAGACTAGGAGAGGTTTTTGTATATAAGGTTGTTTTGGCAACCTCTCTCAATTTTTTGAATATAGTTCCCATATTCTAGGAATTTGTGCCACAAAAGAATGACTAAAATAGGCAATCAAATATTTTAAAAAAATTGGCCTCGAATCTCACTACATATCTCCCAAATCATAACACCTGTGCATAAACTGAAGGAGGTTTTTGTTCTTTGGTGTTTTATGGACCAAAAAATATTTCCCCTTTTTGAAATTCATCTTTATTACTTCATAAAATAATTTTTAAGTAAAATTGTCCCTGTGTGCATTGTAAACCCTAGAAAATGATCCCAAAACTCTAAAAATGATGCCAATCACCTCTTGCATATGAGTTGGCTCATACCTATAAATCTCTCCTCCCTTATACTTCCTCCTTTCGCTGGTCTTCACCATTTTTTTGGCTTCACTTTTAATATAAAACCCTAATTTCAAACAAGAAAGGGCAAGGGATTTGATATGCAAAACAGAGCTAAAAGCACAACAACTTGAGGGAAGGGAATGAAGGGAAAGGAGGGTAGTAAAAATTCTATGAAAATTATGGGGGGTAGGGATAGATATTAGGAATATAATGAAGGTGGTTTTTATCAAAATTAGTGAGAAAGAAGGGGTGCAAGGGGGAAAACACATACTTAGGCCAGAAATGTAGCAAGTAGATGAAAAGAGAAGTGGTGGAAAAAATTGAAGTCCTTATGGCTATGGAAAGTATCAAAGTGGTAGAGGGGATCTCTTCGAGCTTTTGGAAGGAAAAAATGAAGTTTTGAAATTCCTTGATGCTCCTTTACAACTTGGAAAATCCATTTTTGGCTTCATAGTGGAATGACATCATGTGTACTTTGACAAAGTGATGTGATCATGTGAATGGTACTAGTAGCATTATTCTTCAATAGGAAGTGTTACATCTCCATGTGAAGCAGATGTACTTTTATTCTCTTTAAAAAACTTTATTTTCCTAATTTCTAACTCCCATGATGATTTCCATAATGGATGACATGACTCCCTCTTTCAAAATGATGAACATCTATGCATATTCTTGACCATGACTTAGAAATTTAGCTATCAAAGTATGCATTTTTATGATTCTATGACGATTATGATGACCAAATAATTCATTTGATGACTTATGTTAGGAAATAATGACAATGACCATGATCGATTTTTGCGACCTTGGATAAGTGGAGGGAGTATAAATGATAACTAGACAATAACTTGGAACCATTTGAGTTAAACTTTGAAATAGGAGAATTTTGGCACTATGATCCTCACGATATTTTCTCTAAGAGAGTAGATAAATCAATGATTTCGCTTATGAACATGAATATAAACTCGATTTAGAGTTGAAATCTAGTTTATACTCATGTCCTATTAATATAGAATTGGAGGTGGAGACACCAAACACAAAAGAGAAATCCCAAAAAGGGAATTTTGATGGGACTGGAGACATGGTGATGGAGAATGCACCGCCAACTTAAAATGCCAAACTACAATAAAAAAATGGTGAAGATATTGAAGTCAAATTAACCAAGAGAAATATGGACTAGCTAGGTTTCCAAATTCTCTTAGAAGACCCACAACATGCGTCCACCTCTATCTCAACTGAGGTACCAATCCTTGGCTCATTAGTAAGCACATAAACAATATACCCTAAATGGGAGGAAGGGAAGATGCCAGAGGAGAGGAACAAGAATTTTAGGTATGAAATGCTATCACAACTAGCATCTCAGTATGTACCATACCAAACAAGGATTTTGGCTGTCATGGACCTGGAATGAAACCAAATGAAATTTTTCATTTTATCATCCTTCAATGCATTCCATTCCATATGGACCACAATTTAAATTATTTTTCATTGTAAATGGCTAGTGTTCCCTTGCAATACAAGATCAACTTGTATAGGCAAGCAAGGGAGATGATCTACTATGAGTTGAGAAAAGGAGCCTTGCCTATTAGTAAGGTAGATAAATTATTGGAGAAATTTTTTCATAAGCACCATCATTAGGTATCATTGGAGGGGTTAATTGTCAACTTTTTAGCCTTATTAGTATCTCTTTCTCACATTTAATTACATTATGGTCATATGTTTCTTAGTGTAGATGGCGATTAAGGCTTGTCATACTTCGAATTCCTAATATGGTTTAAATGCAGGATAATCACAAACATATTCCATTTTTGTTGAAGATTATGGAATAAAAGCTCAGAGTATACAAAAAGGTGGATTATAGGAGGGTTTTCAACCTCCTTAACTCCTATAGGCAGCCAAGGGATCCTCGATATTCCGTCGAACAACTCGAAATCAAGAAAGCCAAGAAAGTGGGAGAGCAAGTGCACCAAAGCTCCACTTCTCTTGCAATCAAAGGGGACACATCACCTACTTTTTAGGGAGATGAGGGTAGCTACTCTTTAGGTTAAATAGGGTAGAGGAAGAGCTCATTAGGATTCGAATTTTGGAGGAATCTAGTAGACTCTTAGCTCTTGTGATAGACTTTTGAGACTTTCATGGTTATATAATGAGACTATTTCTGCAATAAAATGAGTATTCAATTTTCCCTTCGCTGATTTAGTTTCAGAGAGCTAATCTTGGGGGTTAGGGCCCAATCCATTGGACCCAATCTCTCCCTTGTGGATTTATGTTTAATTTTATGCCATTGTAGCTAGTTTACTTCATGAGTTTGAACTAGTTTTCTTACATTTCATTTTACTGTTTTTGGTTTTCTTCCATTTCACTTTTTCTGTAGGCAGGCTCTTATAGATCATGATGCATTAGCATATAAACTCCAAAAGCTATGTGTTGAAGCCTCGCTCTCTCACCTCTTCCATTGGAGCTTGAGGAAGGAATATCTTCACCACAAGCCCAAAATAACTCTTCAGTTTATGATTTCTGGGAAAGAATAGATAGGTTGTTGTAGTTGTAATGAAAATGTTGAGAATACTATGTTAGATATCCTTTTGAATGCATATGTAGGTTTTATTATCAAATTTAACTCATATTTTCAATCTTATTCAACATATATTTGTTAATGTTTATTGCATGAAAATGTTGTTTTATTGTAGGTTTGAGTAGAGAAATAGAGGAGGACTCCAGCAGCATCCGCAGCTCCATCTCTCACCCTTCACCAACCTCCTTTCAACAAAATCACCGTCAACCATGTTTTTCATATTTTCACCACCACACCGAGAGAAACCCTAGAAGTGCAATATGGTATTTCAAATAAGTTTTGAGCTTGGCCAAGGGATTTGTCACCTTCCATCCATATAAATACACCTTCATTTCACCTTCCATCCATATAAATACACCTTCATTTCACCTTCCATGCCCCTTTCCACATCAATTTTGGCCTGAAAAAACCCTCAACCTGTTTCCTGTAGCATTACAGGACATCCTGTAACACTACAAGAAACCTATAGCAAATCCTGTAGCAGCACCACTTAACCTCTCCTTCAACCCAAAAACCATCTTCCACCTCACCTAACTATGCCACAACCTCCAAGACACCTATAGCTCTGAATCCATCAGTCCAAGACCTTCTTAAGCCACCTTAGCACCTCCTTTGTTTGCTGCAAAATAGAGTATATACAAGCATAGTTAGCCCACGATTAGATGCATTGTTAAAGCATAGAAATTAAGCATAATATAGTTAGAGTTTACATAGCCATTTTTCCTAGGAATTTGTGATTATATAAGTCTTATTTTCTGTAATTTCAATCCAACAATTTAATTCATGAATGTTTCCTAGTTTACTTATATTTCTTGCAATAGCCTAAATTGTAGATGTCCTTCCTTGACAAATAGCTAGATGTATCTTCTTGCTTTAGAATAGTCCTTTTATTGTTGATAGAGTAATGGTTTTGGGTTCTCAGTAATTTTTAGTTTTAGATATAATTTATAAGTGTAACATACTTCACTTAGAAACCCTAGCAATTGCACCTTTCATAGGAATCAGAAGAGGATGACATGAGTAGAATGCATCTGATGTGTATACTGCACTGTCACCTATAAGTTTGTATCCCAAGGATAATAAAGCAAAGTAGAGAAGCCTATGGGTGTTGCGGCACTCAAGCTTGTGCAATACCAGGGCTCATGAGTTGCGACCAAAATAAAACACGATAAGGCTAATTCAAGAGCCCTTGATTTTCAAAATGAGGGCTTCAAGAAGTTAATTTTCAAACTTGGGCTAGACCAAAATGACAAAGTTGTTGTGGATGTCATTCTACAAGGTTCACAATACAATAATTCAATTAAAGCAACATCTTAAAATGACAAAGTTATTGTGGATGTCATTATACAAGGTTCACAATACAAATATCAATCAATTATGCAACATCTTAAGATGCTCGCAACATAACATGTAGAAAAAAGTGCAGAAAAACGAGTTGGATGAGGTGGAAAATGATAAGGAAATTTTGACTAGAGAATTGATAGAGAGAAATAATGAGGTATTAACTCTCAACCAGAAGGTTGCAGATCTTTAGTAGAGAATTGATTCTCACATTTTTGATGTGATTGTGCCAAACAACCCACAAAACCCCACAAAACAATTGACCAAATATCTTACTGATTTGTAATTATTAGAAAGAGAGCTCAAGAAGATACAGATTGACCTTGAAAATACAAAGTATCTTCTCTCAAACAAGGAGAAACAACTCGAGACAACCAGGGGAAATGTGGAGCAGCCCAACATAAATTTGCAAGTTGCACATGATGATATCAAAGAGTTAAAGAATAAATTGAAAGGTATTATGTCTCCCATCCAAGAAAGACAAATAATATGGGACGAGATAATTTATAAGGTGAAAATCATATGGGAGCACTTCAATTTAGTTGCATAGTAGCAAATTTCAATCAAGAACATTTAATTTTTCATCTTGTCACCCAAGAATGAGGATGCTAAAATTGCTAGGACTATAGAAAAAATCATCAGGTACCTCAATGAAGAATCATCCAATGACGTGAGAGCCATGGATTTCATAGATAGGATAGGGGGAATTATTGATCTTACCAAAACTATATAGAGTGAAGGAGAAAGAGTTAGAGCTTAGTAACATTTGAATGATTTGGAAAAATTAGTAGCTACATTTTGTCCCAATTTGATCAGAGAACTATGGGAGGTTTTCCTAGTTTATAGTACCTTCAACGGAACCTACTTCCATGGGATAAGTGTTACACGAAAATTTATCACCATGACATTTAGCTATTCATATGGGTCTATCAACACCTATATCATGCTCCCTTAGAAGTCAAAAACCCCAAAGTTCCAAAACCAAGTCTTGGATTTGGATAAAAGCTCATAAAAATCATAAGAAACCTAACTCCGCACTTTTCCTAGCCATTAACTATGGTACTGCACCTTTTGTAAAGAAAAACTGCAGTACCTACTACACGTTCTATTCATTAAAACTATGGACCCCTGTAAAAGGTAAAATGAGCGAAAAGCTAAATTCTAGAAGCCCATCTGGTCGAATATTCTCTTAGTTGGAAGCTTCTAGAAGGTGTTATCTAGTCGAAGCTTCACTCCCTCCATTATCATGAAAATTCATTCCTTCATAAAAGGAGCCTATTCCTTGGATTTTGGAACTTAATCCCTTAATAAGGGGACTCTATCCCTTCCAATTTGGAGTTGTAACCACTTTCCTTCTCTTATAAATTGAAGCTTTGGTTCAGTCTCAAGGGTACTTACTTGGACTAAAGATTGGAGATTGAGACACTAAGTACTTTCTTTGTACTTGGTAGATGCTGATATATGTAAAAATTCTCTATCCATTTTGTATACACTTAGTACTTGCTTTGTACTTGGTAGCAACGATAGAGAAGGGAATTGCTGAAGAAACATACTCTTTTTCTAGGTGCGAGAATGATTACATACTCGTAGTTAGATTTTTTCAAAGAGTGGAAGGGCTTGTCAGACCAAAGGAAAATGCTTGTTCCGGACCCTGGAAGGACCTGTACGACATCAAGGTGAACGCCGTTGTAAGAATCCTTCTTTTATTTAAAGATAATACAATTGGATCATGTTTTCTAAATAATTTGTTTATGTGTTTACTTGAATGACTTATTTCTTAAATTCCTTGATCATTAAGATAGGTTTGTAATTTTTGAATTAGTATATGTTGCAGGTACTTTTGATTCTCTTCCATTTCTTTGTTTGTAGATCTTAAGAGGTGACTTTTTGGAGCAATGGGAAAGAAGAAATCAACTAGCATTGGATCACATGTAGGTCCTTTCTTCATCATAAAAAATTCTAAATTACATATAATATAGAGAAAGTATTTTACATTTGTCCTGTTTGTTTCAAGATATCCTTGTGATACTAGGGAGATCATTCTTGTCAATGAGAACGATTTATCCATGTAACAAAATGGTGACCATACTAGGGAAATCTTGAACTTAGTTTTCTTTTTATCTTTGAATTTGACTTATGAAAGTATTTTTCTGATTTTGATTAGTGTACACTGGGTTGGGAAATTATTTTAGTAGAATCCCTGAAAATTACTTTAGATTTTTTTATTTTTCTTTATTTTTTCTGGTCTCCGCACTTTTTCTTTGAAAACAGTGTGGTAACCTCTGCAGTTTCTCTATGTAAATAGTGAGATACCACACCTTTTTATACTGAAACCTGCAGACCCAAGAAAATTTTTGAAAAATTTAAGATTCTCCTTTCTAGAGCTAGCTTACATGATTCTATGTATTTTCCTAGACTTGTCTTGACTATCAAAAGCCTTGTGTGAATTTCTTTTCAACAATTTTATAATCTCATCAGTCTCCGTTAAGTTAATTGGGTGTTTTGAATATTTTTTTTGAAGGAATTCTTATTTTGATTTCCTTTGGTCATTAGTTCTAGGTTTTTCTCTGTCTCTTACCAATTTTGCATCTTTGAGTGTTAATCTCTAAATTTTGTCTGAGTGTTAATCACCATTGAGTGTTTTTGTTTTTTGATCTTTGGAACTCTCACCCAATTTTCCTTACTTACACTTGATTGGTTGTTAGATTACATTAGAATCATCTTTTGTTTGATAATTCTCTTGCATAGATCACATTTGCATAATTAAAATTTTCATTTTTAGAAAATGACTGAAAAATTTGCATAGATTACATTTGCATACTTTTCAAGTGAATTGTGCATAGATTACAACTGCATAGTTTACATTCTAGAAAAATCAATCGTAGATTTAGTTCGTTTTCTTTGATTTGAATTTACATGTTTTTATGCTTCTTTTAAAACATAAAAATAAAAAAAAATGTTTTGAATTGATAAGAATTAGTTTTCTTGATGAAGTTAGTGCATTAGAGAATTTGTTATATTTTCTCTTATTTATCAATTTTTTCATTGTTGGAAGTAAATTGAAACTCTCTCCTTACTTTAGTTAGGATTCATTGAATTGAAAAGATTACATTATCATATTCGATTGCATTATGTTTTGGCTTGGGTCATAACACCATTGGTTTCGTATCCATTTACCCTTTGAGTAATAACAGCCCAAATAACACCGCGCTCAATAAAATTCATCTAGTAATTTTTACATTTTTAGGGCTCTTTCCACCAATCTAGCTCAGGATTAGTGCTTTGGAATAGGTTGTAGTTAACTTTCCAGAGCAACTAAAACAAACAAGTAGTCGATCTTGCAGTAGGAAAAATCCAATAGTAGCATGTATGCTCTGGGAAGCTCCTCCTAAAGGAGTCAAGCACGAGACCATATGCGAACCAGTGAGGTAATCAATCCTTCCTTATTGGGAAGGATAGAAGATATACTCGTATTAACAATGGTAAACCTCGGATTGACCATTGTCGAGGATCTTGGGGTCACTTATCGGTAAACCTTGGATTATGTCAAGGAGCCTTCAAGGGGATTGAGCTTTGTTACTCTTCCCTTGCATGTGTATCGGATCATAGACTATTCCCCCAGGTATATTTGTTCCTGTTGGTGACCTTAGTGGCCATAAACTTTAGGATTATTTCCCAAGGTGACGGTGGAGGGAAGATCCTACTATACCTAGAGCAAACGTCAGCTAGACTCACTTGGACTCTCTGGAGGGTTCTCTTCACTCGAGATGGCATAGTGGAGAAACTTGCAATGGTCTGTTTCATTAAGTAGGTTGTCAGGGTAACTGTTCCAACCACCATTTCTGCATTAAAATTATACGATGTTGGATTTCATCACCAACTAATGTTTTTAGTGCGGTAATCTACTGTTTGTGTATGGTTTGACTCCTAGATTTGATAGTGCATGTTCATTTGTTTTTTTTTTACTTTTAGAGACCATAGGTGTGAATTGTGAATTTTAATTGTTAGGTGTGAATTGTGAATTGTTAATTTTAGTTTTAAATTGTTAATAAAATTCACTGAAGTTGAATCTAATAGAAACTGTTATGGAATTTGCCAACCAAGGAACCCCTCTTAATGAGAATCCTAGTACTTTTCCTTTCTTTGGAAATGTTGGTCCTCCTTATATGGCTACATTGTCATTACCTAGATTTACAATAGGTTTACTGATATGGTTATTTTCAACTTTGTTGGCCCCAAATTCTCCAATTGTTCCACCTCAACCGGATGCTTCAGCTCAACAGAGTTCACCATCTCAACATCACCAACCTCATGTTGACCCTTTACCTTCTTTTCCCTATATTTCTTCCTCCCTTTCTTCCTCTTTGCTTGGTAAAAGCCTTGACGCTAGTAACTAGGTGGCTAAGAAGAAGAAGAAGAAAGATAAGCAATAATTCAACCAACCAACCATGGATGTAAGTGTTAGTAATGTTGAGGAAACCTCCAACATGCATCGTAAACCCAAATTCCCTTGCAAGATTTGTAAGGCTGACCACTTCCTTATCAATTGTCCTAGTATTCCAAAGTTCTTTGAAGTATGGTCAGAAAAATCCCATCAACTTACTGTTGATCCATCAACCAGTGATAGTCAGGTTCCTGGGAAAAAGGGTAAAGTTAGGTTTCCTTGTAGGTTATGCAAAGGGAGTCATCAAAATCACATTTCCCCTCACATGGATCAAGCCTCAAAATTGTTGGAAAACCTTACTGTTCCACAAAAAAAACTTCCAACCAGTTACCATCAACTTTCTCCCAACCTATCCTCAACTAACGGAGTGATTGATCTAATTCCAAGTACAGTCGATCCCACTCTTCCACTGAAGAGTGAAACTCATATCACTTAGGTTCATGATCCATTAGTTGGTCAAGTGGTCGACTCAATTTAACATTTGGTTGATCCCATTCTCCCTGTAGAGAATGAACTTCATACCACTCAGGTTCTTCTTGTTACATCATATTCTTCTATGCCAGGGGGCATTTCACCTATTCCTACAGAACCCCCTCTAAGTACCGAGGTATTTTCCTTTGATTGGAATAGATTGACAGAACCTCGTCTTTCTTCCTCCATCCCTTTCCAAATCATTGTGAAGGTTCGTGGTAAGAATGCGCGCTGCACACATGTAGATGAAGGTGCTTCTGTTAGTATTCTATCCTCAACTACTTGGAAAGCTTTGGGTTCCCCTCAGCTTGTACCTGTTATGCAGAATCTGTCAGCTTTTAACAGTACCATTAATGAACCTTTAGGGATCCTTCCTAAGTTTCCTATTACCTTGGAAGGTAAAAATGTCTGTATTGATCTTATGGTAGTCCAAGGTCCCTTGTGTTTCAATTTACTCCTTGGGCGACACTATGTCTATGCAATGAAAGTTTTCGTATCGACACTCTTTCGTGTGATTTCTTTCCCTCACAATGGAAACATTGTGACTGTTGACCAAATTTCATTCACTGGTCTTCATTCGACTACCAATAATATGACACCCCTAAATGTCCCTTATACAGAAGTGGTATCTACCCCGCCACGGGTTAATTATGTGGCAACTAGTCCCATGTTTTCAATTACCGATGCAAGCGAGCCTCTCACTATTTTCTTGAATTCCTTTGACTTAGATCCGGTAATTGACATGGAAAACTCTATGAGATTATTTGAATGAGATGTTCCTATCCCTTTTGAGTCCCTTGACATGTGTTCCTTCTAGAGAATTTTTCTTCCATATAATGAAGACCTTTTGGAAGCCATGATTGAGGAGTGTCCATTGACATGTCTTTCTTCTAGTTGGAAGCCATGACAAGGTCAAGAGGAAAGTTCCTTTTACTATGTCAACCTCGTGAAAAAATGAATCAGTGGGTCTAGAGGAAAGTTCCTTTTACTATGTCAACCCCATTAAAAAATGAATCAGTGGGCCATGAGGACAATTCTTTTACTGTGTCAACCTCGTTAAAAAATGAATCAATGATTAAAGAGGAAAGTTCCTTTTACTTTGTCAACCTCGTTAAAAAATGAATCAGTTGGTCAGAGGATAGTTCCTGTTGCTGAGTCAACCTCGTTAAAAAAATGAATCAGGTATGCGGACAGTTCTTTTCCTGTGTCAACCTCATTAGGTTATGTAGGTCGATTTTAGAGAGTAGATTGATAGATTAGATATAGTTGTTTCTGAGGATGGTTCCTGTTACTGAGTCAACCTTGTTAAAAAATAAATCAGGTATGAGGAAGATTCTTTTACTGTGTCAACCTTGTTAAAGAATGAAAAATATACCAAGAGGAAAGTTCCTTTTACTGTGTCAACCTCGTTAAAAAATGAATCAGTGAGTAATGAGGAGAGTTCCTTTTACTGTGTCAACATCGTTAAAAAATGAAACATGTCTATGAGGATGGTTCCTTTTACTGTGTCAACCTCATTAAAAAATGAAACATGTCTATGAGGATAGTTCCTTTTACTGTGTCAACCTCATTAAAAAATGAAACAGACCCTTTTGAGGAATGTTCCTGTTACTGTGTCAACCTCGTTTAAAAATGAAACTAGTCCCTGATGAGCATAGTTCTTTTCCTATGTCAAGCTCATTAAAAATGAAACAAATACTCTCCTATTCAAAGTCAAGTCTTTCATCTGATCTTGTAAATGCACCTTCATTCCATCCAGCTATTAGTAACTAGTAGTCTAGTTAGTTGAATGCAATGAAGCTGGGGGGCATGTGCTCCAGCAAGTTACACTTGGGGGGCATTCAAACTTATCTCAAGCATGATTTTTCCTTTGTTTCAAGCTTGTCTAAAAATGAAACAAACCCTTTCTCAATCACAATTTTCCTATGTTTCAAGCTTGTGTAAAAATGAAACCACTTTCAAGCATGATGTTTCCTTTGTTTCAAGCTTGTGTAAAAATGAAACAAACCTTTTTCAAGCACAGCTTTCTCTGTTTCAAGCTTGTGTAGAAATGAAACAAACCTATTTGAAGAATAGTTTTTCCATGTTTCAAGCTTTTGTAAAAATGAAACCTATCTTGAGTTGATTTCGGTTATTATTTTCAAGACTCGTTAAACTCATGAAAATCCCAAGATTATTTTGCTATCTTTCATTCTCGTAAAACACATCAAAATGCCGAGTTATTTCCGTCTTCTCCTTCTCATTAATTAAATTGAAAGTTGGCCATATGAGTACATTTTTATCACTTTTTTGAACTCGTTAAAAGCTACAGAAAAAAGTGAAACTACTGAGTATAATTTTATCACTTTTTCAGACTCTTGAATATTACGAAAAAGAGAAACCTTGGAGTTCTCTTTTAAGCCCATTTTAGACTCTCTAAAGATGAAAATATTGGTGAGTACTTGACTATTCGAACTCGTTAAAGGAAATGAAGAGTCTTCCTTTCAGTGTAAGTTTACCCCTTTTCCGGAATGAAATGGACTATTTATGAAAAAGGTATACATTGACTAATCATGGTCAATAGAGTTCTCTCCTGTATTGTTTTATCCTTTTTCAGGCTTGAGAGACTAAATTTACGAAAACGTACACCCACTGAGTTTCCTTAAGTTTTTCTTCTCACTCCCTAAAATTGAAAAACACCGAGTTTCTCCTATACTGGACTGGTTAAAACTAAACAGTAAAGGACCTGTCGATTACAAACAGGAACGAACCACTCCTTCTTAGGGTTCGATTTTATACTAAGTTGGACTCATCCAAAGGATGAGATTATATAACAGGCAAATGTTATCCTCCTTAAGCTCATCAAAAATAAATAGGTACTTGCCAGAAATGGTGGGGAAAAAGACAGAAAATGGATCCAGTTGTTAAACTTTGTTTAAAAGCAATATACCACTCTTGAACATGACACTTTTTGTCCTAGGTTTGGAAAATCCTTTGCCTATTAGTTAATCAAACCATATTGAAAGTCCTCAGCTAGTTTCTAGGTATTAGCTTTAGTTCAATTGTTACCAAACCATCTGCAGTGTCGTTATGAGTTCAAGAGGACAGTTAAAATAAACCATTCATTTTGCAAATATATGTCTCCATTCGCGTTGACCATCTCTGAGTCAGTCATTGCAAAAAATTTCTACAAAACTTGATCTAATGGTTTGGTGTCGTGGGCTTTCCTACGATGAATCACTTTCTATCGACGACATCTCATCATCTAGTAAGTTGATCTAGAATCCTTCAGTACCTTGGAATCTGCATGCCTTAATGGCAGGTTTCTCGCCTTCGACGACAGGTTGCATCATTGACCTTCGATCGAATGATTCCATGAAATGTTCGACTTCAGATCATTTATTCACATTTCTTGGATTGTACTAAGTACTTTGAGAGCCATTTTCATTATTGGTTGTTTCTCTCACACTTGTTAACACTTCACATCATTGACTGGTAATCAAGTGGTTTTTACCATGTTCAACTTTGACACAATCAATCGCATGGATAGAATCATACTAGTTCGGGTAGTGGAAATCAAGACCCTGGATATAGTTTCCACCATCCAGGCTACGAGGAGTTTTATTATTCATTATATAGTAGACTATTCATAACATATGGCTGTGTCCATACTGTGTCTACTATTGATGTAATATTAGAATCATTTCTATATCAGAACATTTTAGTTATTTTTGATCTGAGCATGGGAATTCCTACCTCAGTGATATATATATGTTTGCATTGAATGTTTTTATAGGTCTCAACCGGTGTGTCCACGAGCCGATCCTCGGAATGATAAAGCACTTCACTCTTCGAATTATCTCAGACTTCACACTTTAGGGGGCAATCTGTTACATGAAAATTTGTCACCGGGACATTTAACTATTCATATGGGTCTATCAACACCTATATCATGCTCCCTTAGAAGTCAAAAACCCCAAAGTTCCTGAACCAAGTCTTGGATTTAAAGAAAAGCTCATAAAAATCATAAAAAACCTAACTCCACACTTTTCCTAGCCATTAACTACGGTACCACACCTTTTTTAAAGAAAAACTGCGGTACCTACTGCACGTTCTGTTCATTAAAACTGCGGACCCCTATAAAAGGAAAAATGAGCGAAAAATTAAATTCTATAAGCCCCGCTGGCTGAATCTTCTCCCAGCAGGAAGCTTCTAGAAGGTGTTATTTGGTTGAAGGTTCATTCCCTCCATTATCATGAACATTCATTCCTTCATAAAAGGAGCTTATTCCTTGGATTTTGGAACTTAATCCCTTGATAAGGGGACTCTATCCCTTCCATTTTGGAGCTGTAACCACTTTCCTTCTCCTATAAATTGAATCTCTGGTTCAGTCTCAAGGGTACTTACTTAGACTGAAGATTGGAGATTGAGACACTAAGTACTTGCTTTGTACTTAGTAGATGTTGATATATGTAAAACTCCGCTATCCATTTTGTATACACTTAGTACTTGCTGTGTACTTGGTAGCTACGATAGAGAAGGGAATTGCTGAAGAAACATACTATTTTGCTATCTGCGAGAACGATTACATACTCATAGTTAGGCTGGTTCATAGAGTGGAAGGGCTTATCAGACCAAAAGAACACGCTTGTTCCGGACCCTGGAAGGACCTGTACGACATCAAGGCAAACGCGGTTGTAAGAATCCTTCTTTTATTTAAAGATAATACAATAGATCATGTTTTCTCAATAAGTTGTTTATGTGTTTACTTAAATGACTTATTTCTTAAATTCCTTGATCATTAAAATAGATTTGTAATTTTTGAATTAGTATATGTTGCAAGTGATTTCTCTTCCATGTCTTTGTTTGTATATCTTAAGAGGTGACTTCTTGGAGCGACAGGAAAGAAGAAATCAACTAGAATTGGATCACAGGTAGGTCCTTTCTTCATCATAGAAAATTCTAAATTACATATAATATATAGAAAGTAGTTTACATTTGTCATGTTTGTTTCTAGCTATCGTTGTGTTACTAGGGAGATATTTCTTGTCTGCAAGAATGATTTATCCGTGTAACAATATGTATGAGAAACTTTTAGTTGAGGCCAAAATCAAGGTGGAATCCTCACATGAAATTACTACCGCTCTCAAGGGTAGGACTATAGTCAATTATTTGGAAAGGGATTTTCAACTGCTTTGGTTGGTGAAAACCCTGTTTTTTGCCAAGCCTAATTACACTCAGCTCACCAATTTGAAGATATCTTACAACACTCTTATTCACACTTATTCAATAGATCTGGTATTGTGGAAGAAGTGTGATCAATTTATGAATCGACCACAATCCCTATAGTGGAGTCAATATCGACCTGAAGAGATCAAAGGAGATAACAATGAATATGTTTTGATACAAAAATCATGACATATTCATGTCATTTTTGTATTTTTGTGAATGCTTCATTTTCAAGAAGAGAATCAAGCTTGCTATGTAATCATTAGGACAACTATACTAGTTGCATGCTCACACAATTGAGTATTTTAGATAGTTCTCGCCTTTCAAGATATTTTTGTAATTGTTCTTGTTTTTATTTTCTCTATAAAAGGGAAGAGAGATTCATTAGTAAGGGTCTGAATTTCTATCATAGAGGTTGTAATTTTTCTGCAAGGTATTTGCAAGTTCTGAATTTATGGAATTTGAGTAATTTTTTCAAGATTAATGAAGAAGTTTCTTAGTTATTCGAAGCATTGGGATGTGTAGTATGTGTTTATATGTGTGTTTACCATTTTTCATGTGTTTTTATTATTCAAAAATCATGTAATTGTAGTTGTTGGTTTACATTTTTTAGTTGTAGACTTACCTAGATTATGTGATGGAAAATAGTACCTGTGATGTGTTAAGTTACAATCCTTAAATGCACTCCATGATTTCTCCATCTCACTTGCGTACTTTAACCCCTGATTCTACTAAAAGTGAGTGCATAGGATTAGGGATTCAACCCTTTTCACTTGTTTTCTTTCCTTGAATTTCCTCTTTCACCTATACTACAACAGTCAATGAAATTTCACTCTCCCTGTGTAGTCTACAATATCTGAACAGTAACCCTTTGAAATGTCACATTTTTATGTAGAAATTGAATCTACCCCTGAGTAGGATAATTCGACCAAATTTACCAATTCATATACAAGGCCTTGAGCATAATGGATAAATCCTTAATACATATTAATATATCCTATGCACTGACCTCTCTTCAACCCGGAGGTTGTCTCTAGGAACTAAATAATCTTCTAACACTGTTTACAGGGAATGAATTAGAATATATTTCCCTGGGCATGATTTTTATGCATTCCTTTTTTCGTTGAGAAAAGGAAGTGTGGATTAAGATATATCACCTAAGGGGGTTTTTAGACTGTAATCCTAGATTTACATAAGCCTCATACTCATTCATATATCTATTAGCATGAAAATCCTCCTTTGTCAAACCCATGAATAATTATGTCCAAGAGAATTTGGAAAGAAAGAACCCAAAAAACTCCAGATCCAATTGTTTTTGCAACAAAAATTTTAAATTCTAGTTCCTAGAGAACTGAGATAAATTCTCCTAAAACCTCATCCAGGTTTTTGCACTTTTCAAAGGAATGCTTCCCCCACCTGGCTTTTACATTTCAAAACCTAAGTCCAAGGAAATCTCTATCATTCCTCATTCTTTCATGTTTCATACCTTCCCTAAAGTCAAATAAATTAAAGATATTCTCACTCCTAGCACATCTCAAGTTTCCATAGTTGTTTCACACTCAATTTCAATAGTTATTGTCTACATTGTCCCCGACAAAGTTGTTCAATTGAATATTCTTTAGCATAATTTACAAAATATATTTTTCCCTAGATTTTTTCTCAAAAAATATTCCCCTTTGAATTTTTCAGCATCCTATGAACACAATTTCTCAAGATTACCTTAAACTTCTGCCTAGATTCAGTGGGGAAGATGATGTCATAGCCGAGAAACATATTGCAGAAATATTTCATTCCTACATAAATACGGAAATACAGAAATAACCATAAACGTGGAGATGGAGCAGAAGTAAAAATTCATTTTATTAATATCAAATAATTGAAATATGCTTACACACAAAATGGACATAAACTAGGGAGGGCGATGGCAGATTATCTCTGAGAAGCGATGTGGTGGCTACATGCCTCTTAACTGTGTTAAAATGAGGCTCGAAGGCCTAATTATTATTGAGAAATAATGGAAAACACTAAAAATCCAAAAACTTAACCATAGGAGATGAAACAACAAACTATGGGCCCCGTTGGGGTAAATTGGTACATTAATTTCCCGGGGTCATAACTTTGGCATACAATCTTCGTTTAATACACATGATACCTTATTATAAAAATATTTCTGAGGACTACAACTATTTATAGGAAATCCGAAGTTGAGCACTCACATTTTGTGAATGTGATTTTCCTAAAAATTTCCATTTAGGGCCTCAAAACAGCTCCAGAAGTTCAACACCCGAGAAAATGCCAAAAATATAGTAAATTGTGATACAATTACGAAAACTAAAAAACTGAAAGAAAAAAATGGTGGGGGTACAAGTGTAATAGGTGGGTTGCCACCAATATCCACCTGGATCATTCCTTCCCCCTTAGGAAGCAATGGTCCATGTTTCATTGAGTTCCTCCATGAGATGAGGAAACTTCGGCTGAACTTGGTCCCTGGTAATCCACTTGTAGTGGTGAAGGAGTTGGCCTGCTTTGACAACTTGATATAGTTGGATCCTTTATCGTCAGGTGTTCTTGATCTGTGGATCCATGATATGATCAGTTGTGGCTTGTTCCATGCAGCCTGGGTTTAATTTTGTTAGTGTGATTTGTTTTTCAATGTCAGATGTGTCTAGTAATGGTGGAAAGTATGGCCGAAGGCGATCCACATTGAACAGTGGGTGTCAAGAAAGGAATGGGGAATGTTGAGCTCAAATTCATTGTCTCCCACAAACTTGATAATGGTGTAAGGCCCATATGAGAGTGTTGTGAGCTTTCGATAAGCTCCGGTTAGGCGTTCTTTCTGCAAATGCAACCAAACTTTGTTGCCCACCTGGAACTTATGTGGTACCCAATGTTGATCATGTCGCTACTTGTAATTACCATTGGATTTATCCAAGATGTCATGGAACTGCTAGTAGATGTGTTGGATGCGTCCAATAAATATGGTTGCTTTATCACTCTAAGACAATATATGTGAATAGCTTGGCTTGATGTGCCCTTTCTAAAACAGCTCTTGGGTCTGCCTCTTGATTTCATCATTCTATAGAATAGAATGTTGATGGATCAGCCCACTAGGGAGTGGAACGCCGAGGGTCATATCAATGGATTTATTGACCCGGAAGTGTATAGGAACCCATGTGGCTGAGGAGAAAACGTCATTGTATTCATCCACGACTTTGTCCATCTGATGCTTTCGTGGAGGGGAGCCATGTTTGTAGGCTGTGGCCACAATATTCTTCTTTCCTTGTGGGCAAATCATAATGAAAAAAATCATGGTTTCGTAAATAATCTTACTTCATTTCTTCGCAGTACTCAAAGAGATGGTAGATGGCAGTACTACATCCGATAACCTATACAAATTGTTTCCCAAAGTAATAAAGATAGAACAAAGCCTACACTTATACACAACATGTCGCTTCCACAAGTGTGGTTCACCTAATTATACATTAAACACGTCAAGAGGAGCAACATCACATAGTACCTCATCCATGAAGGCTTGATGTTGTATGAAAGCTGGCATTGCTAGCTAACATGGATATCTCTTGGTGAAGCCACCCGATGGTATACGATTTCATGTGTGTTGTGGTCAGTCTATTGAGTCACTTCATGACCTCTGCTAAAATGAGGCTTTTTTGGCTTCTGCTATCGACAAGGAATTGTAGTGGAGAACCCTTCACACACATCTGGAAATGGAAGAGGCGGTCCTCCTCCTTTGAGTTCTTGGTGTCATCCCTCTGGAACTTGGTGGTGGAAACGGTGGCATTAGGTTCAGTATCAATGATGTTATTCCCTTTCTCATTCCTCTTTTCATGTTCTAACTCAGAATCAGAACATGCATCTGAGTCAGATGCCTTAAATTCCGCCATGAGCGACTATTTGGTCTGACACTCACTTGTGTTGAGAGTGGAACTGTTGTGAAATTCACACTTCCCTGGGTCCTTCTTTGTCTTTGTGGTGTTGTTTTGAGTCACCCCACTTTTTATTTTCCTTTTGTTTGTAGTTTGGGGGTGCCTTTCCTTGGATTCAGATTCGCAGATCCAAAGTCTCGCTTCTTCTATTTAAATTTCTGCATAATCTTGGCAACATATCGATATGCCATTCTAAGAAAGGTAATGTCGAGGAACTTCATTTCCTCCTGAATGTATTTGTGCAAACAGTTGTGGTACTTGAGCACCAAACTTTTCTTTGAATCTTGAACACCAAACTTTGTGCACATCTTGAATCTTTATTTGTCAGCTCATGCATAGATTTATCACTTTGATGCAGCAACATGGTCTATTGGATGTACTTGTCCTCAGATCTCCCCACAAGGTAATATTTTTCCTTGATTCTCTCTCCTAAAAAATTCCAAGAGGGTGTGGCTGAGAACAGAGAGGTTTCCCTCTCATCTTTTTTCTCATAGTAGGTTTCCCATGAGTCTTTGACATGGGGGATGACTTTGAGGAGTTCAAAAGTAATCTTTTCTTAGTTGGAGAAATCATGGACTGCGAAATAACCTTTGAGAAAATTGAACCATATACATACGGTTTCTGCATCTATTTGGCCTTCAAATACATGAATGTCGAAGTTGACTTGTACCTTGAAAGGAGTGGCATATCCAAAGTGGTTTTTGGATGCAGACGCACCGTTGGTGGGTTGTCGATGAAGGATATGGGCAAAGCTATCCATCATCATGTTCCTTTGTTTCTCAACGGCCTCCTCGAGAAATATTTTGGTAGGATCTACTATTCCCTCATATTTCTTTTCTTTCCCCATGGGAAATCGTCAAGGTTTGTGAGGCTGATCTTGCAAAGGTTCAACCAAATCGAGCCCTAACTCCTTATACCCCAATCTCCTTAGGGACATGCAAGGAAGCATCGAGAAAGAGAAAACCACTCTCATAATACTGGCCCAAATTTATGCAGGAATGCAATAAAATATAGAAATAAAAATAAATGCAAAGATGCAACATATGTAAAACTTCATTTTAGTAATATCAAATAACTGAAATATGTTCATAGACAAAATGGACATAAACTAGCTAGGGCGATGGTAGCTTATCTCCGAGAAGAGATATAGTAGCTACATGCCTCTGAGATATGTTACAATGAGGCTCAAAGGCCTATTTATTATTGAGAAACAATGGAAAACCCTAAAAATCTAAAAACCTAACCCTAGGAGATGAAACTCCAAACTATGGGCAGCACTGGGGTAAATTGGTACATCAATTTCCGGAGGTCATAACTTTGACATACGATCTTCGTTTGACGCACATGATACCTCGTTAGAAAGATATATCCGAGGACTAAAAATAATGATGGTGAATTTCGAGTTGAAGACCCACATTCATCAACTGTGATTTTCCAAAAAAATATTGTTTAGGGCCTCAAAATGGCTCCGGAATTCCACAACCCGAAAAACTACAAGTAACAATGGTGGGGGTCCAAGTGGGATAGGTGGGTGGCCACCAATATCCACGCAGATCACTGGGAAGGATTATGTATAAGAGTTATATATCCCTAACCTAGGGTCTTTACATGACCCTAATGGTACGAATCTACTCATGTGAATAAATGAGCTAAAGTTGAGCAAGGGTAGAAACCACCTGATTACCAGTCAATGGGGTAAACCAGTAACAGACACTAGGGAATCCACCAATAAGAAAAATGGACAAAAAGGTACTTAGTATAGTCCACTAAGCGTAAATAGATGAGTTGATGTCGAACAACATTGAACTCGACCGGTGCCTAGATCATGCTCCTGAATAATGGGCTGAAGTCGACAGGAGAAGATCCATCAAAGGAGGGCATTGATGTATCCCCCATAAATCGATGTGGAACAAACCAAGATGATGTGGTGTATGGATGAATTCATTAAGTGATGAAGTACAACTGACACACGGATTGCTGACTCAAAAAAGGTCAACAGGCTACTGTAGATGGCCGACACAGGCTGGGACTTCCCTTGAACACATAAGGAAATGACACAAGAGTGACATGGAAGCATGAATAAATCATCACCATGTGATGTCATATAACGACATAGGAAGCATTGAGACAGGCTCCATATGACTGGAAGAGTAACTAGTCGGAGGATTAAAGGGACTCATAGGCAGGCTAAAACCCAACTGTAAGACAATGAGACAGACAGGTGCCTTGTTCAAGGGTGACACAATTAACTCTTCCAATGGATGAAAAATGAAGATATATGTTCCCTCCCTTCTCTTCTTATAAGTTATTTTTCGTAACTAGCCTATCTGAGTCTGAAAATGGGTTAAACTTACACTGGGTAGATGACACTTGAGGTAGTTTAACGAGTTTGAAGTAGAAAATTTCATCGAAAATATTTTCCAAGTTAAGGATTCTGAAAAGAGATTAAAAAAAAACCATCTTGGAGGAACGAGTAGTATAAAGGGTAGCAACTAGTTGCGATAATGGTGGAACTTCTCACGAAATAAGGTGGACATGAGGCTGGCTAATCACAGCAGTTCCCCCAATAAATGATAAAACACCAAGTGAGTGTGTACGGTAGGCCAAGTAGATGATGACGTTGGATAAGTGAAACGAAGGCTCAAACTACAAAATTAAGCTCATAAAAGGGGGAATCATGACGGATAGAGTGAGGAATCCTCCCTGGGTATGGCTAAAAATATGATGTAGAAGAGAACATGAGAATCAATTTCGAAGTCATGGCGGGCCAAAAGGAGGGCTTCTCAAAGTGATAAAAAATGACTGCATAGACACCAATCCAGTGATGGGATGATAACTAGGGTATCCATGAGTGAGTAAGCTCTAACGCCAAGCTACGACATGCATACAAGAAGTGGCGAAAGTCACAACATGATGGAGTCATACCTAAGGCATAAATAATGGTGATAGTCAAAAATGAAAAATCAGTAAAACTGGCCTACCCTTATATGCCAATAAAAGGATCGTACCTCAGGCCCAATGTAATAAAAGGTATCTTATCAATATAGAAGAAAAAAAATGACTACCAAGTCCTCCTACAAAATGTAGACCAAAACAAAAATCATAAAGCTCAAAAACTGACTTTAACCCAAAAATAAAAAAAAGGAATATTACTCAAGATTCTAAAACATGCCAAAAAAGGGTTTGAAAAGGAGATCATATCTCTCTTTTTTATCATTATGAAGTTTGTGAATAACGGATAAGGGAGCTTCCAAGGGTTTGAGAGAAATATAAAGAAGGAGCAAGCGACCATCTTCGAGAAAGTAAGTAACAAAACACCTCCCTCTCAATCATTTATGCATGCAAATGTCGACCCATTGTTACTTCGAAGTGAGGGGTTAGAAATTTTTTCCAAAATATTTCCCCACTCATGGGCTTCCTACGGCCAAGGTAATGCCAAATGGCATTACCTTGTATGCGAATGTTCCCCAGGGAGTGGCAAACGCAGTGTTGTACTAATCTGTATGGTGAATTTGGATTTGATTATAGCCAGAGAACCCATCCATAAAGGATAGAGCCTCGTGGCCAGCACAAGCATCGATGACTTTGTCGATGAATGGGGTGGGATAATTTTCTTTAGGACAAGCTTTGTTCAAATCCCAAAAATCGGTGCAAACATGTATTGTGCCCTATTTTTTCATGACAGGAACAGGGTTGGAAACCTAAGATGTATAGGTGATCGGGTAGATAAACCTGACTTTGTGAAGCTTGTCGATTTCTTGTTTTATTGCTTCTTCCTTGGAACGATGCAGTTGACGTTGCTTTTGGTGTACTAGGCTTATGTCTAGCCAAGTGTCAATATGGTGCTCTACGATAGTGGGACTAAGCCTAGGCATTTTTTAGTAATCCCACATGAAGATATCTCTATACTTTCCTAATATTTTGGTGTAAGAGGTTATCTCTTATGGAAAACATGCTGCCCCCAGTGAGATTTCTTCGACCTTTGTCGGATTTTGAGATATGTTCACCTTGATAGTAGGTGAAATATTCAACATATTTCCCTCCTCAAGTGCATCTGGCACTGGGATGGGGTTTTTGAACTAATCGACCTTTCTTGATGGAAGGAAGTCTTTTGACTCGATCACACAAGTATCTTGTTCAATTGTTTTGTTAGAACAGAACGCTTTCTTGGGGAGAAAAAGTGAACGGTGATGCAGTGCATCCCATGGGTAATCTGGCTTCGTCATGGCTTCTAAGATATCCTCATCTAAATGAAAAAAGGACCTGAAGGGGGACTGTTCCTGTGTAGGTTTATACTGAATGGGGATAATCTGGGTGGAGCTAGTTGAGAGACATGAAAAATATTCCACCGTTGATGTGGTGGAACCAGACGCGGTCAACAAGTGTAGATGGATTGGGTATGTACTGTCGGAGGGACAGATACTCTTGTAGCTATGGGTGACTCGACATCTATGGCAGATGAGCAACAGCTCAGGTCATGGTTCTGATACATGATGACATGAATCGTATATGGTGTGTCGTATTGTCGGCGCTTGGCAGGGCGTTAATTTCCCTATTTGGTCGTCTTCCAGTTGGCCACAATGGGATGAATCTATCTGTCACATCCTCTTGAGTTGTCGTAATTTTCATGGATTATGATTCTGTGCCATCTTTGTGGTAGAGGCAGACTATGGTTGATCACATATAAGCTAAAGCTATGCAGAATCACAGTATATAGTGACAACGACATACGGGGTGGTTGTCACCACATACCTGACATGAATATGGGACGTCCATTTCAGAGAGATATACTATATGGAATGGGTATCATCATTGGAACATTTCCAAAGCAAGACATTCAATGACGAAATGATCAAGTTCATCGCATAGTAAGCACCGTTCGACCCGGGGGGGTCTGGCGGGGAGTCTTTCAAGTGATTTTCGCTTTTCCTGTAGGTATAGGATGATGTGAGGTTCATCGCAGACAGAATGGATGGAGGGATATTATTGGTAAGATCGCTCAATGGCATGTAGGACATCCCTATATCATGGGATCTCTGGGGAATGGTGGGTATAGTGCCCATAGTTGCTATAGAGCGTGCATATGTGATTGCTACACAACGGTTTGCCTTAACATTTATGGGTAGGTTCCTTATTTTGGGAACCGACGTCGTGATCTCTGTCTCAGATCCGAGGAGTGGTTTTAATTCTTCCAACTCTAGACATATATGGGTATGGTAACCTATAACGTCACATATCTCACAGACAGGTGAATCCTTTTGCATGGTGGGGCTCACCGTATTCTTTCCTCTCTTTTCAGTTTTCGTGGTTGTGATTATTGGCTTTGCAATGGTAAATTCATTTGCAGGTGTAGCCCCAACCGTCCCTTGGATGGGTGAGGACTCCCCAAGACTGAGGGGCTTCAACCCAGTGGTAGTAACATGGGTGGTGCATTTTCCTGTGGGAGGAATGAGGTACCAAACCGGGAATTCAAATGATATGTTGGGGAATACGAGAGTTTCCAAAACTTGCATATAAATCATTTCAAGCTGTTGGGCTTTACTGATTGCATCCTCTTCGGATTTTGGGTTGTGTTGCACCACATCCTTTGAAATCTCCACAGTCATATTTTTCAATAATAAATCTAAGAGGACCCGGTCATCGAGTTTAGCTTTATATAAATTGCGATCTCGCCTCCCTTCATGGAGATGGTTTGAGGTATGGATGGCGGGGGATTGTCTGAAATGAGTTAGTAACTCCATTCCCGAATCGTGGTGAATGGGTAATTGAGAGTATGTGAGGAACATGGTAGCGAGGGCGTTAAAGGTTCCATGTGACGCTGGAGGTTGCTCCATGTACCACTTCATATCTACTCCCGTAAGAGTGTGTTGAAATAACCTCAACCGAATAGTGTCGTTAATGATGCTATTCGATGAGCACCACAAGTGAAAGGTCATTACATGATTAGCTGGGTCTTCCGCTTGCTTACCTTCAAATTTTGGTATGTCCGAAGGGAGATTTGTGGGCATGGGAGGCCAATTTGGATCATGTGCTATGGGGTCATTCGTTAGCTTGGTTAAATCAGGTAGACTTAGTTAAGCTAAGAAAGGTGACTGGGAGGTTGACGCCATGGCAATTTGTGAAGACACAAAGTTCTGGTTAGAATGAGGGTTAGTCTGTGACATACCCTGCTGTGAATTCAATTGGCTTCCAGAATGGGATGCACTCCTCTACCCCCTAGGGGTTGAGGGAGAAGTGGTGTGTGGTGTGGTTTTGGGAGACCATCTAGGGTTCCCAACTATGGTTTCTCCAATAAAGGATGAACCAATGATGGTGGCAGTGTTCTGTCTTTGACACCTAAATGGCGAAAGACTTGGAACCCCTCCCGGTAATGGGGGGAGGTCCAAAATACGCTTGAAGCGATGAGGTTACGTGGGGACTGTTTGGGTGTCCATCATGTTAGGTTTTGGAAAAATTTGAGGGGATAGAGTCTAGGTCAAGGAAAAATTATCACATACATAAAACAAAGCGAAAATAAAATGTTTTTCCCTTTAACTTGATCTATGTGATCACTCAAGAAAAAAATGGTTTTTGTTTGTTTTGTGCATGATACTCAAAATCCTAGAAGACCTATTGCATCCTCACACACTCAAAGTAACTGGGCCTTGAGAATATTTCTTGCAAGTGCTGGCAGAACATCCTGTAAGAGCCAGCGATGCCCCCAGTCAGCTGACGAGAATTCACCAAGGTAAGGGTAGAGGGTCTGGAGCTTGCCTGTACCATCACATAAAGGGTAAAGGATGCCCTAGATTTTGGCGACTAAGAACCACCATCCCATGTGAGCGTTTGAGTATTGGGCTTCTTGGTATTCAACTAACAGTAGTGAGCATCAGCCAGGTCAAGTAGCCCTAATTGATACCACATGTACTGCACCTAAGCCTAACCCCCTCTGAATTGGGTCTCTGTCACGTTGGGGTTTTATTTGCCATGGGCTGATAGGTTGATTTGAAGCTCCCTAAATACATAACTTCTATGTTTCAATACGAAGTGTGATCAAAGCGGCTTATTGGATGCCTACCCCCTTGATCCTAACTTAATGTATAAATTCTTTTGTGGCCCCTATGGGGAGAATTTAGTGAGTTTGGTTAAGTTAGTTTTAGGTGGCTTTCTTTTCTTAGTGGGTGAGTGTGTGTGAGCATAGGGTGAACAATCTCATAGTTCAAACATATGGATATTGGTGATCCATTACAAAAATCCCCTAGTTAAACTATGTTACCTTCTTCCTGGCTCAAAATGGAAAACATGTGCGGATAATGGGCCGCTTTCAAAACTACCATGGGAATTTCTGAGTATTATATACATTATTCCATGGATTGAAAGAAAAATCTTGATACATGCCTATTGGTCATGGTTGCCAAGGCTTCCTAGATCCGATGAAGTAAGAAGATTGAGCCTACTTGCCTGATTCCTTTAGTACCACCTTCAATATTGGTAGCTTTGGACAGTGGCTTGTAGAATGCTCCAGGTCAAAAATATTACACAAGTTAATGATGTTGACTCTACATTCCTTTAGGGAATGTTTATCCTTAAATTTTGGGCAGAACAAGGCCAAGGCCTTGTCGGATTCATCCTGTTTCATTTTCACTTGTAATGTTGTCAATTGGGAAGATAGAGTAGTGAGAAGATTGGTCTTGAGATTCTCAATCAGATTTCCAATCTCTGCTCTAGTCACACCTCTAGTTGCAGATCTCTGTATTTTAAAAGAGGCATCTCATTTCATGCTTCTCCCTCGTGACAATCCTCATGAACACCTTCAGCAAATTTTTATTATATCATCGTATGATTCCTGAGATATATCTCATTTCCCTAACGGGTTCAATATGTCAAGGTAGTCATCTCTCATTCATTGAATAAATATTTTTTTCGAAATATATGGATCCAAATCACCATGTTTAGACCTTTTTAGATTATGATGGAGCCATTCTACATAATCTTCCAAGCTTTCTTCTTCCTTCTATGTTATTCTGAATATATCCTCTCTTAAATTTTTGGTTCGGCAATAGTCCTGGTATTTTTCTAGAAACATAGTCTTCATATCTCCCCATGTCTGGATAGTGACATGCCCTATTCCCATAAACCGTCTTAATGTTTCTCCTTCCAAAGTGGCAGGAAATAGTTTTAGCTTATGAGAATCTGAAGTGTAATCATAACTCTTGCACAGAACATCAAACTCAAAGATAAAAGTTTCAAGATATTCTACATTCAATCCTTGAAAATATGGAAGAACTGATAGAGGGATATTTTTGATGGGGGCTTCTCCCCTTATATCACTTATTGGAAATTCAATAGTGGTAATAGTGGAATCTGTCACGTTATTGTTGTTGTTATCCCGCATTGGAATTTCTCCTAATTCTGTTTCTGGTGAGTACCCTTATGAAGATTGTTCGAGCAAGTGCTTGGTAGATAGATATTCTTGTGATGACTGCTCATATTGTTCTGGAGTTGGATATTTTACTGCACTACCTGAGTTTGGGTATCGGAAATTAAAATACTGTTCTTCTGATTCTGGTTCTTGATATTTCCCACTGGTTTCCCCTTGTCCTTACAATCCAAAATCTTGGCCACTAGTCTCTCCTTGTTGTCCCTGAGTTAATTTTACATAATTTGGAGTTTGTACTCTAGTTTGAGGAGAATGCGGTCCTAAAACAAAGGAACCAGATACTCCTGATTTTGATGTATAGGCAACAAATTTTTGTGGGTATTTTTTTCTCACATCCATATGTGGTGTTGATTGCTCCCTTTCCGCTTTTGAGATCAATTCTTGGACAAATGCTTTTCTCCCTTGATCAGTATTCGTCTTATTTCTCAGTTCACCCCTTTTCCTTATAGGTTTACTAGGGTTCCTACGAGTTGCTTCTTCTTCACTCATGCATTCTACACATGGACCATGTTAGAGTCGGTATCTTCATCCCTCCGTCAGAGATCAAATTTCTCTTGTTTCATTTCATTTTATGTGTCTCACTTAGTTCAGTCAGCTGCATTCCATTAGGAGCATGGATCCTCTGACGGTAGGGGTTTGTCACTCATGTTCCTAATGTCTTATACCTGCTGGCCTAGTTCTGTTCATTAAATCATTTACAGTCATTTTTTGGTCTTATATTCTGCAAAGTATCATATTGGATGTTTAGTCTCATTAGGTCTAGGGTTTCGTTAATCTAATCTTCAAAATGTCTAATAATTGTCAGCAGGCACATGAGGAGGTTCGAAATAAGTTTTTAGTGCAAAAATTTCATCATCATAATGCTTGATAATAATTTTTCTTCAAAACTCTGTTTTGAAGAAAAATCAGTCTATTTCATATTTATGTAATAAATGCAATGTAATTTTCAAGTTTTTCAGTTGTAATAATGCTCCATTGGCAACCCTGGTCGCCTTTTCCAAAGCTCCATGCCATTCATTCCCCTGCAAGACAGACAGAAGCTCATTGATCAGTCAAAAGCACAGAGGAAACAAAACAGAGTTTAAAGTGAAATGTCAAGTTTTACAAACATTACAAAGAGGGTTTGCTCAAATTAAAAATCAAATTCTTTGGTATATATATGATTTTATGTTTCAACACTCCATTTTCATACCAAAGAGACAGCAGTGAGCAAGAGAAGAGTTGAGAGGAGCGAAGCAATTGTTTGGAGGTCGGATTGTGTCAAGTTTCCAAGCGCGATGCATTAAACAGCCGGCGCGACGCATCGGGCGTGCGCGACACATAGGGTAGCTTCCTTGTGTGTGAATTTGTTCCAGCGCGGTGCATTGGTAGGGCGCAGCACACTGGGTTGGCTACGTGGCGCATTGGGCTGGAACACAAAAATTTTGCCATTCCTTTTAACCATCAAATTTGCTCGGTCTCTCTTTGGTTCGTGTAATTCAAATTCACTCTCCCATTGCTCTTAAATAGTGTTTGGTGTTGATATGAGAATTTAAATGCAAAAAACTCAAACCCTATTATCTTTTTTAAGAAACTCTCCTAGGGTTTTGAAATTGATTTTGGTGTCAAATATTTACATTTCCCCCTACCTCCTTTTTCCCCTCCTCATTGTTTATTTGCTCACCACAGTCCCCATTACCCTATCTCTTGACATCCCTAAAGTCAATCATCCCTATCCCATTCCCATTATCCCCATCCCACTTGTAAAATTTCCCCAAACCCCAAGGTTATCCCAATAATTAAGTGGCTGTCCCTTGTCCCTAAATTTATCAAATTACAGTTTTAAAAAAGCAAATTTCACTTGATAAAAGTTCATTGTTCCTACTACCCCATTCCTCCATATTCCCTCCCATATTACCATATATTTGGCAATCAAATCAAAACACCAAAGTTCTCATTGTCAACCAAGATAACATAGACCTTGCATAGACCTTGGACATCATGGAGACAGATACTGATACATCCTATGACTGAGACAGTGATTCAACCACTGAAATACATGCACCTAGAAGGCCTCATAAGAGTGGTAGGCATGTGAGAGAGGATCCCACCTCATTGGTTGAATTGTAGGCTTTTCCACTTGCCATAGCATGTTTTCAACAACAGTCATGTTATCAATTTTGTGAAATGATTGCTAGGATCCATTATCATCAGGAGTTGGCTCGTTTGTTTGTGTTGCATTTACATGATGGTCAGGTAACTCTTGCCGGTGTAACATTCACTTTAACACCGGAAACTATTTCTCAAGCAACCGGAATACCAAATGTGGGAGAACAATGGAACAAAAGACAGCAGGTGGACAGCGTGCATTATGAACCATATATCAGGCCTAGATTTGTGAAACAACTCAACAGAGTGTTTCATTTCCGGTTCCTAAAGGATTCCTATGCGCCTCTGATGAAACTCATTATCAGATATTTCAATTGTGAGGGCTGGTTTTCACATCTCTATGCCTATCATATCAGGTTATTGATGCATTTTACCACAGTGTGGATGATGAACCTCCCTTATTTCATGTGCCCAAATTTAGAGATAATGACCACTCTCGTACAGAGGAAAACTCTCGATCAGTAGTATAATAGTATTTATCACTATGCACTCATTAAGATCGTGGTTGTGCATCAGCTCGGCTTGCAGGGTATTTCATGGGAGGATTTAATTTCTAATGATTTCTTCACAGCTCCTCAGGTTCCTCTGAAGGTTGTTCATGATGCAGGCGAACCTTCATATCAGCATGGAGGTCAGGAGATAGAGACTACGACTCTGCCGATGTATGTCACTTATCAGAGAGGCACTAGAGGATTATTTGCAGCAGCCCTGCAAGTATTTTCTCCACCTGGGATGGAAGGGGTCTTGCTTCCATCATTAGTAGCACAGGTACAGGTATACGATAGAGGTAAGAGGTCCATGCAGGATGAGGGGCCTTCAGGAGGCTAGGATACTGATTTCATACTCATTAATGAGGATTTAAGCTCTCCAAGCTCAAAGTTGACAGAGACTATTCAAGAGCAGAAGGCAGAGATAGACACTTTGTCCGTCAAGTTGAAAAGAGCCCAATGGCTTATCAAATACCTTGATCAGTGAAACAGACAGTTGGAAGATCAGAAAACTATCATGGAGTTACAAAATATCCGTGAGAACTGGCAAGCTGCCCAAAGAAGCCAAACCGAGATGACATCCATTGAGCGAGAGATTGAGGCTGATCGAGAAACTTGGCTCGAAAGGGTAAATATTCATTTGGAGAAGCTGTTGGAGAAGGAAAACAAGGAAAATAACATGTTGAGGCACATGAAGAACCATTATTGGGCAAGAACTCATGTATGCAAGGCACGAATCAAGATCCTGAAGGCTAGGTTGAAGAGGGCATTAAGGCGTTGCAAAAGGCATCATAGACTCCAAATTTTGGCCAAAGCTTCTTTGGCCCAGCACAGCACTTGATGATGGACATTCAGCCCAAATTTCAAGAAATTTGGGAAACATGTGTCAATTTTGAATTTTTTTGGCCTTAACACAGATTTTCCTACCCGACGCGTCGCGCCACTTGGCGCGCGCGCATAATTGGCAGCTCCTCTTGAAGAAAACTTTGTATTTATGGATTTTTCATCAAAATTTATGCATTCCTACCCATTACCTAAAAATTTTGACAATTTTGGGGTTGCTTGAAAGGTCAAAAACACCCTAAAAATGACCTTTCTGCCACTTTTTGGACACACAGGAAGCAGTGTTGGGAAAACTCATTTTTCAAGGGGTAAATGGAAACCAAATTTAGAAATTCCACTTGGGTTGAAAAGTAGACAGGTATAGCTTTCCAACGAGCTATCTTGCACTCAATTTTGACTCTAGGAAGGCCCTCAAAATCAGCTCCAAAGTGGCGCGGCGCATTGGGAATTTTGGCTCAGTTTTCACTCAGCAACTCAGATTTTCACCTAGTTTTGGCCAGTTTGACTTTTTTATCTCCAAATGTGAAACTCTTGATGTAACTTGGTGTAATTTCATAACTTTTATGTAATTTTGGCACATTTTTACTCATCCAAGTAGATTCATTCACCAAAAGTGAATTGTAACTGAATGAATCAGTTTCCTATCTTATAGAGGCAAGCTGTTCCACTACCTATTTTCTAGTTCTTAGTTTAGATATTGTTGAAACAGCTCCGAAACTAGTGATATCTACCCCTAGAGGCATGGGGATGAGTTAGTCTTGTCTATATCTTGTATTTTCTCAGTCATTTTCAGGGTTGGACACTTGGGATTGCTTGGCACTTCATTGTACATTTCATCTCAACAATTTTGGCAAAGGAATAGACCAGGGTTTGCAGCACTCTTTGGGATCCATGTGGCTCTATGTTTTGATGATGTGTTTCTCTCTGTGATTGTAAGTTTATTGAAGTTTCATGTGTATCATTTTCCTTCTCATTTCTTCTCAAGTTAAACAAACAAGTAATAAAGGTGGAATCCATTAGATTTGCAGTGCTCTGCCTTGAAGTTTTGTTTAATTTTCCATGTTTTCAACTGTCTGAAGAGGATTATTGAAAGCCTCTTGCCCTCTTCAACTCCTCACCGGTCTGAGCTATCCATTTCATTCAATTCGAAGCATCAAAACAATTTCCTTTCTTGCCTCATTCAGCTCTCTGCAAAACTGATCATTTCCCAGACCCAAAATCTGCCTTTCCCTTTGATCCAAAAAAAACCCTCAAAATCAAAATCAAAATCTTTTACATATATACCTAGCCTAAAATCATCCTTTATTCAAGTCATCTCAAGCCTCACTGATTATTTTTGCTGAGATCAACAAGGAGAGAGCCCTCTCCCGATCTGGTAGGGCTAGCTACCAGATTAAGTGTGGTTTGATGTTTCCCTAGACTCTGACTTCCTTCAGCCTGAGGTAGATTTAGGCAATAACATAGTGGCAACCATACTGGGGACAAATAAAAATGGTTTGCTTGTTAGTGTTATTTGTTTTATAAGCTATAGACGGAGCCTGAAGTTATGCCAGGTAGCCTTCGAAATGCACTTGCTCTGCATTAGCAAAAGTAGATAAACACTGCTTCAGTCAATCTCCGGTCTAGTTTGTGAACGTAACATCTGACTTGTAAATTTCCCCATTACATCAGATCATTCTAGACTTTTGGATGATGAGTTTAGAATTTGATAGGCTGAACAAGTTGGTTTCGTCCATTTGATTTTCAAAAATAATTCAGCACACTGGCTTCCATACGACATACCAGAGAAAATCTGGATCCCGATCCACCTCCTGTGTATTAAAATCCCAATCTTATTTCGAGAATACTTTGTCGAGAAAGTCCTGTGATTCCTCTGTTTAAATCTCATTCATGTCCCGTTGTTTTTGAGTATCTTGAAGATCTTGACATTGACAAACAATTTGAGTTGTCGTTGTTTGAGACTAAGTCTGAAAGTGCTATTGATTCTACTGTCCAAAATCCCGAGTTTATCAAATATCTTGAAATTGAATAGGCTAATAGATCCATTGACAGTTACATTTTGAATATTCAGAATTCCATTGTGGCAACAAACATCCCTGAATTCATAGAGTCTGCATCTACAACTCTTGGGTCATCAGCAGTTACATCTGGTTCACAAATTCATACCGAACCTCCTTTCATTCCTACCATTCCCGTGCAACCATCTATCTCTGATCAACAATCTACAGCAGTATCGCCTCCATCCACACCACATACACCTCGTACATCAACTACTCCGACTCCTCCTATATCCCTAAGACCGATTGTAAATCCACCTAGAGTGATGGCTGCTCGATTTGCACCTCTCGTGTTGCCTCAAAACTTAGATGACATGCCCGCAGATTATCAAAGAAAAATTCCATTGTTTGATGGCACTCCTCAAAGTTTCACTGCTCAGCAACATGTGGATAGAATGACAGATTTCTTTGACCTTCATAAGATTGATGCGGAAAATGTGACAATGAGATTGTTTGTTCAAACCTTTCAAGGAGAAGTGAGAAAGTGGTTCAGAGCTTTGCTGCCTAGAAGTATTGCTACACTGCCTAATATTCAGAGACAATTCTTGGGCCGATGGGAAGTGTAGAAAGATCCTCTTTCAATCCTTTCCGAATATGAAAATATCAAGAGGAATGTTGGTGAGTATGTCCAAGACTATTGTATTAGATTCAATACTGTTTATAATGCAATTCCTACTGATATAAAGCCACCTAGGGGATCTGCTTTGATTAAGTTTCCGAATGGATTCGATCCTGACATGGCATATCAATTAAGAGAAAGAAGTCTGGCCACTTTATAAGATATGCAGAAAATTGCAGTCAGTGTTGAAGCTAATTTGAATGCCAGGAGAGCTAGAATGAGAGCTGAAAAGAAAGTGGTGATAAAAGAAGAGGTTTCCACGTTAGGTCAAATGCTTCAGAAGATGGAAAAGATGTTTGAAAGATTAACACTTGATAAGCCTGAACCGAAGATCAGAAATCCTAACTTCCGTGGCCAGCAGCAACCGCAATTCAGAATCAAGCAAAGAGAGTAGTGAGCACAAGAACCGACAGTACAACAGCAAGTGAAGACACCCTTACAGCAGAATTTTGTTGGTCCGGAATCAGATGATGAAGATAATGTAATAGGAGAATAGAATCATTTATTTACACCTGATGATATCCCAATTTTTATCACTGAAGATGAGGATTATTCAGAAAACTCAGCTATACAAAAAGATAAGGATTTCATCTTGGTAAATGAGACAGCTCTCGAAGAAGAGTCTGATGAGTATCAGAGGGGATACATGAATGCCTTGACTGCCTAGCAGCGACAATATTCACTCAGAAACAGAGATGTCCCTATTAATCGAATTCAAAAGAGAAAGGAAGTTTCAGCACCAAAGAATGATTTACCCATTGCGCAGAAGAAGGGAAAAGAGATAGCTGATCCCACTACTAGAAAATCCCCATCAGCAAATGAAAGATCCAATCAGCTAATTGTATCAAAGGAATAAACTGAAAAGAAGGATGTTCCAGCTAAAGAGGTAGAGAAAATTTTAGTTTTTAACTTAGAAAATGAAATTTCTAAGTTGAAAGTATCCATTCCTTTGACTGAATTGATGAAGAACAGCAGCTACAAGGGTCAAGTGTCTAAGATTTTGAATTTAGATCCATTGTCTGATATGGTAAATGTGGAAGATGATCAACCTGAGTTGATTTTTGGTCCAGCATTGGATGGTGAGTCTCCGGATAGTGATGTACCTCCTTTTTATATCAGCCTTAGATTGCATGATTTTTTGTTACACAATGCTATGTTTGATTCCGGAGCCTCTCATAATCTCATGCTGAGGGCAATCATGGAGAAATTGGGATTGGATATCACTAGAAAGTATCATGATCTTTACTCTTTCGATTCTAGTGGAGTAAGATGCATTGGGCTTATCAAAGATTTGGTGGTCACTTTGGATCAGATTCCTACTAAAAATGTTTTGATGGACGTGGTTGTGGCTGATATTCCTCCTAGATTTGGCATGCTTCTTTCCAAATCTTGGGGAGAGAAACTTAAAGGGACATTGCAGTTTGATTTCTCCTATGCTACTATTCCTGTGTTTGGTCAGATGAGGAAATTATATCAGGAGCAAAAGATGAAGTATATGATCACCAACAAGGAGAAACCGGTAAATCATCCAATCAACTATGTACATACTGATTTAGAATCATTTGTTTTATATTCCGATAGTTTCAATGATATAGATAGCAAATTAGTTGAAGTAGAAGACATTCCGGAAATCATTGAGAATTTCAGAGAGGTCTTAAAGAAAGAGAGACAAAAACTTGAAAGTACTGCTGAACAATCAGCCTTCCGACAACAGCAAACAGTTGATGGACAGCAAGCGGAAATAACAAAGCAAACAAAATTTCAGCACTTTGAAGAGGATGAAGATGGTTTGTGGACAATGGATTTTGATGGTGCAGTGGGAAATGACGGTGTTGGAATTGGAATTTGGGTACGCAGCCCTTTTTCCGCTCCAAACAAAGTGCCGAGTAATGTAAGGGTCTGTTCTTATAAATTGGCTTTTGATTGTTCAAATAATGAGGCTGAATATGAAGCTTTAATTGTTGGTTTGAAGATTCTTAGAAAGTTGAATGCTAAGAGGATTGCAGTGTATGGCGACTCTGAGTTGGTTATCAAGCAAGTGAAAGGTGAATACCAAGCTAAGCATCCTTGAATGCGGATTTACCGAAATGCAGTACTAGATATCTTGAGATTGTTTTCAGATTATACTTTGACTTATGTCCCTCGTATTCAGAATGGTATTGCAGATGCACTTGCAAAGGCAGCAAGTAATTTGAAAATTTCGATGAACTCAAGTAACAAATTTGAAATTCATGTGAAGCATTGTCTGACTATCCTGGACAATCAAAGGTATTGGCAAGTGTTTCAAGATGATGAAGAAATTGATGAATTTCTGCAAAATGAAGGAAAATTCAAAGAAACACCTATTGATGTGGAGCATGATGATGGTGGGGCTGATGTGCAAGTAAATCAGATGGAAGTTTTGTAGCTGAAGGATAATTTCATTCCTAAAGTTCTAATACCTTTAGAGTAGCTTTTCGATCAGATGACATAGCTCGAAAACCAACCTTGCGGCCAACTGAAAAGGGATTTGAGGATGTGAACATTGGATCAGCTGAAAATCCAAAAATGGTGAATCCAAAGCATTGCCACCACAGGTAAAAGCAAAGTATATCAGTTTATTGTCTTATTTTGCTGATGTATTTGCTTGGGACTATTCAGATTTGAAGACATACGATACAAACATAATTCAGCACACCATTCTGATTAAGCCAAATCAAAAGCCCTTTCGGCAGAAGTTAAGAAGAATAAATCCAAATTTGCTACCCTCAATAGAGAAGGAAGTGAATCAGTTGTACAAGGCTGGTATCATTGTTCCCATAATATTTTCAGATTGGATTTCTAATTTGGTGCCTGTGTGCAAGAAAACAGGTGAGATTTGCTTGTGCATTGATTTTAGGAATCTGAATAAGGTTTCATTGAAAGATAATTATCCATTGCCCAAAATGGATCACATACTTCAACGAGTAGTTGGAGCATCTCGTATGTCACTACTCGATGGTTATTCTGGTTATAACCAAATTCTGGTCCATGAGGATGATAAAGACAAAACAGCGTTCACCACTCCGTGGGGAACTTCCATTATGCTAAAATGCCTTTCAGTTTGAAGAATGTTGGTGCAACCTTTCAGCGAGCAATGGATATGGCATTTGCAAATGAGAAGGATGTTTTTCTAGTTGTGTATCTCGATGATTTGACAGTCTTTTCTAATTCAGATGAAGAGCACCTTTACCAATTGAAGATTGTTTTTCAGCGGTGTAGAAAATATGGTGTGTCTCTCAATCCGGAGAAGAGTTTGTTTGCCATGGATGAGGGTAAGCTTCTTGGTCAAATTATATCAAAGGATGGCATCCGTATTGATCCAACTCGAGTAGAGGCTATTCAGCAAATTGATCTTCCTCAGAATAAAAAGGAGATCCAATCTTTCAATGGTAAGATGAATTTTTTACGTCGCTTTGTGCCAAATCTTGCAGAACATTTAAGGGAAATCACAAACATGCTCAAGAAAGATAGTGTAGTGAAGTGGACTGAGGAGACTGTAAAGTCTTTCAATTTAGTGAAATTGGCTCTTTCTTCAGCTCCGGTTTTGATCAGCCTGGACTATACTCGGGGTTTTATTTTGTTTTCATTTGCCTCGGAGCATACTATGGCAGCAGTATTGATGGAGAAAAGATATTAGCATGAAAAACCAATTGCTTTTTTCAGCCGGATCATAAGAGATGCAGCCTTAAAGTATAACATTATTGAAAAGCAAGCTCTTGCTTTAGTGAAAGCATTGAAATATTTTCGAGTATATATTCTGCATTCTCACATTCTTGCTTATGTTCCTAATGCTGTTGTTAAGGATGTCTTAGTGAAAACAGATCCAGAAGGGAGACGAGGCAAATGGATTTCTGCCTTATTGGAGTATGATGTGGAGATAAAGCCTACAAAGCTTATCAAAGGACAACGACTGGCTAAGCTAATGGCTGAGTCAAATTTACATGCCTTGAACATTAATCTCATTGCTGCTATGTCCGAGGAAAATGAAGAAAGTTCGCTAACTCAGGTATTAGAAATCTTTGTTCATTCTCCTTGGTATTCGGATATTGTATATGTGCTCCAAAATTTGTCACCACCGCCAGGAACGACTAAAAACAAAAGTAGAACTCTGAAATTGAAGGCTGCCAAGTTTTGCATCATGAATAATGCACTCTATTGGAAAGATCCCGGTGGTGTTTTGCTAAATTTTTTGGTGGAAGAAGAAGTAAAGCAGGTTATGGAAGATTTTCATAAGGGAGATTGCGGAAATCACCTTTTCTGGAAAACGACGGCCAAAAAAATTTTGAGAGCAGGATATTATTGGCTGACTGTCTTTGCTGATGTGTAAAAAATTGTTAAAAGCTGTCATGAATGTCAGATTTTTGAAGGGAGGAAAAAATTGCAGCCTTTGCCGCTTAAGCCCATTGAAGTAAGTGCTCCTTTTCAGCAGTGGGGTTTGGATTTCATTGGTGAAATCCATCCTGCTTCTTCAGCTCAGCACAAGTGGATCCTTACAGTGACAGATTATTTCACTAAATGGATTGAAGCGATTCCCACCAGGCAGGCCACAGATTCGGTAATAATTTCATTTCTTGAGACCAATATTTTGTCTCGTTTTTGCTGTCCAAATAAGTTGATTACTGATAATGCAGCAGCTTTCAAATCTAAAAGAATGATTGAGTTTTTTGATAAGTATAAAATCACTTTGGGGCACTCAACTGCTTATCATCCACAAGGTAACATATTGGCCGAGTCCTCGAATAAATATTTGGTCAACATTATCAAAAAGCTGCTGGAAATAAACAAGAAAAGTTGGCATAAAAAATTGGTTAATGCACTTTGGGCAGATAGAGTGAGTCAAAAGAAATCTATAGGTATGTCCCCTTTTGAGCTCGTGTATGGTGTAGACATAGTTTTTCCTACCTCTCTCGCAGTTCCAGCGATCAAACTTCTGCAGGAAGCTGGCAGCGAAGATGATCATATGCAAAGGAGAATAAATCAAATGATCCATTTACAGCAGACTAGAGAGGAGGTTTTTCAAAACCCTTTCAAGCTGCAAGAGAGAATCAAAAGGATATATGATCGAAAGGTGAAAGTGGACAAGTTTCAATTAGAAGAAGTGGTGCTAAAATGGGATTCAAGAAATGAAGAAAAAGGTAAGCATGGTAAGTTCGAAAATCTCTGGAAAGGATCCTTCAAAATTGCTGCGTATAGAGGTCAAAATGCTTTTCTTCTGAAAGAAATGAACGGGGAAGATTGTCTAGGAGGGCTGGTTAATGGTCAGTTGCTCAAGCGGTATCACTTCTGAAATGTTTTCTCTTGTTTTACATTGTCACTGTACATACCGCTTTATTTAAGTTTCATTGCAAGTGTGTGCTGTCATCATTCCTTCAGTTTGGGGCCCGAGGTGAAGGCTATAACTCTGAAGATTGATTTCAGATTTGATTTGAGTTTATTCAGTCAGGTCTATCAGTCATTTTTGGTTTCGAAATTGAGTCAGTTTGAGTCGATTTTCAGTCAATAAAATGAGTCAAAAGTCTTGTGTTGGTTTGTCGAAGTTATTGACTCCATAGCCCAATGGACAAAGGCACTGCCTACTCTCCCAGAAATCTGTAGTTCTTGGCACCTCCAAGGAGCTACCATCACCATTGGAGCCAATGTTAGAGTCGGTATCTTCATCCCTCCGTCAGAGATCAAATTTCTCTTGTTGCATTTCATTTTAGGTGTCTCACTCATTTCAGTCAGCTGCATTCCATTAGGAGCATGGATCCTCTGACGGTAGGGGTTTTTCACTCATGTTCCTCATGTCTTATACCTGCTGGCCTAGTTCTGTTCATTAAAATAATTTACAGTCATTTTTTGGTCTTATAGTCTACAAAGTATCATATTGGATGTTTAGTCTCATTAGGTCTAGGGTTTCGTTAATCCGATCTTCAAAATGTCTAATAATTTTGAGCAGGCACATGAGGAGGTTCGAAATAAGTTTTTAGTGCAAAAATTTCATCATCATAATGCTTGATAATATTTTTTCTTCAAAACTATGTTTTGAAGAAAAATCATTCTATTTCATATTTATGTAATAAATGCAATGTAATTTTCAAGTTTTTCAGTTGTAATAATGCTCCATTCGCAACCCTGGTCACCTTTTCCAAAACTCCATGCCATTCATTCCCCTGCAAGACAGACAGAAGCTCATTGATCAGTCAAAAGCACAAAGGAAACAAAACAGAGTTTAAAGTGAAATTTCAAGTTTTACAAACATTACAAAGTGGGTTTTCTCAAATGAAAAATCAAAGTCTTTGGTATATATATGATTTTATGTTTCAACACTCCATTTCCATACCAAAGAGACAGCAGTGAGCAAGAGAAGTGTTGAGAGGAGCGAAGCAATTGTTTGGAGGTCAGACTGTGTCAAGTTTCCAAGCGCGATGCATTGGACAGCCGGCGCGACACATCGGACGTGCGCGGCACATAGGGTAGCTTCCTTATGTGTGAATTTGTTCCAGTGCGGCGCATTGGAAGGGTGCGGCGCACTGGGTTGGCTACGCGGCACATTGGGCCGGAACACAAAATGTTTTCCATTCCTTTTAACCATCGAATTTTCTCGGTCTCTCTTTGGTTCGTGTAAGTCAAAGTCACTCTCCCATTGCTCTTAAACAGTGTTTGGTATTGATATGAGAATTTAAATGCAAAAAACTCAAACCCTATTGTCTTGTTTAAGAAACGCTCCTAGGGTTTTGAAATTTATTTTGGTGTCAAATATTTACATTTCCCTTACCTCTTTTTTCCCCTCCTCACTGTTTATTTGCTCACCACAGTCCCCATTCCCCTATCTCTTGACATCCCTAAAGTCAATCATCGCTATCCCATTCCCTTTATCCCCATCCCACTTGTAAAATTTCCCCAAACCCCAATTTTATCCCAAAAATTAAGTGGATGTCCCTTGTCCCTAAATTTATCAAGTTATAGTTTTAAAAAAGCAAATTTCACTTGATAAAAGTTCATTGTTCCTACTGCCCCATTCCTCCATATTCCCTCCCATATTACCATATATTTGGCAATCAAATCAAAACACCAAAGTTCTCATTGTCAACCAAGATAACATAGACCTTGCATAGACCTTGGACATCATGGAGACAGATACTGATACATCCTATGACCGAGACAGTGATTCCACCATTGAACTACATGCACCTAGAAGGCCTCATAAGAGTGGCAGACATGTGAGAGAGGAGCCCACCTCATTGGCTGAATTGCTGGCTTGTCCACTTACCATAGCATGTTTTCAACAACAGTCATGTTACCAATTTTGTGAAATGATTGCTAGGATCCATTATCATCAGGAGTTGGCTCATTTGTTTGTGTTGCATTTACTTGATGGTCAGGTAATTCTTGCCAGTGTAACATTCACTTTAACACTGGAAACTATTTCTCAAGCAACCGAAATACCAAATGTGGGAGAACAATGGAACAAAATATAGCAGGTGGACAGAGTGCATTATGAACCATATATTAGGCCTAGCTTTGTGAAACAACTCAGCAGAGTGTTTCCTTTCCGGTTCCTAAAGTATTCCTATAGGCCTCTGATGAAACTCATTATCAGATATTTCAGTTGTGAGGGTCGGTTTTCACGTCTCTATGCCTATCATATCAGGTTATTGATGCACTTTACCAGGGTGAGGAAGATGAACCTCCATTATTTCATGTGCCAGAATATAGAGAGAATTACCACTCTCATGTAGAGGAAAACTCCTGAGCATCAGTACAATAGTATTTATCACTATGCTCTCATTAATATCGTGGTTGTGCATTAGCTCGGCTTGCAGGGTATTTCATGGGAGGATTTCATTTCTAATGATTTCTTCACAGCTCCTCAGGTTCCTCCGGAGGTTGTTCATGATGTAGGCGAACCTTCATATCAGCATGGAGGTTAGGAGACAGAGACTACGAGTGTGCCGATGTATGTCACTTATCAGATAGGCACTAGAGGATTATTTGCAGTAGCCCTGCGAGTATTATCTCCACCTGGGGTGGAAGGGGTCTCACTTCTGTCATTAGCAGCACAGGTGCAGGTACAGGACAGAGGTAAGAGGCCCATGCAGGATGAGGGGCCTTTAGGAGGCCAGGATACTGATTTCATACTCATTGATGAGGATTTGAGCTCTCCAAGCTCAAAGTTGAGAGAAACTATTCAGGAGCAGAAGGCGGAGATAGACACTTTGTCCGTCAAGTTGCAAAGAGCCCAATGGATTATCAACTACCTTGATTAGCGAAACAAACAGTTGGAAGATCAGCAAGCTATCATGGAGTTGCAAAATATCCGTGAGAACCGGCAAGCTGCCCAAAGAAGCCAAACCGAGATGACATCCATTGAGCGAGAGATTGAGGCTGATCGAGAAAATTGGCTCGAAAGGGTCAATATTCATTTGGAGAATCTGTTGGAGAAGGAAAAAAAGGAAAAGACCATGTTGAGGCACATGAAGAACCATTATTGGGCAAGAACTCATGTATGCAAGGCACGAATCAAGATCCTGAAGGCTAGGTTGAAGAGCGCATTAAGGCGTTGCAAAAGGCATCATAGACTCCAAATTTTGGCTGAAGCTTATTTGGCCCAGAATAGTGCTTGATGATGGACATTCAGCCCAAATTTCAAGAAATTTGGGAAACATTTCGTCAATTTTGAATTCTTTTGGCCTTAACACAGATTTTCCTGCCCGACGCGTCACGCCACTTTGCGCGCGCTTATAATTGGCAGTTCCTCTTGAAGAAAACTTTGTATTTCTAGATTTTTCATCAAAATTTATGCATTCCTACCCATTACCTAAATATTTTGACAAGTTTTGGGTTGCCTGAAAGGTCAAAAACACCCCAAAAATGACCTTTCTGCCACTTTTTGGACACACGGGAAGTAGTTCTGGGAAAACTCATTTTTGGATGGGAAAATGGCAACCAAATTTAGAAATTCCACTTGGGTTGGAAAGTAGACAGGCAAAGATTTCCAAAGAGCTATCCTGCACTCAATTTGGACTCTAGGAAGGCCCTAAAAATCAGCTCCAAAATGGCGCGATGCATAGAGATTTCAGGCACGGCGCATTGGGAATTTTGGCATAGTTTTCACTGCCTCAGAAATGACAAGTTTGAGCTAGTTTTTGGGTTTGAGCATCTCCAATTTAAACTCTTGAATAATAAACAGATAGTTTGTTTATTTTATATTTTAACATTCACCTACTAGTAGGTTAATTCTCAAACCATGCAATTCCTTGAACAGATGGTTTCTCACTATCTGTCAGGCTGGGTTGTTCACACATATTTTCAGTTCTCAGTTTGAATCTTTATTGACAACTCTCCAAACTGAATGAAGCCATTTTCAGGACATGGGACAGTTGAAACTGTCTATCTTTTATTTTCTCGGTGTTTTGAGTTGATTTTAGGATTGCTTGGCACTTCATTGTACATTTCATCTCTGCAATTTTGGCAAAGGAATAGACCAGGGTTTGCAGCACTCTTTGGGATCCATGTGGCTCTATGTTTTGATGATGTGTTTCTCTCTGTGATTTTAAGTTTATTAAAGTTTCATGTGTATCATTTTCCTTCTCATTTCTTCTCAAGTTAAACAAACAAGTAATAAAGGTGGAATCCATTAGATTTGTAGTGCTCTGCCTTGAAGTTTTGTTTAATTTTCCATGTTTTCAACTGTATCAAGAGGATTTTTGAAAGCCTCTTGCCCTCTTCAACTCCTCGCTGGTCTGAGCTATCCATTTCATTCAATTCGAAGCATCAAAACAATTGCCTTTCTTGCCCCATTCAGCTCTCTGCAAAACTGATCATTTCCCAGACCCAAAATCTACCTTTCCCTTTGATCCAAAAAAAACCCTCAAAATAAAAATCAAACTCTTTTACATATATACCTAGCCTAAAATCAGCCTTTATTCAAGTCATCTCAAGCCTCACTGATTATTTTTGCTGAGATCGACAAGGAGAGAGCCCTCTCCCGATCTGGTAGGGCTACGTACCATATTAAGCGTGGTTTGATGTTACCCTAGACTTTTCCTTCCTTCATCCTGAGGTAGATTTAGGCAATAAAAGACCAAATGTGTAATTATTTGCACACACTTAGTGTCCTAGTTATTATAGTGGTGAGCCCGCTCATGTATGTTAGAGCGACGTGTAGGTTCTTACATCTCATCTTACATCCCAATACTTGCAAAACTAGAGACACCCTATCAAAAGAAAATTCAAAAGAAAGTGATGGCTGATTGATCATTGACAACCTTCCCTCACAACAGTGCAAAAATGTTTGTGTATTTTTATCATGTTGTGCTATGCAACAACCCCCCCATTTTCATTTTCAAAATAGTTTAAAATTTGATAATATAAATAGGGACCCATCTTAAAATGATTTTCTCATTTTCAATAAAAAATCAAACTCCAAAACATTGTTGTTTTTTAAATATAAAACAAAAAAAATTAATAAATTCCATTTTCATATCTTTTTTATCACCTTATCGCAAATTGCATCCCACATAATCTTTTCCTATTAAAAGTTAAGCACAAAACATGAAATCTCGATTTGTGATTTTTTGATTTGAACTTTGCAAGAGGCATCATAAATCGCACATCGTAGATATACATTTAAAACTTAAAACATTACTTACCGATGCTCCGATGTTGCAATATCCCGATAAAGGCAATTTTGCGATTTAGCGATATCGCGAAATCGCATATCGCATAACGTAAATCTTGTTAAAGAAATTTGCTTCACAAAACAAGTTCAAAAATGTGCAATGCGACGGACTTGATAGGGTTTAATGAAGGTTTTAATGTGAAAATAAATCATGTTAGAAATAATTAAACATGTTTCATCATCCCAATGCGAACAATTATTGTTTTGTTACGGCTAATTAATGATATAGATGCTTCCCAGATATTTTCTTTTAAAATTGGTCATTTCACTATATCTTTCATCATTTGATCATTACTCTGCCTTAAATAAGGATTTTTCCTCAAGAGATGTCCATACGCAAAGTGTTGCAGAAACACGACAAACAAACTTTTGCGGAATTTGAATGTACAGAAATGTCGTCAACATTCACAGATATTGTTTGCACTACAGATGGAGGTACTACAACATGGAAAGCAATCTATACTATCCTCGAAGATGAGAAACCTGAGGTAACGGAGGTCAAGGCAACTGCTGATGAAGCAAGGCCCTCAGATTTACAGTTTAAAGATGTTGCATGCTCCTTCCTTCACAGAATAGCAACAAGGGCCAGGCTTTTACCATATACTGATATGATCAGATGGGTGATTGAGAATTCAACAATTGAAGGGAGACGATTTAGAACCATTAAGAATGAAATCTTAGGCTCTTTTAGAGGTGAAGATTTGAAAGTCATGTACAAACTGCCCAACCAACAAGACATCTATGACAACCAGTTTGTCAAAAAAATTTCAAAGGATAATGAATACCCTTTCAAAATTATTCAAGGTTGGAGGAAAATGGATAACAAGTTTAAACATGATAAATCAAGTATGTATCCTATTGCTTCACTTGAAAATCCCTACAATTTTGTAGCATCAATGTTGTGCAGATTATATGGTCTCCCATATAACACCAAGTTCTCTATTAATTGGGTTCCCTTGATTGACTCCTGTGTTAATTCTCACATCATGAATTGGGAAACCATTCTTTCTGAAAACCTAGCCAAAGCGATTACTGAATATCGCCAAGCAAGAGTTATTTCTTCAAAAATCATCCCCCATTTTTTCATGAGCGCATATGTTTTCGATTCCATTTTTTTCTCCACCAACTTTCCAACTATGGGTTGGAAATTGACTCCCGAGGACCCTACCCTTATTCATTTAAGTCATAAACAGATATGGGAACATGATTTTGTACCACACTTCCACAAATTATGTTATGGGGTTGTATTACAATTACATCAGTTAATGTTTGATAGAGAGAGTTCCAGGTTCACTAAGGAAGCCATCACAGATGATAGGAAGATGTTTCATTGAAGAATCATTTTCATACATCAGAGTATTCAGAAGCTCCACTCCTCCACATGTTCTTCATCTATATGTTTCAAATAAACTAATGGCAAGAGAAGTGGCCTACCAAACTGTCGGCAATGGACTCACTAAAACTCTAAAAGATATGAAAAGATATTTATGGCTAAGTTTTCCAATTCAGTGGGGTTCATTCTCCCTCATGAATTTCAATCATGCGTCGAAAGAATGCTAGAATATTTAGGTTTTGAATCACCTTGTTCTACCACCAAAGAAATTCGACCCGCAGCAGATCGCTTATAAATTTACTCAGTCATTCAAAATCAAACTTGTCATCCACACAGATGATAGATTTGAAGACATTTTGCAATCTGTTGAAAATTTTAAAGAAGTTCAAAACTTTGTTTAATTGAATCTAAACCCAGAGGAATTACAAATATTCCATGATTATAGAGAGCAAAGACTCAATCTTATTCCACAAAATATCCTGATTACTTGTTATATGACTGAACTAAGCAAGGTGATCAAAACAAAAGAATCAGACCCACAGAATCAAAATGAGCTAGATAAATTGTGGACTTCAGTTAGTAATACATTGATGGATACCCCTGAGGGATCATCCACAAAGAAAAACACAGGATTCAGACCCCCCAGGGTCAGATATTTTCAGCAAAAGAAACCACTAGAATTCCTGGGACAAGCTCCCAAGTTGTAGAAGTTATCCCTGCATTTCCTACTGCTGAAATTATTCTAAAGGTAATTGATATCCCTCGACTGGATGTATTCTACAACCCTCTTCATAATGTTGTATTCAGGAAACAGAGAAAGAGAAGAAGGATTGAAACACTCTTAGGTAATGAGATCATAGAAGCTGTATGGAAAGACACCCCATCAAACCCAGTCGACAACCTAACTCGGCTATCATAATTTTCTAGAGCATTGTAATATTCCCAACATTTAGATCTCATCTAAATGGAATATTATAGTTGATTTTATCTTTAGATAAATGAATAAAAGGGTAGGGAGGGCCAATAACCTCTTTAGAAGGAATAATAACACTCCTCATGTGAAAGGAGGCAGAATAAAGTAGCTGGTTTGAGAACCTATGGGTCTGAATAGGATTGGATCATGTTGATCTAGTAATCTTTGACCAAGTCCACATGCATTGTCTAGATACATTGTATCTCCATGATAGATTGCGCAGTTTTAGTGGAGGATCACTTGCATGAGTTGGAAGGCACATGTGGATGGGACCCATTGTGAAGAGGAGCACTTGCTATATATAAAGAGGAGAGCAACCATTGAGAGGGTTATGCTATTGATTATTATTTTCCTTGGTTTGTTTAGACTTTGCTTCCTCTTGCTGTTTAGCAGGGTTGTAGTGCTCTTTAGCACAAGGGTGTTCCTGATCGGGAATCCCTACCTCATCCTCAGGGAAGGAGAGGTATTTGAGCTACATTTCCTTATTCCATCATTTTGGCCAAGCTACCTCCTTCAGCTACAACGCATTTTCTGTTTAGAGTTGGGTTGTGTTGCAGGGTGCAGCAAAGGAGGATCTCTTTGAGTCATTTATGGGCTTGTCTTTCAATGGAGGGCTTGTGTATTCATTGGAGGATCAGCAAGGGAGGCTCTCAAGCACATTTTCACTTCTTGGCACTTGGCCAAAGCATCTCTGATGTTCAAAAGCACAATCCCTGACAGGAACTGCATCATTTTTTTGAGAGCTGCTGCAGCAAGGTTTCATACCTTGATTTTGAGCTAGTTTCCTAGGGAAAGGGCCAACCCTTCTTCCGGAAAGCTAGAGAAAGGGATTCTCATCCCTATTATACTTTATTCAGTCATATTCATGTAATGTTGTAGGAAAATTCATTATTTTGTAGACTGAATATTCATATCTACTTCTCTTGTACTTAAGCTTCCAAGAAACCCTTGCCAGGTGATCTCATTTTGTATAAATGAGGATAGATCTCTGATTTTCTCTATAATTTGGCTAAATAAACTCCAGATCTATTTTCTACAACATATTACTGCAAAAACCCTCTTATAGCTACGTTGTACTTACTTCATATTTTTCTGTATGATGTAAGTCATGGGTTTTTCAGTGTTTTGTGCCATATAAGAATGTCGAGATCTGTTTAAGGTGGCTAGCATGATTTTTTTTTATCCCTTTCTGTATTTGATATGAATATTGCATGAAATAAGGGATTCAAGCCCTTTTTATCACTGTTATAGCGTTATTTTCAATATACATCGTTTTCATGGTCCAGTTCACTACTTTTCCCCACTTGGAGATAACACATGGAGATATAGTTTTGCTGATATACTCCTGATCTAAAGGAGATGTGTATAATACAAATTTTATGATATCATTAACACAGCTTACATCATTGTGTTCTTGTATTATTGGATCTCCAACTTTAGAATATCTTAAGATATTCTTATTGTTGTAGAAAATCCTTGTTTTAGGATAGTACAGAGGTATCAGAGCATAATCTTGGCTTAGCCTATGGAACACAGCCATTATGCTATTAAAAGAAGAAAATATGAGCGGAAATAAGACTCCATTATGTGGACAAGGAAATGAGGATAGGCTTTCAAAGCTTCTTCCAATATTTGTGCAGAGCATTCAAGGAGAACTGAAGCAGATGAGAAAGGAGATGGAATATCGGGAGGAGTTTGGATCTAGAGATAGATGTAGATTTTCACATAGTAGGTGTGAGCATGCAGCTGCACCCTATGATGCACAGCACAGTCAAGAACCCAGATCTATCATGAGAGAGATGAAGGGAGGAGGAAGGCCTAAGAGAGAAACTCTTAGTGATTTGTTGCAAGATTATGAATCTCAAAATGAGAAGTTTAGAGATCATCTCACTTTTCCATAGTTTTGCAAGATTAAGGTGAAAAGGAGCAAGTAGCATGGTATGGATATATTTCTTCTATCTACTTTTTATGGTTCACCTACTTGTTCAGCCAAAGCTTAGGTGGAAGTGCTAGACACCTTTTTGCAGCAGCACCAAATTTCTGAAGATGATGCAATCAAAGTTGCAGTGTTGCATTTTGGAGGTAAGGCCTATGCATGGTGGATATTTGAATCTTTCTCTTTAAAGAATGCAAATACTTCTTCTTATGCTAGGTTCACTAAAGCATTAGTGAAAATATTTGAAGGAAAAGTTTCTAAAACACATGTGGTGGAGACAAACAAACTCAAGCAAACAAAAACCTTGCATGTGATGGAGGAAACTATAAACTCCATTCCACTTCAGAAAAAAATGGAGGAGGCTGATATCTTGCATCATACCTTGCTAGAGGCAAGACCTTTATCTCTCACTCTTGAGCAAGAGGGTATGGAGATCTCTTTTTCAAAAGAGAACCCAATCATTGGGAGGTTTCTCATTCATGATAAAGAGGTTGAGGGCAACAACGTTGTCACATCTAGAGCACATATGGTACCTCATGTAGAGGAAGGAGGAGCTCTTGCTCCAACTAGAGGGATTCTTGTATCATTTCAAGAAATTATTGAGGATCTCATATGTGGAGTTCAAGGCACAACTCATGAATTACATGTGCCATTGATGATGAGGTGTGAAACCATGGAGATAAAAGGAGGAGATAGGGAGGATGATCAGCATCATGTGATGAGGAGTACACACCCCTGTCCATTTCAGAAGGTTGATGCATGCAAGAAGGAGACTACACTGCACAGTGAAGAGAGGGATGAATCAGTCCACTCATATATGCAGTCCACTTCAGATTTTGATGTCTCACTACATGGAGGAATTCCACCTGGGAGGCCACTAGATCTAGAGTTGATGAGAGGCATATTGTCATTTGGTTCACCACTCTCAGATTCTGGAGGGGTGAAGACCTTGGAGAAGTCTAGTACAACGCAAAGAGTTTGGGATAGACTCAAGGAGGAGGGAGACATTCTCTCATTTTCAGCATTACCCACTCTCACTCCCTATACTGTACTGACAGAAGTTGCTGCAGTGATAGAGGATGGCATCTTCATGATGCAAGATGGCTGCTCCATGGATTTGGAGAAACAGAGGGTACTTCCTTTGAGGGAAGAATTCCCCATACATGGGAGTAGATGGAGGCCACTCATGCTTACATTGGCCAAGATTGGGAGATTATTTTTTGATGATAGCTTCTCATGGGAGGCCAACTTCCAAAGGTCACCATTTTTATTTGAGCATGAGCAGCTACATGATGGGCATGGAAGCATTCCAGAGAATGAATTTGGCATGGGGGATGTCAAAGGAGTAGACAGCAGCATGTGGAGAGCTTCACATTCCAGATCACTAGCGTTGTCTCTGAGGAGGATTGATCTATATTGGAGGTCTCAACTCTTGGTAGAGTACTCCAAGGATCTTCGTGCTTGCATGATTCTTGATGACCCAGATGGAGATGATAGATACATGGTGGATGATGTGGTCATCTATTCTTATGGCAGAGTCTTCTTGACTAGAGTTTCTAGTCTCAAGGAGAAGTTGCTACTTGCAGCGCATGAGGACTTCCTTTCCATGCATTATGATGCATATCTTTCTTTGGCAGAGGAGTTCACTTGGGAGGGCATCCAGCATGATATATATTAGCATATGGAGAGATGCATAGCCCAGATGGTGATAGAGAGGATGTCACAACCACTTCCCTACTCATTGGAGTTGAGGGAGAAATTCCAGTTGAGCCATTTCAGCTCAAGATCTCAAGTACATGGTGGAGGAGGTATAATTTCACATTATGTTTTGTAATTCTTTAATTTGTATAAGCAGCATTTTATACCAAGGAGGATCATCACTTCTTGCATTTTTATAATGATGTACTTGTAGCTACTTGCAGCATTGATATTGGCTACCTTATTGGTGGTTTGTGGGGGAAGCCACATACTTCTTGGTGTGCACCACTGACACCATATTGTAACTTCATGTTTCCATATTATAAGATGAATGTGCTAGCAAACAAGTGGCTGCTGAAGCACTTGTTATTTCTTATTTTGATGTAGGCAAAGGATGCAATGCGTTGGTTCCATGAGAGGAACTATGATTCACTCTCTGGTTGTCATTTGGAAAATTGTTTTCACTATAATTTGCTTCCATATATTGCTGATATGTTTATGCTCATGGGAAGATTTTTTTGGGGAGTGGCCTTGGAGTTAAAGATGCCCATTGGGAGAATGATTCTTCCTATTTCACATGTTGTATGTTTCAGGAGGAACAATGGGCACACCATGATTTCCATATCACCCCTCTTTCCTTGATGTAGGAGGAGCCATTGGGAGAACATGTGTTATTTGAGGAGGCACTTCATGGTTGATTCATTTTGTGGGGTGGCTTGGGCAAATTTTGGAGGCCATGAAATTTCAGCCCAATATCAACAACCTCCCCATACTTACCATAAATGGAGGGAGAATCTAATTGGATGGAAAAATCTAAACTCTCCATTCAGCCCCAACACATTGCAAACATCTGGGGTTGAATATTTCTTTGATGAGCTACCTAGAATGGCTCATTTCATTTGGGTGATTGCATGGGTGAGGGAGTCACTCATCGGGAACAAGAATTCCGATATTTTTCATCACTCCTACCTTGAGGGGGCCATTGGAAAACAAGGAGATTTCCACTTGCACCTTCCATTGTCTCATGATGTACACTTTTTTCTTACACACTTGGAGGGATTCATGGAGGATAGATTTATTGCATATTATGATGAGCTATGGTGAAATCTTTTGATGAGGAGGCCAAAAGAGGAAGGAGGGAGGAATTTTTCTCTACCTTGCAGTTGCTTGAGGACAAGCAACATTTTGAAGGGGGAGGACTATAATATTCCCAACATTTAGATTTCATCTAAATGGAATATTATAGTTGATATTATCTTTATATAGATGAATAAAAGGGTAGGGAGGCCCAATAACCTCTTTAGAAGGAATAATAACACTCCTCATGTGAAAGGAGGCAGAATAAAGCAGTTGGTTTGAGCACCTACGGGTGTGAAAAGGATTGGATCATGTTGATCTAGTCATCTTTGACGAAGTCGACATGCATTGTCTAGATACATTGTATCTCCATGATAGACTGTGGAGTTTTAGTGGAGGATCACTTGCATGAGTTGGAAGGCACATGTGGATGGGACCCATTGTCGAGAGGAGCACTTGATATATATGAAGAGGAGAGCAGCCATTAAGAGGGTTATGATACTGATTATTATTTTCTTTGGTCTGTTTAGAATTTTCTTCCTCTTGCTATTTAGCAGGATTGCAGTGTTGTTTAGCACAAGGGTGTTCCTGATCAGGAATCCCTACCTCATCCTCAGGCAAGGAGAGGTCTTTGAGCTATATTTCCTCATTCTCGCATTTTGGCCAAGCTACCTCCTTCAGCTACAACACAGTTTCTATTTAGAGCCGGGTTGTGTTGCAGGGTGCAGCAAAGGAGGATCTCTTTGAGTCATTTATGGGCTTGTCTTTTAGTGGAGGGCTTGTCTATTCACTAGAGGATCAGCAAGGGAGGCTCCCGGGCACGTCTTGGAACTTGGCCAAAGCATATATTCTATTCAATAGTGCAGTCCCTTGCAGGAACTGCATCATTTTTCTGAGAGCTGCTGCAGCAAGGTTTCATACCTTGATTTTGAGCTAGTTTCCTAGGGAAAGGGCCAACCCTTCTCCCGGAAAGCTAGAGAAAGGGATTCTCATCCCTATTGTACTTTATTTAGTCATATTAATGTAATTCTATGGGAAAACATGTTATGTCATAGACTGAATATTCAGATCTACTTCTCTTGTACTTAAGCTTCAAAGAAACCCTTACCGGGTGATCTCATTTTGTATAAAAGAAGATAGATCTCGGCATTTCTCTGTACTTTGGCTAAATAAACTCCAGATATTTTTTCTACAACATATCACTATAGAAACCCTCTTATATTTATGTTGTACTTGCTTCAGAGTTTTCTGTATGATGTAAGTCATGGGTTTTTCGGTGTTTTGTACCATATAAGAATGGGGAGATATGTTTAAGGTGGCTAGCATGATTTTTTTTTTCTCCCTTTTTGTATGTGAGATTTATATTTCATGAACTAAGGGATAAAAGCCCTATTTATCACTATTATAGTGTTATTTTCAATATACAATGTTTTCATGGTCCAGTTCACTGCTTTTCCCCACTTGGAGATAACACATGGAGATATAGTTTTGCTGATATTCTCCTGATATGATGGAGATGTGTATAATACACATTTGATGAGTTCATTAACACAACTTACATCATTGTGTTCATGTATGATTGGATCTCCAACTTTAGAATGTCTTAAGATATTCTTATTGTTGTAGAAAATCCCTGTTTTGGGATAGTACAAGAATATACTACCGCAACAATGGACAAAGCAGCCGAAGTATCCATTTTGGTTCAAGAGAAAGATGATAAAATAATGCAACTACAATAACAACTTGATGAAGAAAGGAACAGTTTGAATCAAAAGGCCAAGCAACAAATCTTTAAATTACAGCAAGATATGGAAGTACATAAGATAAGTCATGAAAATTACTTATCCAGAAAAGACACACTGATTAAAGATTTGAGAGAAAATCTTATAAAGTATGAAGGAATTCCTACTGCAGAGGAATTCATTAAAGAAGCATTGGCATTAAATTCCCTACTCTCAAAACAATAAGACTTGTTTGTCTTACAAATGTCAGACATAGTTCCACATTTAGAAATCAGTGAACAAATGACTAATACAGTCATTGATCAGATAATTGAGTTTAATGAACTTAATACCAAAATTTCAAACTATTTTTAATGGCAGGATTCAGAGGAAAAGAGAAGATCAAATCTCCCAATATCAAAGAAACTTATAAAGATATTCTCTTTACGGACTAGGATACACAGGTAAAACAGGAAGAATTGGCAATAGCTAGAGCATCAATCATATCAAAGAGCATTGTCAAAACAATCAACCACATGTTACATATCTCTGGTTTAATTAAATAAGGAGATCCTAAATCAATTCCTGATCTCAAAATTTTGGGGAAAAGTTGGAAAAATATAGGTCAAATATGAGAAGAAACAATTGCACAGTTGAAAAAGACTAATTGGGAAGCATACTGGCAACTCTTGGTTAAGCCTCATAGTCAAATAATTACATTAAATTATTCTTTAGATTCCATACAAAAAGTGTTGCCACTTTTACTTGATGCTATATTTACTGGACACATGAAAACACAGTTCGGGAAGCCTCCACAAGTCCAACCAATGTCCGATATTTGTGAACAAAAAAGCAGAGCTGGCACTAGCTGATCATCAAGTATGATCATGAGTTAATTTGTTTTGACAATTAAACCTCATAGGAATGAGGAAGGTTGTTAGAAACCTCCTCATAAGATATTTTTTACAATCTATTTTTGTAAGTAGTTAATATAGTATTTAAACCCTTCTCATGCATTTAGAGAAGGGTCCGGGATTTTTATTAAGAACATTTACAAAGAATGCATTACTGTAAGTTTGTGGATGTCTTGATAAGATAATGGAACATGGTATTTTCAATTATATATCATCTTGGTTGATCACTGTTGATGCACTGTAGTATTCTCTGAAAGACTTCTTGATAGAAGATTGATTACGGCCTATTATCACTGGTAATATGAGTAGGACATCACACATTTGGTACTATTATCGTGTATGCTAAAATCTGTTTTAACATTAGTGGTAAATCTATCTTTCGTGAATTATGTATGAAATCAATTATTTATGTTTGAAGTATTAGTTTCACTATTGTACGATATCAGAACAGAAATTGATTTGTTTTATATATGATCATCAGAATATATGCGATATGTTTCACATCTTCCTCTGATTAATTGTTTTCTCAAAAGGATTATCTTACAAAAGTATTATTTCTATTAAGTTTGTGATTGATATAAATCATCACACGCTGAATATACATCATTTTAGATCGCATAAAATCAGCATTATCCTGGGTTAGATTAGATCATATTTAATTCAAATTTTTGCATCTTAGAATAATTTTTTTTTAGTTTTTAGTTATTCTCCTTGAAAATCATTTGAAGTAAAACCACCAATCATATAAAACCCAAAACTTGGAAACTGGTCCCATTATCCCTAGTCAGAGCCACTATCCCAAATGGAAAAGGAGCTGCTTTAAGGTCCAGACTGGGTGGTTATCCCCCTTGTTGTTGCCACAGATTTCTGAGGCCTCAACATTTTTGGCGCTAGAAGGAGGGCCTGACTATGAATGGCACAAAAATATAAACCTCAAACTAGAAGCCCTCATAAGATTTGATCTCCCCAAAACCATCCGACATCTTCTCAATCAAACTCTAAATCACCAACTCAGAAATCGGAAATTGTAGAAACCTTCCCCTCATTCCCTGAAATATCTTGACAATCATCTTCTTTAGAATACACTCCTGAGTCTCCCAAATTTTAGTCTTTAATTCAGAATTAGAAGGAATATCTATTTCTGCTGAAAAGCCTATTAATCCCTAAGCTTCTTAAGAAAGCGGTACTTCCCTATTTAAAGAAATTGGTATATTAACCCGATCCAAAAGTGAGAAACTTGGAATTCATCGCTTCGAGTTCCCAATAGAATCACATCGCAAAAAAGTTTTGTATCCAGATATAAGTCACATACGAGTGAAGTCACATCATATTTCCCTTTAGTTACTTCCTCACATCCTCCTACTCAATCTACATCTTCTTATTCTTCCATTTCTTCTAGTCAAACAATCATTACTATCACAAGTAGTACTATTCCAGTTGTAAGTTCTACATCCATTTCTCCTACTTCTGGATCTGTGTCTGTATCTTCACAAACTTCAAATAAAATTGTGGCTAATTGGCCTTGGACTAATCCTAGTGTTGTATTTATTGCAAATCCACATGCCCTTCCAGATCATCCAGAAAAATGGCTACCTAAATATAATCCAGATGATGGTCTTCCTGCTGAAGAACATGTCAATATTTTTATGTTGTCCATGAATCTTAATGGAGTTTCTCATGAATATATCATAGTAATATTGTTCCCTTATACCTTACAAGTATCTACAAGATCCTGGTACTTTTCACTTCCAGCAGGATCTATTGCAGGTTGGGCAACTTTTGAATAACTTTTTCTTGCAAATTTTGGAGATGATAGAACCGTTGCATCTTTAATCAATGCTCTCTCTAACTTGAAAACAAACTCAGGTGAAAGGATGAAAGATTTCAACTCCTGATTTAATAAGTTATTAAGCAAAATCCCAACTACTTCCAAGCCTGATGTTGATGTACAAATAGAGTGGTATATTTCTTCTTTGCCTTCTAATATAGCCATTTTTGTAGATAGAGCTGGTAAAGCTACCCTTTTAGAAAACATGAAAGAAGCTCTTGCTGTAGAGAAAATAATCTTAGCTTTGGAAAAATGATCAGAGATAGAAGACAGGAAATCAAAGAAAGTGACATTTAGTCAAGATTCCAAAAAGAAAGTCTCAAAATATCCATTCGATCTTGAAGGTCTTCAAAAAGTGTTAAAAACTATGTCAAACGACATGATTGAGATAAAGAGATAGGTTGCTAAAACATCAGTGCCTAAGAAATCATATCGCCCATTTAAGAAAAACTCCTCTTCACCATCTCAACCTCCAAATGTGATTTCAAATGCTGAATCCAATCAAGATATTGAAGATCCCTCACCATCTGAACAGGAAGCAGAGTCTGAAGAATAAGTTGAACTGAATGGGTTATGGGACTTCATTCTCCCTACAAAAGAGGAAAGAGAAGCTATATCTATGTCTACAAGAAGTAAATCTTCTTCTGATTCAACTATATCAAATTAGAAACAGAAATCTCTCCCCACAAAGGAGAAAACAATAGCCAAAAAATCTAAAACTTTTCAGAGGGATCCTATTTCACTAGATCCTCTTAAAAATTCCAAAACATTAATAGTTTCAGATACAGTGGTATACAATATAGTTGAAGATATGAAAAATACCAAAGAAAACATTTCATTACATGAAATGACCAAACTCAAACAACAGTAGAAAATTTTACTCAGAGAACTCAAGGCAATCCCTGTAGATCCTATACAACCACCTGTTATAGCCCAAGCTTCTAACAATATGGGAAAACCTCTGTCATATTCAAACAAATTAAATCTCGATGATCTTGTTTTAATTGGTGATAGATCTATTTCTCACACTCCTCCTTTACTTTTGACTTATGGGATTTTCAACAAAAATGTTCATAATTGTCTTATTGATTCAGGAGCTTCTTCAAACATCATGCCAAGAACAGTGTGCACAAAACTGAATGTCACTCCTCAAAAATATGTTGTACATATAGTTCAATTAGATAGAGAAAAATTCGAGGTCATTGGAGAAATGTTGTCAGTATCCATTAGATTATCATCCAATCCATAGGTACTACAAGTAATTAACATTTTGGTTATAGATCTCCTTGAATTTTATGGTCTTATTTTAAGAAGGGATTTTTCTGAAAAGTTACATGGATATTTCGCTACCGATTGGTCACATATGTGGTTACCATATAATGGTAGACCAAATCAAATCAGAGTTGATCAGGAAAAAATTATGAAACATTCAATCATTGAACTTGAAGAAACAAATGAACCTGTAGCTTTCACTAATAATATATTGGAAATTACTTAGCTGAATTGTTTCTTGGATCATTCAAAGCCTAGATTTCACATTTTTCAATAAATACTGCTATTTCTCAAATTGAAATTTTTTTCTGAAATAGACACTTCTAAATGTATTAATCTTAGCAATAAAATTTCAAAACATTCTTTGTTTTGGACTTTATACTTTGATGGTTCAAAATCAGAAGATGGTGTAGGATCAGGTTGCATTTTAATCAATCCACAAGGAGAGAAAACAATGCTAGCTTGCAGACTCAAATTTCAATGCACGAATAATACCACTGAATATGAAGCATTGATACAAGGTCTGTACAAAGCTATTGGATTAAATGTTAAATATTTGCAGGTATATGGAGATTCTGAGATAATTGTTAGATAAGTCAGAAACACAATTCATTGTATTTCTAGACATTTGAAACACTATCAAGCTTTAGCTCAAAGCATTACATCCCATTTTTCTGAATTCAATATCTCCATAGTTCCTAGATTACAAAATGAAAGTGCTGATTTACTTGCTAATGTAGCATCTAAGCTTATACCATTTGAAGAATTTAGCCCATACAAATTTTCAATTGAGCTAATCTTTAGGCCTTCATTCCTGATAACATAAAAAATTTGAGATTATTTGATAACGATGTAGATATAGTAAACTTTATTACATCATACGAATCTTACGAGGGTCAAATCATAGATGAACATGAACATGACTTACAGATTGAAAATAAACAAAATGCTAATCCAATTCCCAAATCAGTAGTCAAAATGGAAGATCTCTATGATTTGAAAGATAGGTTTATGCAGATTACCAATTCAAAAACCCAGAGTTCTACTTTAAAATTTGAATTGATTAATCTTGGAACACCAGAAAAACCTCAAAAAATTAACCTAGGTCTTGGTTTAAAACTTGAAGAAAGGATGTCATTCATTAAGTTGTTGAAAACATATAAAAATATATTTGCATGGGATTATTCAGATCTTAAGACATATGATACTTCTATAATTCAGCATACCATACCTATGATCTCAGATGACAGGCCCATTCAGCAAAAACTTAGAAAGATCCACCCAAACTTAGAAAGTCAAATTAAATCTGAATTAAACAAAAAGCTTAAAGCCAAAATTATTTTTCCTGTTAGACATTCAAAATGGGTGTCAAACATGCTCCTAGTTAGGAAGAATAATGGAGACATTAGGATTTGCATAGACTTTAGAAATTTGAATAAAGACTGCGAAAAGGATAATTTTCCTTTTCCTACCATGGAACAGATATTGCAGTCAATTGAAGGATCTGAATTGATTAGAAGTAACACTTTTTTTAATGTTATTAATGTTTTTCAAAGAAACATTCTCGTGGATCTCACAATGGTTTAACTAGGCCCTGGTGTCTTTATACCAACCTCGTTTAAGCCTTAGGTGGTTTTGGCTAGAATTTAAAGCTAGCTTAGGAAGTCTATGGTCTCCTATGTTATTGAGCTTGTGCTTGTACAACAGAAGCCTAGTCATAGCCAGGCTCTCGATAGGGGAAAGACCCACTTCTTTAAGGAGAATATGATAGGGTGTATTGCTTTTAATTTTAAGGTTATAAGTTATAAAACGCTTCTAGATTTGCTCAATATTTCTCCAGGATTCTCTACAGATGCTGAACCCCAAACCTCACATCCATATAAGATAACAGGAGCATCTAAAGTTTCAAAGAGGAACTTCTTTTTATCCCACATTACAAGGTTTGTCCTTTTACAATTATTTTCAAGACCAAAATAAGCTTTCCACCCCCCATTAATCTTTTTTTTAAATGCTATAGTTCCAGTTGATCTTGTGATGAATATCAATTCCTAGGTACTTGTAAGAAGACACTTCCTCCAAGTTACTATTGTCATACATAAAATTAGCGTAAGTGTCCTTCTTGTATTTTATAATCATAACTTTCATTTTATCAGTGTCAACAGACATACCCATGGTAGAGCAGAAATCCTTAAGAAGTCTAAGTTGCTTATCAATATCAGATGGACACCTTGCGAGAATAATAATATCGTCAGCATAGAGAAGAAGGATGATGACTATCCTAGCTAAGATTGTGACAACACATCCTACTTCCTCTAAACAACCTTCTAGCTTGTCGATGTAAATGCCAAATAGGGTAGGGGAGAGGGGGAAACATTGTTTAAGTCCAATATTACACTTAATATCTTTCGACCACCCCTCATTTCTCTTTAACTTGGCAATTACATTCTCGTATAACCTTATAGTGGTTTGTTGTGTAACCAGCTCCAAAAATAGAAGAAAAGGGATATCAATGCCTTAGAAATAAGCCACTTCGAGGGGGCAACCTCCAATACATTACATAAATGAACAATTCTTGGATGATACAATTTACAAAACCTCCTTTCTATATATAGGAGTCCATGGGGCCATAATGTAATCCTGGTGGGCCACAATGTAATCCTAGCTGACCTAACAATAATAATTTAAGGGCACAATAATAACAAAATGGGGGTTACAAGGGTACAATAATAACAATAAGGGGGTTACACTAACAAAAATAAGGGACTATACTAGTGATATAGGGACCTAACATAGAATAAAAGAGATATCAATGTCTTAGAAATAAGCCACTTCGAGGGGGGCAACCTCCAATACATTACATAAATGAACAATTCTTAGATGATACAATTTACAAAACCTCCTTTCTATATATAGCAGTCCATGGGGCCATAATGTAATCCTAGTGGACCACAATGTAATCCTAGCCGACCTAACAATAATAATTTAAGGGCACAATAATAACAAAATGGGGGTTACAAGGGTACAATAATAACAATAAGGGGGTTACACTAACAACAATAAGGGACTATACTAGTAATATAGGGACCTAACATGCCCCTCTCCTTCAAAAAAGTGTTGTCCTCAACGCTTGAGTAGCTCTGGGTGCTTCTGTATAAAATTCTCATCCTCCCATGTAGAATCTTCGGTGGGTAAGTTCTTCCACTTGATGAGATACTCTGAAATTGATCGATTCCGTAGTTGTCGAGTTCTTGTTTCCGTGACCGCTTCAGGTTCCAATATGATTTTTCCTTCCTCATCAAGTTCTGGTAATATTGTTTGAACTGGAATATTTTCACCGATAACCTTCTTTAAGCATGAAACATGGAAAATTGGATGTACTTGCGAAGAAGCAGGAAGCTCCAATTTGTATGCCATAGTACCAATATTTTGCAACACCTTGTAAGGACCATAGTACTTTGGCGATAATTTATTATCCTTCTTAGCTTGCTTGAGGGACATTTGTTTGTATGGTTGTAGCCTTAAAAATACCCAATCTCCTACATCAAAACTTCTCTCGCTGCGATGTTGATCTGCCTGTTGTTTCATTCGATTTTGTGCCAAATTTAGGTTATCCTTTAAGAGTTGGAGAACTTCTTCTTGATGCTCGATGTGATCTTCCACTACTTGAACCTTCGAATTTTCTCTTAAATATGATGTGATGGATGGTGGATGATATCCATAAAGTGCCATAAATGGGGTCATTTTTGCTGCAGTATGGAAGGAAGTGTTATACCACCATTCAGCGAGAGGTAACCACTTGACCCATTGTGTTTGTTTATCAGATACAAAACAACGAAGATATCCTTCCAAACATTTATTTACTATCTCAGTTTGACCATCAGATTGAGGATGATAAGATGATCTATGAGCTAATTGAGTACCCAAATAAGAAAATAACTCCGTCCAAAAATTTCCAGTAAAAATGGGATCTCTATCGCTCACAATAACCCTTGGGCTTCCATGTAGCTTTTGAATTCTGTCCATAAATGTGGTAGCAACTGTACTTGCTTTAAATGGATGAGATAATGCAAAAAAGTGTGCATAGTTGGTAAGTTTATCAACTACCACCATGATGGCACTCTTTCCTTCAGACTTAGGTAAACCTGTGATAAAATCCATTGAAATCTCCTCCCAACGTTGACTTGGAATGGGTAAAGGTTGTAGAAGTCTCGAGGTCTTAATTGTCTCAACTTTATTCTACTGGCAAACCAAACATTCTGTCACACACTTTTGAATATCAGATTTAAGGCCATCCCAAAAAATTCTTTCTTCACCCTGTGGTAAGTTTTTAAAAATCCCGAGTGTCCTCCTAAAGGAGAAGTGTCCAATTCCAGAAGAATATTTTGTTTTAGTTGGGAATTCTTACAAAGATATAAGCGATATTTGTACCATAAGGAATCATTTTTCCAACTAAATGTATCAAGGATGTGCTCGGATCTTGCTGCAACTTTTGAATGAGTGTCCATACATCTTTGTCCTTCTTCCATTCATCTCTTGCTTCGGTTATCCAATCTGGTTGAATGTAGAAATGGCACAAAAGCAATGCTTCCACCTCTTCATTCTTTCTTGAGTACATCTGCAACAACATTAAGCTTTCCTTTTTGTAGATTGTTCAAAGTCATAACCTAATATCTTTGCATTTCTTTGCTCTTACGAAGATAGTCTTTGTTCCAAAAAGTGTTTAAGACTATCATGATCAGATTTTTACCTTGAAGTGTCTTCCCATTAGGTAAGTTCGCCATTTCTTTAGTCCATAGGTATTACTTCTGTTTCCTTCTCATAAATAGGTTTCACCTTAAATACTTTCCTTTGATTGCACGACTTTCCAGCAATGGGTATTTCGCCGTGCATTAAAGCAGCGCAATTCATTTCTGCAATTGTCATTCCACAATAAAAAGGTTTTTGTGAAGTTTGGCATAGCCTAGACGGTGCTAGGCACATTGCCTCTTTAAGATGTTCAAAGGCCTTAGTTGCTTGAGAGTCCATAGTACATCTTTCTTCAATAATGTTGTTAGAGTCTTTACTATGCTCCCATAATTATTAACAAACTTGCGATAATACCACCATTAACCGAGAAATCTCTGCTTCTTTATGGTTGTAGGGACTTTCCATTCCTTAATGGATTAATTTTGTTGGGTCTACTTTAACATATCTTGAGATACAATATGACCCGGATATTCCCCCTCTTGTACTCCAAAAACATTTGGATGTTTTTGCATATAATTGTTTCTCCTGCAATAGTTGTTTCTGTCAACATGTTCAACATGATCCTTAGGATCTTGTAGATTGTGGTATATCATCGAAAAATACTAGCACAAATTTTCTAAGGAAGGGTTTGAAAATGAATTCATCGACCCTTGAAATGTAGAAGAGTGCATTGGTATTGAGCCAAAAGGCATGACCAAAAATTCATAATGACCCTCATGAGTTCAAAATGTTTTTTTGGAATATCTTTAGTCTTCATTCTAATTTGATGATATCGACGAAAGGTAGCAGTAAAAATAAATTGCTCCATGTAATTCATCAATAATTCATCAATCACCCGAATGGAAATTTATCTTTAATGAGTGAGCTATTAGACTCCCTATAATTCGGACACATTCGCCACATGATCCATCCTTCTTGTGTATAGCCTACGGGAAAGCAGAGAAACAACTTTGACTAGGTTGGAATTATACGCACTCTAAACATTTACGCAATCATACGTTCAATTTCGCTCTTTTAGGAAGTAAGGATATCTATAAGGCTTGATGTTTGGAGAGAAAACTTCCTAGAATCAAATGAATAGCATGATCATGATCATGTGAATAGGTGGGAGTCCTTTGGGAGTTTCAAACACCTTAGAATGATTATCTAAGGCTTCCCATTGGAGATCTGCTGAGAAATAAATATGATTTTGATATTTAGACTTCTAGTGAGCATAATTGTGCAATTATTTCTCATTGTTCTTTCTTTAGAAAGTTTTTTTTTTTTTCATGACATTAGAGCTTATTATCATCCGGCTTTACTGAGTAGCTCGTAATTCAACTTCCTTTCACTTTTGAAAAAAATTTCAAGAAAAGTTCTTCGAAAATTAAAATGTGATACCCAAATATTTAACTTAATTTATTGCTCCTAGTACAACATCGGCTACTCCATAGGAATGAAAGCATTAAACTATTCAGCCATATTCCCCCATGGTTGAAAACAAATCATGTATTTTCCGAGGAAGAAATTTATAGTTCCTCCATTTGCAACTACATTACTTGACATTAAGTGTTTGGGTATAGGAAACAATTTAATTCTTGGCTACCTTACAATGAATAAAATTATGGGTGCTACTGGAATAAATGCTTTATTACCTTTTCTTCTTGATATGTCACTTCTATCTTGAGAGTTTGAGAGTGGTAATTCTTGATGCATTACACGATATGGTCGGATTCATTTCTTCCTCTTCTAGGGCTGGTTCACGGTGGCATATCCTCTTGTTCTTCATTTCTTCTTCTTCTTCCTGATCTATATGAAATAATTTCTTCTCGGCACTTATGACCTTTAGTGTATTTTCTATCCTGGCCTTCTTGACAGCAAAGCCCTTTTGTCTTTTTTCTTCAATTGTTGTGGTGTCAGCAGGTTAGCAGAAGTCTAGGCGTACTTAACACTTCCTTCTTTGTAGAATTGAGTGGTAGGCTTCCTTGTCTTCATATAATTTTACATTCAACTTTTCTTGCCAACATGAATGCCTTCACTCCAATGAATCGAGTTTCCAAAACGCGAGAACTTCGCATTGGATGTTATCCCAAAGTGCCTATGAAGAGATCAATCCTGTGTTCTCTGGAATATAAGTTACCCATATATTCAATTTTTGGGGGAATATAATGTGCCTTACCTAAACCCTTTTATTTAAGATTTATCATTCTGGCTAAATAAGGTGTTTTCTCTTTGTATCCTGTAGTATCTTCATCATTTCCTCTAAAGTAAAAATTGACCAAGTAGCCAATTTTTTATGAATAAAGCCATCATTCTGCTAAATGTATTTTTTTCTAAATGTAAGGGTTATTGTCTGCCTTTTATTTTGTGTGTTTTGCATGTTATGGAGATCAAAATATTCCTCCCTCATGATATCCGTATTACGGGATCCTTTCCATCAAACTTCCTCATATCCATTTTTTGGAATGTGGTGTTTCTTCCTTTAAACATTAGATTTTGTAAATCATGATTAACATTTATTTTCTCATCATGAGGGTTCCTCTACTATCTTTTCACCATTGAAAACATTTCTTGTATCAGCACATTAAAACCTTGTATGCTTTAGAACATTCTTCATGTTTTCCATTTTTCTATCGATCTTAGCTTCCATATCTTAGATTCATGCCAGCCTCCATGCCATCATCTTGAATTCCATGCCTTTCTTCAAAACTTCCTTGTCATTTTTGTTGCTCTTTCTTGAGAAGCGAAATTTGCTACACCCACTCTTGTAATTTGAAGTGATATATCACGTTGCCATTCTTCGTCTTCATGAGTCATAGTAGAGCTTTCCAAAGAGCTTAATGAGTGTTGAATTCTTTTTTAGGGGCCATTTTAGAATCCAATATTGATATATATTCTCTGATATGCCCTTGCAATCAATTCAACTTGATTCTTCAAAACAGAAGACTTATGCAATTGGAAAAAAAATACACACCTTTTACTTGCTTTTGAGAACTCGATATTGAAAATCAATTATCTCTTATAATTACGGAGACCTCAATATCTAAAAATTTAAACTCTGTGTTATCCCTCTTAAAAACTGTACCAATTCCACGGTCTGATATGGTTGAGTTCTTCAAGACAAAATTGTTCAATCTCCCACGACCAATTATGGACTAGTTCGATGAGGTAGACATACGACTTTCCATGTCACATTTTGTCTTAACCCTGCGAAATTGATAGACAATAAAATAAAGTCTAGTGTGAGTGACAGTAAATGCCCTCACAGCTACTCCAATTGATGCCGAGAGAGAGAGTTGTTGAACACTCCCCCGATCACCTCTTTGAGATGGTCAAGAACTGAAAAAGCACCACCTTCCATAGATCATATCTCCAAAACTATTGTCAGATCAAAATAAATTTTTTTGACGGGGTTCCTTGCAGTTTTAGCTTCACCCTGGCAATTTCAGATTCTGAACCTTCGTATAAAAAAACGTTATGGCAAAAATTCCAGGACTGTTTAGGAGCACAAACAAGACCTAACTTCCATAGATCATATCTCCAAAAATATTGTGAACCAAGCTCTGATTTTTTTAACAATCTTCCTCGGGATTTCGGCCATTGCCCTAAAATTTCAACCTGAAACTTCATAGAATAAAATTTATAGCGAAAATACCACGATGACCTGTTTGGAGTAGCAAAACCCTGATCCAAACCTACGATGCAAATGTTGTGTAACAGGCTCCAAAAATGAAGAAAGAATATGTTGCCTTAGAAATAAGCCACTTAGAAGCATGTATTCATAAATGAACAATTCTTGGATGGTAAATTTACAAACCTCTTTCTATATAGGAGTCCATGGAGACATAATGTAATCCTAGGCAGGCACAATGTAATCCTAGCCGACCTAACAATAATAATTTAAAGAAGCACAATAATAACAAAATAGAGGTTACACCACAAAGAGGTATAATAATAACAATAAGGGGGTTACACTAATAACAATAAGGATATATAATAGTAATATAGGGACCTAACAAGTTGATCTTGGCTCGAAAGGAACGTTTAGCTCTTCTAATCTATTCCATGGGTTGTTTCTAGGAACCATGTAAAGCCTTTCTAAAGTCCACAATGCTTTTAAAGTTTTGGATTTATCAATGCATGACATTTCCTCCTGATGATCTGAAAGCGTAACGAGGTGGTCGGTGACGGCCTTAAAACCGGCTTGGCCTTTGGCAGCTTACCTTCACTTTCAAGCCAAATGCTCAACTTATTTTCCAAAATAATACCATATAACTTGGCTAAGAGAGGGGCTGATCATAATTGGAAGTAATTGGAGGTTGTTTGTATCCGCACTTTTAAAAATAGGGATATTGAGGCTGCGAGTCCAAGGTTTAGGGAACCCTTGTATTGCTTGGTTGAAAAGCTTGTGGATGTGTAGACGTGAGGACATGACCTCCAATTTTTTAAGATTTCCAATAGTGACCTTCAATGTCCTTTGATTTCCATTTTCTAGGCGTTTAATCCCAAAATCAATGTCTTCTAATGAGAAAACTTCTTGCGTTGTGAGAAGGGTTTCAAAATCACAGCATTTTGGAGATTCATAAAGCTTTTTAAGATAGGAATTCTAGTCATGTAAAGCAATTTTATTATTATCTTTAGTTTTCCTAGTTAGAATGCAGCACTCATAATTTCTTAGGAGCCACCTTAGAGGTGTAAGTTCTCTTGTCTTTTCTGAGAATATATTGCCTTTTTTTCCTTTTAGTTAGGGCCTTGTAGATTTTTATCTTGTCGATCTTGAGAGATTCATCCATGACTTCCTTAATTGCTCTCCTCGCATTTTACAATATTTTTCATACCATGGTTGGTTTGCTATTTATTTTATTCTTGAGACTTCAATTGAGGGCTTGTTAATAGAATATGAGAGGTTGTAATCAAAATTATGATAGAGGTCATCCTATGTTATTCTATTAAGGAAGAAAATTAGTTTTTAATTCATTTAGAAGGAGATCATTTTTATTTCTCAAGATTAAGTTCTTTTGACTATAAGGATTATCTTCTATGGAGTCTCTATATAACAAAATTGAGGTTATGAGTAAGGAAAGCCTATGATCATAGTGGGAGAGGCTCGCGGTCGTCTAAGATGTCAGAAATTTATTATTTCATTGTATAAAGGGAGAATCGAAAAATAACATAGTCTACTGCAATACAACGCCAAGCCATGGATACGAGATCATCGCCTAAAATTGGGCCACTTCTTTATCTTGTTGCAAATTATGAGATCTTGAGCACTACAAAGACTTGACTAGCTCGGACCCAAAAAAAAATTATCCCAGAGTCTTAGCTCCTTTTGTAGTGGCTAGCTAGGTAAGGTCTTCGTCTAACCAAAGCCGATTTAGGGTTGGAATGATTAGCCGAAGAATAGCTTGGTTTCTTGAAGTTCGAGCATTAAGTTACCCACTAAAAGAATATTACCTTCATTCGCCAGGCTAAAAATATCATTCTCTAAACCATTGCAAAGGACTTTTTTATCTAGATTATTTTTCTTATAGAAGTTAAGTGTGGAAAAATAACGATTTCTATGTAGGTAATTTTATCATTAATGTAGGTAATCTCAATCTAACTATATTGGTTGTAAGAATTCGTTTATAAATCCTAATGGGGGAGATGTTCTTCTTAATGTAGCAAGCTGCACAATGCCTCTACGGGAAGTTTCATTTCTGAAAATGAACCATAGTCTTAGCCATCTATGTTAGGGACCTTAGATTCTTCATGCTCCCAAGTTTCAACAAAATATAATATTAACATCATTTGAGATCAACTTAGCTTGGGGCCTTTGTTCCATGAAATCTGCAGCGGTTCAGAAAAATTGAACTGTATCGGGTGAAATATTTATTACTATATTTTGGTTTATCTAGAATATGACTTTTCTGTTCTAATTATTACCATTTTCCTTCCCCTTCCTAGATTCTTTACCTTTGAACCTCTTCCTGTGATGCAGCAGTCTTATGGAATTTGATCTTCGTTTTTATAAATATTCCTCGTTCCTTTTAGACTTGAGGTTTTACTAAGTATGTTATATTTATGGTCGGTAGAGGTCACCTTTATTCGAATAAGCCTTTATTCTTGATTGGTGTTTCCTAACCTTGTTTCTTGTGAGACACATGGTTTCAATTTGTAATATATTATGTAAGTGCAGTAGACTTATTATTGACCTTCCTCATCCACCTCCTCTTTCAGAAAACTGAATTTTATAAGGTTCAAAGCCCTTTTGTTAAGCTCGTGGTCTAATTAAGTCAATTTTTTTCATTTCATATTTAATTGGTTTGATATCTAATTTAGCTGCCCCACTATTTAGGGTGAAATTTGTTCTTAAATTTTCTTCTAGTTCTTTAATCATGTCCTTCATTTTAAGACTCTCTATATTATCAACATCTCCTTCATGGAATTTTTGGATTTCGTATCTTGGTTTTGTTTGTCTGTGTCCTACTGACCTAGTCTCCATTGCCTCCATTTTATTCTCCAATAGCCATATTTTATTTTCTATTTGTTTTTAATCTTCAGAGATGTGAATTTGTTTTTAAACATGGCTTCTAACTAGGTTTGTAGCTTTACTTCCTCTTTCTTCTCTACGTTTTCTCTAAAGACTCTATATACTCATAAGGTTCTATAGAGTAACTATGCTAGGTCTACCTTTGGTAATCTTTGGTAGCTGTGGTGAATTATTCATACTTGAAGATATGAAAAATATTTATTAGAAAAGTATAAGGAATGTGTGCACGTGAATATGAGCAAATTTGGAAAATTGACCTTTAATTAGAAAGTTCTGCTAATTTTCTTTGCGGAATTTCTTTGGAACCCCGAAGCATTTTTTTTTTTTGTAAAGTCTGGCAGACCTGCTATTTTCTATTATGTAGGGAAATTTGCAAAATAAAGCTTTTCTCCGGTAATATGGTGCATATTTTGAAGGAAAGCAAGATTCATTGGCCACAAAAACGAGTTAAATACGAAATGATGGAAATTATTTTGTCTTCTATTTGTCGCTATCTTATCACGTGCAATGTCCAACTATATTAAACTAAAAATATAAATACTATTCAATTCATTCGAAATAGGATAAATAGATCTGATTATCCATAAAGAAGATTCTTTAGGAACTTTGTGGAATAGCAGAACCTCGGCTTGTTGAGACGATTTTGAACTATTTCTCATGTGCAATTCTATTGTTGGTGTTGAACCTTTGCCATTTCTCTCATCTCTGCTTCATGGCTTGGAGCTCGAAAAGTCTTGAAAAGTACGGTTGTGACCTCCTTTCTGAATACTCATCAAGGCTTTTGCTAAGACACATTTTTCATTTTGCCGATGAGGTGTTCACACTCTAGTGAAGCCGAGGACATTCTCCCCTCTGGTGTTTGTCGGGTGCGATATAAACTCCATTTTGGCTTGTTGATCGGTAATTTTTATATCATCTTCTTCGGAAGTATTTCTCCCCAAACTCCGGAAATTTTATTATATGCAAGTGGTTCTAGATATTATTTTATGTTCCAAAATCTGCGAAATTGACTGTACCTCTCTTTTACAAGGAGGAGACCGGATACGGTAGAAGAACCTTCTCTTGTTTGACACGTATATCCTAGCGAAGTGTCGACGGAATGCGGGTTTGAAGCCATCGGGTACGTGTAAACACCACGAGAGCGAGGCCAAGGGGTTAATCGAATGCGAGAGGTAGAAAGGAGCAAGATGCAAAGGGAATTTCACTTTAATATTTTGGGAGTGATCCATCGTTGATACATGCTCACCTGCTTGTTACCAGAAATTATACCCATCCATCGTGGGATAGCGGCGAGTACGGTAAGAATAATCAAACAAAACGGATCCAAGGGATATGAAGAGTATGGAGAGCGACCTTCATAACGACGATCGACTTGCTCCATGATGTGCATGGAGATGTCCATTAATGTGGCGAGATGGTCGGCAAGCACCCCGATCGAGGTACGCAGACCAAGCATTAATCGAGGAATGGTGACCTTTAATCAAGAAAAATTCACCGCAGATTTTCTGCAATTTCAGCAAGAATTTCACCGCGGAACCCAAGCATTAATCTAGAAAAATCTAGTAGACCAAGTATTAATGGAGAAAATTTTTCACCATAGAATTCATTATGGAATTCACCCCGGACCAGTATTAATGAAGAAAGAAAATTTTCAACGTAGAATTTTACCTTAGAATCCTATGGAGGACCCAAGTATTAATTGAGAAAATTCACCCAAGTATTAATGGAAAGGTGCATTAACATGAGAACTACCGCAGACCCAGAAGTATTAATCGAAAAATGCAGACCCAAATCAGAAAATAATGTAAAAATGAGTGAATTTTTAAATATTTGAATTAAATATTAGAATACAATATATAAACTAAATTTTGTGTAATGATTCAATGATTGGTATGTGATACTTATGGTTTGGGATTGTCTTGGAGTTTGGGGAAAAAAACAAAACAAAAAAATTAAAACTATTAAATATAATATATTTGAATTAAATATTTATATACAAATTAAATATTGAATACAATATATAAACTATAAAATATACAAAGTATATATATTTAGAATTAAATATTTATATACAAATTAAATATTGAATACAATATATAAAAAATTTATAAAATATGCAAAATATATAAACTAAATATTGAATACAATATATATCTTTATAAAATATACAAAATATATAAAGCTATGCAGATATACAAATTTCTAATAAAGGTAAAAAAAAAACAATTTTTTTTTATATTTTGTTTATGAGTATTATTTTTCAAACACATACATGTTAATTAACAACAATATAAATTGATAATTTTATTTATAGTACATGTAAAAATAAACATTATCGATAATCTGCAGAACATGATCAAACTCACCGTCGGCAAGTGACGATCATGAGGATAATCAGTGTGATCAAACTCACAAATGGTAAAGGCATGATCATGAGGATGAGAGAGAACCATTAATCACATTAGGGCTCGCAATTTATCAAAGCATATTATGAAAGAAAGTGTTTATAAAGACTTATGATATGTGAATTAATTATTAAATACAATATATGAATTAAATATTGAATAATATATATAGAGAGAGAGAGAGAAACTAAGATATTGAAATTTCTTAATATATGTATAAAGAAAAAATATTTTTAAATTCATTTTGTTTATTATTATTATTATTATTATTTTCTAGTCATATACATGTTAATTAACAGCAATATAAGTTAATAATTCTATTTATATTTTTTTATTATAAAAGGAAACATTGCAGAGACAAGCCAAGATTGAATCCAATCGAAATCATAATCAAGCAAGGCATCCAAAAATGATGAAACTTGGAAATGAAGCTCCATTCATCAACAAATTTCAACAAACAAACCATATGAAAAGCACCCAAAGCCAAATGTTTCAAAGGTCAACTGGGGATCGAAGGATAGTCACAAGACATGATCAAACTCACAAATAGGCAAGGAATGATCATGGGGATAAAGAGGTAAAACCATCAATCACATTAGGGCTCACATAAATCATTATTATAAAATGTGAAAATTATTTTATAAAACTTATGGTATGATGCTCATCAAGAGGATTGTTATAAAATCACAAGATTTTACGGAAAACCCTTCATTCAACCTACATGCTAGGGTAAATATCATTTCATGAAATTGTTCTGTACTTAAAAGAATCATAATCATGAGATTGCAATTGAATAAGAAATATTCAAATGAGATCAAGCAACCAATAAAAAAGAAAATCCTGTAGATACTGCCTTGATGCAGCAATCCAACAATAAAAACATGTCCATTAAGCGCCATTCCAATCAAATAAAAAAACAACTAGGAGGAATAGTAAAAGTTTCTAGGAGGGCCCTTTATTTTTAATAAAAAATGAAGAAGTTGAGTTGGTGTGCAACAGGTTAGTTGGATACTACTATGTCTCTTTCTCTTTATTTTGTTATTCCTTATTTTTGTCTTCTTATATGTTTTCCTTGTATCCTTTTTGATTCCTAACCAGATAGTTATACGAATGAGGGATGTATGTAATTCCTACTTGATCTTATTATCTTGTTATCTTATTAGCCTATATGCAAAGTGATTTCATTTTGTACTAGATTCCAATAAGTATTATTAGTATACATACAACGTATGTATATTTAAGTATATTACCAAAACCTTGCGAATAGACTAGTATTCTAAAGTTTTAATAAATGGTTAATATTGATTAATGACCTTTAAATTATTTCTTAATTAATCTTAAAAAAATATTCTCACTTATAATTATTAAGTTATATTGGTATATATCATTATTAGATCTGATAGCGAATATGTAATTTGATTTATTGATATGACTTAATAGTAATAATTTCTTATTAGTTATTATTTAATTATTATTTAATTTATCAAGGTTTGACGGGTTGCCTCCCCAAATTTATTTTTGAATTAAATATTAATATTTAATTTCCCAAAGGTTTCCAAGTTGTCTTCTCAAATTTGTTTCTGAATTAAAAATTAACATTTCATTTCCCAATGTGACAAATTCTCTAGGTCAGATTTATTTTTGGATAAGATATGGGAAGGAAATTTAAGTTGAATAAATTAAAATGATGCGGGGATATTCATGGCATTATTAGAAAGGTGGTTGAGGTGGATGAGCGGGAGAGACATAAAGGGAAGGAGGATGAGAGGGAAAGGAGATGATCCTTACTCTTTATTTGTTTGTATTTGACAAAATTATTAGACTAGCAAAGAATTTTGGAAGTTGTTGAGCTAGGAAGTAGAAAATGAGGAATTCCATTTTGGTTCAGCTTTTTTGATCTTGAAGCCCACTACATTAGCTATTCTTGGACTTGGGCACGGATACTAAGGAACTATGGGTTTCACACAGGCTTAAAATTTGATAAACATTCATAGTTGGCAGTGTAGTAAATTCATTCGTGTTGTTCTAGCACAAGCACACCATGCAAGGACACTCGACTAGGAATTCTTATGTTTGTTGTTTTATTTATTTAAATTGCTAAACTCAAATTCCTTACATGTTTAATATGTTGAAAATATAATTTTATGTTATTGTCAAATAATTTTTGTATTATAAATATGATATTTTTCTTCACCGATTAAATAAGAAGTTAAATTTAATTTTAGTTAGAGGACCTAAGGTGGGGCCTCACATTTTATTACTTCTATTTAGTTGCTAGTTGTAAGAAGCTATAAAACAAAGTTTTCTAACCACTATAATTATTGTATTGTGGTGTTAATTCCATGTTTTCGTTGTGTAATAGGTACTCCTTATACGCAAGTGTTGGCATTGGTTCTCATGAGGATGGACTACTTGTGGATATGGCTCAATGCTTTCAATTTGTTTATGGATACCATGTTAGTTAATTATGTATATTTATTTTGAATCAGTTATGATTCAACTTGAGTGGTCATGAAAGTTAGGATGCGAATCTTATTTTAGAAAATACTCTCTCTTTTTTTAAGATTTGGTGGAAATATATAGGCTCATCAATGTGTATAAAAACCCTCATTTTCGATACAAAGGAGAAACATGTTAATAATGTTTTGGTGATTGTGGAACAATGATACATTTTATTACCATAATGTTGTTACTCTTTGAACAAATTCAACATGCCAACACTTAATTATGTTTGATGTTTGAAATCCATAGTTACTAATCAATGTGTCTTTTGAATTTCTTATAACCTTGTTTTAGGGAATTATTGAAGAATTAATAATATTCTTTCGTGATTTTTATCTGTGAATAAATTATTATTAATAACTTATATTTCTTTAATTTTTTTAGTTTAGTTTCATATATTTATTTGATTGTATTTACCCTTTTGTAATAAAGGTCGGAAAAGGATAATTTTGATATGTCCATTACTTGGGTTTAAATTCTCAAAACGGTTTTTGGGGATTTAGGTCATTGTAGTGTCTCGTTTCTTATGATATGGAACTAATATTTCCTCTATAATAATTTCCATGTTTACAAGTCTTTATAACCTTGTTTTATAAATGATTTTTATGGTGTAAATCAAGTTGTTGTTTCATAGAAGTTTTATACTTATTTACTTTCCTAGTGAGTTAGTATTACGTAAATATATACATCTACATTCACATTTAATTCTTGACATGACATATAAAAGCAAGTTATGACTTCTTTGTATTTGTTTAAAGGACGAGAGGATTTTATTGATTTGTAGTTTTTAAATCTTTCATTGAATATCACATTAAGAATTATTGAAATTTAAATTATATTTTTATATATATAAATTAAATTTATTCATTTTAGTTTCATTTTGAATATGCATTATTGTACAAGAAAAAGTATTATCATTCTTTATTATTATTACCAATTACTGCAATTTCTTGTTCTTTTCTTTGTATATCATATTTCTGTATACAATTTTTATATTATTCATTGTAATCTAGTATTGTACATCAGTGTTATACTTTATATCAATGTATCATATTATATTAATTATTTAACATGTAGATTACACATATTAATATAAAATATTAGCTTTTGCTCAAGTATATATAATTTAGTATAGTAATAGGATATTATCAATTCTTTATCCTTGTGAAAGAGATCCATAGGCTAATAGAGCCTCCTAAACCCATCGGGATTGGATATTCAAACGACTTGGGGGTGGTGACTATTAGTTTGAGCCATGTCCCCTTATGAGTGACATATGGTTTAAAAGGAAAGCTCGTCAACAAAAACCTCCTAAAAAAAAACGAAGTGAGGGTGTTAGAGAGGCATAGTGATTGCTGTGATTAAAATTTCATATTCTAGTTTGCTATAACTGGAGCTATAGTCTATGGAGCTTTAGGATTTTTACTATCTTGAAATTAGTCTCGATCTCTTATTCTTGGTAAACAAGCATATCGATTCAAAAAGAACTAAATTGAGTGTCACTAGTTGAATTGGATAGAATAAAAATCATATTGAATTAAGGAAAAAATCTAGAAGAGGATCAAAATTAGTACATATTAAGGTCGTACATTTTTTCTCTTCTAAAAAGTCCAAAATAAAAAATTTCTAGGAAAGTAGTCATCTCTTTATTTGGAAATATTATATTTTTTTTTTCAAGCTTACGGCCTCCATAGAATCCCTATAAATATACCATTAAAACGGGGAACTTTAGATTTACATTGGCCAAATTTCAAGGTTACACATCAACTGAAAGGTTAACAAACAAGATAATCTCTAAAATCAAGCTTTCAAAGATATGTTAAAACTTAAAATTAACATAGAATTTGACTAGAAGGTTTGATTTAGGTAATAACAAATATATACGGGAGAGAGAAAAAAGTGAGTGACTAATTTAAAATTATTTCTAAATTTTGAGGTTGGAAGTTAGACTTGTCTTTGCTAGACCTCGATTAAGAATGAATGACAATATCTACATTTAGATTGGGGAATGAGTGACAATATCTTCATTTAGTTGTGATGGAATAAATATGAAGTCAATTTTGTTGAATGGTTGAGGATGGTGAAGGAGAATTGGTATGATTCTTTTTGGAGCATGTTTTTGTTCTTAGGATGAAGCTTTTAAAGTAGAGGAGAGTTTTTATGAAGATGGAAAAACACAAATCTAACGGTTATTACTTCTCATGATTTGGATATTAATATAACAAAAGACCAGCCTACACAAGCCAACTAGTCTATGCTTCATAGTATATATATATGAAAAAATACTATCATCATTATAAATATGAAATTTAATATATAAATATATTAACATATTATTACGAAATACGACTCAAATTTGTTTGAAGATATACTCCATAGTCACATTAGAGTGTAAATGTTTTTTAAAGCATATAAAAATTTCATACATAAAACTTAAAAATATAACTTTAAAATAAAAATAAATCTATATCATAATAAAATTAAAAAAATTAAAAAAAATCTTAAATCTTAAAAATTATAATCAGTGTATGTTGAAGAAGGAAATTGCTACGCAAAACTCCTAAACTCATATGGTAGAACATTAAAGCCCTCATTCTCCTCCCACAACATTTATAAATGGTGTATTGTCAAATAGACAAACTCTTATTAAGTGAGAACGTCAAAGCCCTCATTCTCTCAGTAATTAAGTGCTTACATAAAATTGATTTAAATGGAAGGACGAGGATGGCTGCAGGCAGGCTAAATTCCACTACCTTGAACGACGGAGTTGGAGTAACTTTATTACCTTGAGCCACCCAATTTTATGTATCATTATTTTCATATGTGGTAGTGAGTAGCTTTTGTTGTAAGTGTTTGAAACTAGGAGCGATAGATTAACTTGTGAAGTCACTACTATCAATGAGCTTCTCGAAGATGTCAAATCCTTGCCTAACTATATCACATGATTCCTCCTCATTACATATTAACGGCATTCGTTGATTTCCATGGCCTTGAAAACCCCGGAAGAAATATCACGCATTCATCTTGCCAAAATTCCAAAGGAACAATTTTGCAATTGAAAATAATAATATAAAATCACCTGCATGAGCCTTAGGGTTGGATTCCATATTATTTACATTAGACGTGTGATGCGAGGACACATGGTGGACTAGGGGATATAAACATTTATCAAACTTTCGCATCAACACATATTAAAGTTTCCCTGGTTGTGTTGATAAAACGCGTGGTTTGTATTGCGAGATCTTGAACTTTCATTTGCTAGAAAAGTATGGAGAATACTTTATCGATAGGGACTTTACAGTGTTTTCGCATATTATCATTGTGATGTGGGATCCTGTATTAATATTAAAAATCGAAATAGCGATAATGAGAAAAACCCCTACCTTGGCACTACTAATCGATTGGATGAAACATACGGGATTGCGATAAGATTGGACAACCTATTTAAAATTGTGCTTGAAAAGCGCTCAACACAACGAAATAAAAAATATTGTAACATGAATATTGTGGTGATTTATTAAAAAAGCTTGTAACAAACTCATGTATTGACACATATTAAAACTATCGCAGGTGAAATTACATGGGCATACGCGTTATTAGGATGTGATTTTATAAAATAATTCGTCATACTTGAATAACATACAACACCTATAAACACTTGAATTACATGTGGACTTGAGTTTCAAAACGTTCTCGGTTAAGGGCCGCCTTTCAAAACAAACATCAACAAGAGTAAATGTGTAATGACGGTAAGTAATACAACGAGGCTTCGAAAGGGAATAGTCTTTCATTTTGCTTCGAGCGCATTTGAAGAAGAAATCGGTGATCGATTCCCGATCGGGATCTCTTTCAACTCGGATCCCAGGCGTTCTGCCAAAAATCTCACAAACATGATGACGCTTATAAATTTTTTGGGCTGCACAGAATTATTAAAGTCTACTGTCAAGGAAAGTTGGGTCAAGCTTGTTTTCTATTCGTGAAGACCTCAATATGTCACCACCATAATATGAGCCCCTTTCATGTTGCAACACTTCAGATTTCTATGTACTTCTTATGTTGCTTCAATTCTTCAATGTGTATTCTTATGTTTTTTGGAAGCAATTTAATGGTTTTGAGTTGTGATCATTTCATTTTCAATGATGAATAAATTAGAACAACATGTATTAAGCATAATTATGAGAACTTTTGAGATGCGGGGGCTTTATGGATTCAAACAGAGTTCTAGAGCTTGTTTCTAATTCTTATTATGTTTGTCTGTGATGAGGTATATGGGATGAAAACTCATACGATTCATGATGATTAGGCTTGTATGTTGCTTCCTTTAAGACAATACCGTATGTTCATGCATGATACTAAAATAATATAATAGTTATAGATTGAAAATAATGGTAATCGAAATAGAATCAAATGTCCAATAGATTTCGAGTTTGAATCGATGAAGAGGGCTATGCATTAAGACAACTACATGAGGATAGGTATAAATTTCTAAATATGGTAGAGCCAACGATAAATTGGTTCCAGAACCAAAATACATAACTCACGGGAAAAAATTCTAGTGTATAGGAAAAATTAAATTACGAAAGGGTAAACTTTCCCAATTTAAGCTAGTGGTGAAGTACAAAGTTATTAAAAAATATAGTGTCCAAATCGGTCGAATAGATATTCTTGTTAGATATCTAGCAGAATTAATAAACGTAATGAAGATCATAAACCAAACGTATAAAATTATATGTTAGGTCCTAATATTACTAGTGTAGTCCTTATTATGTTAGTATAGTCCCCCTTATTCTTATTATTTGTACCCATGTAACCCCATATTGTTATTATTGTGCCCTTACATTATTATTGTTAGGTCGGCTGGATACATTGTGGCCCCACTAGGATTACATTATGGCCCCATGGACTCCTATATATAGAAAGGAGTTTTATCATTTGTATCATCCAAGAATTGTTCATTCATGTAATGTATTGGAGGTTTCCCCCTCAAATTAGCTTGTTATAAGGCATTGATATCTCTTTTCTTCTATTTTGAAATTTGTTTCCACAACATTTGGTATCGAACTTTGGATTCTGGGTTTCGCTTCTTTAAACGAGTCATCGTGCAATTTCGCAATAACGTTTTTCTATAAGGTCGGAAAGCTGAAATTTTTAAGTTACCAAAGCAAATACGGAAAGTTTTCGTTGCAAAATTTCGGGGCAGTTCGCAACGAGTTTCGAATATGATCGTGGAAGTTAGGTCATTTTGCGAGCTCTAATTTAACATAAACAACGCCGTGGCATTGCGCTATAAATTTTTCTACGGAGTTTTGGTAGAAATTTTAGGGTGCGAAGAACGAAATCCTAAGAAACAATTTCGCGAATTTCATGTGGTTCGTAATATTTAAGGAGATGAGTTACGTGAAGTTAGGCCTTTTCGGGCTCTGAATTTCATCTCAAAGAGTGATGCGTGAAAATCTTCATACCTCTCTCCCGAGCATCGGATTGGTACGTAAAAAAGTGGTTGAAACTACACGGAGCGCAGTTTCACTTTCTATAAATTTCAAAGACGAAGGTGCAAAAACGGTGACCGTGGCAAGGCATTACCAAGTTCGCTCTCTTTGAACGATCCATAATTAGATCAGTGTGGGAGATTGGAAATAAGCTTTTGTCTTGAGAATCCAAATCAGGTGAGACCTATGGAATTTGAAAGAGGATTGAAGGGCTACCTTTCAGTGCCATTCAAATATTGAAGAACTACAATCACAAAAATAATCCAATTTCAATGTCGAGCTCCTCACTGAAGCAAGAAAAAGGTGTGTATTTTTTGTCCAAATTTTATAAGTCTTGTTTGAAGAATCAATTTGAATTGATTCCAAGGGCATATTGTAGAATAGATATCAGTATTGAGTTCTAAAAAATGCCTAGTAAGTAATTCAACACAGTAAGCCTTCGGAAAGGCTCTACTATGACTCGTGGAGATGAAGAATGGCAACATGACATATCAAAATTACAAGAGCAAGTCTGACAAATTTCACTCTTGCAAAATGACAAAAAATGAAATGGAAATTTTAAAGAAAGGCGTGGAATATAAGATGAATGGGTTGGCTAAGATGGATGGCATGGAAGTGGGTACATGGAAAATAAGATGGATGACATGAAAATAGCACTGGAAAACATGAAATACAACATTGAAAACATGAATAATGATCTAAATGCACACATGGAAGGTTTGACAAAGATGATACAAAAATTTTTCTAATGGAGGTAAAAGATAATGAAACTCATGATGAGAACAAAATAAATGTTAGTTGTGATTTCATAAACTCTAATGTTGGAGGGAAGAACCACTATATTCTCCGTGATGTAAGGAAGTTTGATGGAAAGGACAACATAACATGGATACTACGGATGGAGCAATATTTGATCTCAATAATGTACAAAACACAGGCATGTTGCAACATATTTGAACAAAATGCATTTTTATGGTATCGATGGATTTTCTCTAGTAAAAAAATTATGCTTAATCCAATTTTTTATGGAGAAATCCTGTAGCTATGAGGATACAAATAACAACACCTTTATGCAAATGATTGATAAATCTCAAGCAAAAGGACAGTATGGGGCACATTCAATGACTTCCAAAAATTGAATATAAGGGTAAGCGATATTTCGAGGAGGAACACGGGATTGATCTCTTTGTAGGTACTTTAGAGGATAACATCCAACATGAGTTATTCATTTTAGACACGATTCATTGGAGAAGGCATTCGGAGTTGTGGGGAAAAATTGAAGGTAAAATTATGGTGACAAGGAAGCCCACCACCACTCACTTCTATAAAGAGGGAAGTGTTGCTACTCTAGATTTCCTTCTGGGTTGTTCATATAGTTGAGAAGAAAATAGACAATAATCTTCAAAAGAAGAGGATATACACAGAGCAACCCTCGAAGATGAAGAAATAGGTCAACATATCGTGTAATGCATTGGCGGGAATTACCACTCCTCAGCTCTCAAGATGAAAGTTTCATCAAAATAAAAAGGTAATAGTGTAGTTGTTGAGGTGAGTATTTTATAGTTTATTCATTGCAAAGTAAACGAGGAATTGAATTGTTTCCTATACCCGGCTAGAATGTCAAGTAATGGTTGCAAATGGAGGAACTATATAAATTTCTCTAGAAAGTATAGCCTCAAGTTAACCATGGGGGAATGTGTATTGAATGATCCATTCTTTCCATTCTGGAGAATGGTGATGTTGTACTAGGAGTACAATGATTCAATCTTTTTGAACGATAGCTTTTAATTTCAAAAAAATTTCTTGAAATTTTTCGGAAGGAAAGTTGAATTACGGGTATTAAAGTGAGAAGATAATAATCTCATTGTCATTACAAAGCTTCTAAAGAAGGAAAAACGGCATAATTTCTGATTATGCTCTGAAAGTTCTCCAACTCTTGAGATGCTGAATTTGTACAAATCGAATGAAACAACGAGCGATTAACATCGCGGTAACGAAGTTTGATGCGGCCCAGGTATTTTACGGCTACAACCATAGAAACAATTTCCCTCAAGCCAAACCGATAATAAATTATCGCCAAAGTACTAACAATTCTTTCTAGTCTTGCAAAAGATTAGTCTTATGGCATACGAATTGGAAACTTCCTACGTCTTCTGGTATCCGATTTTCCATGTTCTGTCTTTGAAAGAAGGTTATAAATTAATGTTCAGTTCGACAATATTTTGAGCAGGTAGAAAAGAAAAAATCATATTGGAACACAGGCAGTCCTGGAAACAAGAACTGTTGACTACGGAATCGATCAATTCGAGTATTCTCATCGAGTGGAAAGAACTTACCCCTTTGAAGATTCTGCATGGAGGATGAGAATTTTATCTGACTTTGAGCTATCAGCGTTGAGGACAACACCTTTTTGAAGGAGAGGGCATGTTAGGTCCTTATATTACTAGTGTAGTCCCTTATTATGTTAGTATAGTCCCTTATTCTTATTGTTCTACCCATGTAACCCCCATATTGTTATTATTGTGCCCTTACATTATTATTGTTAGGTTGTTTGGGATTACATTGTATTTACACTGGACTCCTATATATAGAAAAGGAGGTTTTATCATTTGTATCATCTAAAAATTGTTCATTCATGTAATGTATTGGAGGTTGCCTTAAAGTGGCTTATTTAAAGCGTTGATATCTCTTTTCTTATTTTGGAGGCTGATACCACAACATTATCTATTTGAAATAATCGGTACATGTAATTTTGGAAAATATACAAGTATTACCCGACAAACATTTGAGTCTTGTACAACAACAACCTAATGGTGGAATAGCGAAAAGGAAGAATCCAGGAAAAGTATCCAAAAGAGGGATATAATTCATTATTATTTGATAGTAAAGAAATACAAGGCATAATAGTAAATATGGAAAAGAATGGAAGGAATACATAAGTGAAAATAAAAATATCTTATTCCATAAATTACATTATTCTGATCCCAAAATGCAAGAAAAATTAAAACGTACGGAACAAATTTTGAGCATAATAAGTTAAATATTACACAAACATCGATAAAATAGATGGGTCATTATCGAAATTACAAGGTATTTTAACTATGTAAGAACCTTTGCCTTATTCTTAAGTTATTCTAAGAAGTTTGCTCTCATCGGTTAATGACTACACTCAACTATGTATTATTCGAGATTTTTTAACGCATTAAAAGTGCGGGGAGCTCATTGCATTTAATTACTATAATTTGCATTGTTGTTGTCGTACATTGCAAAATGATCTTTGAAGAGCGGTTAGTAGGGGCAAAGCCTTTACGTTGGGTGACATGATGTGGTTGAAAAGTAATTGTAAATCTCTTTCTCTCGACAAGATGAGTACCACATTTCCTATAAATTCCACATTATTCCTTAAATTATCAATTAGAAATGTAAAATTCTTGAAAACAATTAAAAATGGTAAGGGAGAGTGTTTGTGCCATCACAGAATACTACATAATCCTTTTGGGGATAATTGCTTCCTCCCATGATAATCATAGACCAGAGACAGCATACATAGTTGAAAACGTATGGAACAAAAAATAGAAACATAGGTACTAAAATATTTAAGGTTCCTCCACTTCCTCCAAATGATAATATAGGCGAGAACAAAGCCTACGGTGTGACATGGAATAAAAAATCAAAAGATAACCGCTGCAGTTTTCCATAATGGAATAAAAAAACAACAACATGGAATAAAAAAATAAGAGAACATGGAATAAAAAACAAAAGATAAGTGCTAGCCTATTTCGGGTTCTTAGGATTCCTTGAGAAGGAGTAAGTGCGGCGAGAACACAACCCAAAGCCTACGGAAGTTTTCAAAGCACACAAGTAGGAAAGCAACGACGGAGAATCGGTGTATTCGAACTATACCTAAATGGGGTGCAACGTTATCCCAGGAAGGCTTCCTAATTTGACGGGGGAAAAAGAACATGGCGGAAAAATGAAGCATGTGGCCTTCTTCTAGAATTCAAAAGACCTAAGAAAAGCTACTACTGAGATTTAAATTCAAGTTTTATTTTATTCCACATGGAAATTGTAACGGAGGAACTATTTCTCTGCACATAGCATATAAAGGAACTGAAGAATTATATCTTCAGCACATAGCGGAGAAAATGAAAAATTATGTCTTGACAGAATTTTGTAGGAGTATATCTTGACATATCAAAGAAAATGAAACGGGTTAAAATAAAAGAAGAAATGTGGCGGGATAAGGACATGTTTCGAGAATTGACTAACCACGTGTAATCAATCATGCAATGAACAATGTATAAATCTATTCCATATGCATATCTTAGTCGGGCTACATTCTACAAAAAATTCATTGAGAAGTGATATATTTGTAAACATTAAATTTTTTGATGATTAATACTAGCATTAATCTGGCATGCATTACTCTATCTTATGTAAAGGATATTAATGATTATAATTTATGAAATCTATCTTATCGCCTCGATGTGAGGCAAAATAAGATGAAAAAACGTTTTATTGGATGGCGAAGAATATACTCAAAATATAAAATTAAAACTTTGGTTATTATTTGGTAGTTACTAAGTTTGTTAAAATAATACTAAGCCACTCATTTCGATTCTAATCCAGGTACTTGTATGGGCGGCAGGGACTAATAACCATAAATCAATTCTTTTGAAAGAAAAAAGTAAGAAACAAAAAAAAAACTTGTGTCAGTGCAAAAGCTGTGCTTCAATGTACAATAATGGAAATCATTATTATTGTTTGCTTGAGAGTGTAGTTTGAATAGAGATAGAGTTAAGTTGAATGGGATTTAGTACATTCATGTTGTTAGTGTTTATACATGGATAAAAGTTTATTCTAATGTTGGAATCACTAATAAGTATGGTTTTACATTTTAATATGCAATTTTATTTTCTCTTGTCTTGTATGTTTAGAACTATCTAGACTAATATAATTAAAAAACAATTTACCTATAGAAAAATTCAAATCAAGACGTATGGTATTATAATGATAAAATTTCTATGTTTATACTCTTAGTCTATTTCAATACAAGGATTAGCCATCGGGCATTACATGTGATGTTTGGTCTCAACATTTTAAGTGAACTATTCTAAACTTTATAGTACCACACAGCTATCATATTATTGTATATTATTCTAGACATATATATATAATTATATAGCATACGATAATTTGTTATGACTTTGAATTTTCTCAAAGGTGGTAAATGGTGATAGGTGTTAGTGCTGTCGGCGGAAGGTGGAATCTTCGCCATTGGAGTAATTGGTTTGGTGATACGACGGATACGAACTTGTTGAACAACCTAATCCTCCATGGGTAGGTGTGGAAGGCGAAGAGTCACAAAGGAGTCCAAGTGACCTTGGAAGATGAATCCAAGAGTCACATTAATGTAATATAAATGTACATCTATATGTAATAGAGAAGCAACAAATGCCTATCTTTCCATGTGTGTGTTTATCTTTCCTCATACACCATGTGTGTGTTTAACATGGTATCCGAGCTGATACATTCATAACCAAGCTCAATCTTGTGTGAGCCACTTGTTTTTTGCGGCCTGTGTAAACCTGCAAAAATCTTGTGCATTTTTGCAGCATTCAGAAATCACTTTTGCAGCATTCAAAAATTATTATGTTGGATTCATTATTTTGCTAAGTTCAGAAATTATTTTTGCGAAGAGCAGCGTTGTGTACTGCCATTTGAAAGTCTGTACATTTTAAATTCTGCAGGTTTTCTCACTGCTCCCTGCTGCATTCAGTTTTTACTGCTCCTGGCACTTTGTTTACTACTCCTGCCATTCAACATTCTGGAAAATTTTGAGGTTTGTTTACTACAAATTCTGCAATTATTTTCCTACAAATTTTGCTGGTGTGCAATTTCTGCTCAAATTATGAGCACAATTTACAAATTTTTTTAAAACAATTAAATTTTGGAGAGAGAAGTTACAATTTGCAGAATCCATCTTTAATTTCAACTCTGCCATGATGCGAGGTGGTATATATATATATATATATATATATATATATATATATATATATAGCTAAATTTATGCTAGCACCAAGAGGACGAATTGTGTAGCATTTGCAGAAGTTAGCAAAGCCATTTTTGTAACTTTCTCGGCCCTCACACCCCTCTCACCCACACAGCCCTAACCCACCCGTCCCCTCCACACTGCACTCCCTAACCCCTCATGGCCCTCTCACCTCTCGGCTCACACACAACCCTCCCTCCCCATCCCCCTCGGCCCTCACTGCCCTCCCCTCAACGCTCGCAGCTCCCTCACCCCGCTCACCTCTCACTGCACTCCCCAACCCCTCATGGCCCCCTCACCTCTCGGCTCACAAACAACCTCCCTCCCCATCCCCCTCAACCCTCACCGCCCTCCCCTCAACGCTCGCGGCGCCCTCACCCCGCTCACCTCTCACACTCCCCAACCCCTCACTGCCCCCTCCATCCCCTTACTCCCCCACCCCTCACCAACACTCCCTCGTCCCTCCCCTCTTACGATCCCCACCCCCTCACCAACGCTCCCTCAACCCTCCCCTCTCTCGGCTGCTCGGCCTTCCCTCCCTCCCACGCAGATTATGCGTTTCTTTTTTTTTCACAAATGATATAGTTTTAAATTTTTTTTATAGTTTGGCCTCCCCCAGAAAATACTTTCTCCCCAGTAATCACCTCCCTCAGTTTCACCTCCCCTAGAAAATACCTCCCCCAGTAATCACCTCCCCCAGAAATCACCTCCCTCAGTAGTCACCTCCCCCAGTAATCACCTCCCCCATATAATACCTCTGTTTTTTTTCCAATTTTTTTTTCCTTAAAAATAAATAAATTAATTAATTAAAAAATAAAAAATAAAAAAATAATAAGAAGAAGAAGAAGAGAGAGAGGAGATGGTATATGAGTAGATGGATATATGGATTTTCTATATAGTAAAAAGTGAAGTTTGTGTTGTATGTTTTCTCTATTATGAAAACGTGACCAAGATTTGTGACATGTATAGAAGGGTGACTCTCTGAAAGATATTAAGGCAAATGTTGAAAATTGGTCATCATTTTCAAAATAGCAGTGGCATCATAAATTCACTCATAGTTTTTCCTTCATCTTTATTGTGAGGTAATATAGCAAGCTCAAGACCATATGTTCATCGATAGTGAAGCATCCAAGCTTGTGAATATATTTTTGTTGAATTAGAGTTGTTGGTGCACAACAGTTCTTTGAAGAAGAGAGAAATCATTTGCCTTAAAGGGCTATTGCACAATGGTTTTTGTTGCACATTTACAAAATATTTGCAGTGACATTCTATTGTACTGACATTGTGAGTGGATATTGCTTCTTAATTCATATTTGTAGTCAGTGTTTTGTTAAGTCCCTATATTAATAGTGTAGTCCCTTATTATGTTAGTGTAGCCCCACTTATTGTTATCATTGTACCCCTGTAACCCCCATATTGTTATTATTGTGCCCATACATTATCATTGTTAGGTCGGCTAGGATTACATTGTGGCCCCACTAGGATTATATTATGGCCCCATGGACTCCTATATATAGAAGGAGGTTTTGTTCATTTGTATCATCCAAGAATTGTGCATTTATGTAATGTATTGGAGGTTGCCCCCTCGAAGTGAAGGCTTATTTCTAAGGCGTTTATATCTCTTTTCTTGTATTTTTTGAAGAGGCCCAGTTTACACAACTTTGGTATCGAGCTTTGGATTCTGGGGATTCGTGCTCCAAGCAGTCCATCGTGGAATTACCGCTATAACTTTTTTCTACGAAGCTTCAGAAGCTGAAATTTTTAGGGTGCGAAGCTGAAATCTTGAGGAAGGTTGTCTAAAAATTTCAGATCTTGGTTCGCCATATTTGAGGAGATATCATCTGTGGAAGTTAGGTATTTTTTCAGGCTCATAAACAAGTCATCGTGGAATTTGCACTATAAAGTTTTTTGTACGAAGGGTCAGAGTCTGAAATTCATATGGTACGAAGCTGAAATCCTGAGGAAATTCGTCAAAAAATTTCAGAACTTGGTTCGCAATATTGTTGGAGATATGATCTGTGGAAGGTAGTTCGTTTTCAGGCTCCTGAATTGCATCTCAAAGAGGTGATCGTGGGAAAACTTCAATAACTCTCTGAAGATTTGATTGGAGTGCCGTCAAAAGGGAGTCGCAAGTACGGCCTTTAGTTTATTTTCTATCAATTTCAGAGACAAAGGATGAAACAATGACACGTGGCAAGTCGTACAAATTCGCTCTACTGAACCAGTCCAGAATTAGGTCATTGTGGGAGATTGGACACAACTTTGTCTTGGAGAATCAAAATTAGGTCAGACCTGTGGCATTTGAAAGAAGCTTCATAGGGCTATTACAGGGCTGAATTTCAGATATTGAATATTTTCAATTACATAGATAATTCAATTTCAATATCGATCTCCTAAAAGCTAGTAAAAGGTGTGTATTTTTTTTTCCGAATTGCATAAGTCTTGTCTGAAGAATCAAGTTGAATTGATTGCAAGGGCATATTGTAGAATACATATCAGTATTGGATTATAAAATGGCCCCTAAAAAGAATTCAACACCCATTAAGCCTTTGGAAAACTATACTATGACGCATGAAGAGGAAGAGTTGCAGTATGAGATATCAAAATTACGGTACCAAGTGCAACAATTTTCAATCTTACGAAGAGAAATTGAAGATGAAATAGATGGTTTAAAAGAAGAAATGGAGGCTAAGTTGGATGGTTTGAAGGATCAAATAATAGAAAATATGGATGATAAATTAGTGGAAGATCACATCGAGCATCAACAACAAGTTCTCGAACTCTCAAAGGATAACCCAACTTTGGTGCAGAATCTAATGAAACAACAGGAAGATCAACATCATATCGAAATAATTTATGAAGCAGTCATAGAAACAAGAACTCGACAAGTACGATCAATTTCAGAGTATCTCAACAAATGGAAGAACTTTCCTGTAGAAGATTTCACATGGGAGGATGAGAATTTTATACAGAAGCATCCAGAAATAATCAAGCGTTGAGGACAACACTTGTTTGAAGGAGAGGGGCATGTTAAGTCCCTATATTAATAGTGTAGTCCCTTATTATGTTAGTGTAGCCCCACTTATTGTTATCATTGTACCCCTGTAACCCCCATATTGTTATTATTGTGCCCATACATTATCATTGTTAGGTCGGCTAGGATTACATTGTGGCCCCACTAGGATTATATTATGGCCCCATGGACTCCTATATATAGAAGGAGGTTTTGTTCATTTGTATCATCCAAGAATTGTGCATTTATGTAATGTATTGGAGGTTTCCCCCTCGAAGTGGCTTATTTCTAAGGCGTTTATATCTCTTTTCTTCTATTTTTGAAGCTGGTTACACAACATGTTTGAAGTGTAACTTTGATTTGTTGAGAAAATGGCTAAAATCAATGATGCATTAGAGTTTTTGAATAACCTTATTCATTCCACTATTCATGATATGGTAAAAATGAGCAAGAACGCTCTTTTTAATATTCAAACTTGCTTGCAAGATGCACAAGACAAGATTGAGTTTTTGCAGTTGGAGTCTCAGCTTCAGCAAGATGAACTTCAGCAAAATAGTCATCATTATGAACCTATTTCTGTTTAGAAAATTGAGAAGGACTCCCATCAGAAGCAATAATATAAAGTTGCAGTCGATTCACATTTATTTCCTTATACAAGAGCATATTTACATGCAGATGCAGCAGCTCAGTCTGCACTTCCCAAGCCCATCATCAGACCTTGGGAAGAGCTTTTCTACAACAAGCACAAAACTGGTCTTGGATATGACAAGGAGTTTTCCTTTCATATTCCGGACTACTCCAAGCCCATCAAATTTCAAAGTTCCGGATTTATTTATGGCAGTTCACCTACAGCTGTTCCAGATTCTGCTCCTCTTCCACAACAATAACAACAACAAATTGAAAAATTCCAACACTGTGATTGCGTTGGCCATATGAAAGATCATTGTTTCGATCTTCACCCATGTAAGCACTATGGTCGACACACCTATTCTTCACACAGATGCTTCAAAAATAAGCCTCCTGTAAGAACAAAGATTCATCTTGGATGGACCGCTTCTTGGAAATGGGCATCAATAGCCAAGAAGATGTTTAAGTCACATGTCAAAACTTGTTCTCGAATATTGAACAAACTTGCAGTTGAGTTTTCGCCATCATCTCACCTTGCACCTGACAGGGGGGAAAATGGTGGTCATCTACAAGCTTTGACACACCAATTCAAGTGAGCCTGAGCCACAACCTATCGTTCCAGATTCAGAGTTGTAGCTAGAGACATGGATGCCCATGAGCATGCCTTTGGTTGGTGGATAGCCTTAAACCATCCATGTGAGGTTCATATTCTTCCTCGGAGCACTTCCTCTAGCAGAAGACTTCAGCTTCTTGCCAGCCTTGGTAGAGTTCCAGGAAATGCATCAAGCATTCCAATGTTGGTGGTGATCCTTAAACCATCACAGGTTGTAGAATTCCCTTCTTTTAGGTTGAAGGTCTCCCTTTTCAAATATGAGGGACACTTCCTCTAGCAGAAGCCCTTAGCTTCTTGCCAGTTTTGGAAGAGTTTCGAGAACTGCAATAAGCGTTGCGTTCCAATGTTGGTGGTCATCTTTAAACCACCTCTTTATGACAACATTTCAGAGAGCTAATTCAGCCTAAGTGCTGCCATGCAAACTTTGCAGATTTGTATTACAACTTTCTTCTTGGACTCACACATACCCCTTTGGATTAAGGGGGGGAATGTTGGACACCTAATCCTCCATGGGTAGGTGTGGAAGGCGAAGAGTCACAAAGGAGTCCAAGTGACTTTGGAAGATGAATCCAAAAGTCACATTAATGTAATATAAATGTACATCTATGTGTAATAGAGAAGCAACGAATGCCTATCTTTCCCATTGTGCGTGTTGTGTGTGTTTGCTATTTTCATACATAACATGTATGTTTAACAAGCTCCCCTCCAAAGTGGGTTAGAGAAACTAAACCTACCAAAGCCTCACCGGTTACCATTCAAACCTTGACTATCTGAGTTGACTACGCAAAATCAACGACTTTGTCATTGCGGAAAAAGGGTATACCTTCAAATAACTTGTCTCATGGTACCACTTATTTCCTTAAATTCCATTTTCTATTTGGGCATTGTTGATTCTTTCTCATTTTCTTAATAAGATGGGGGTTCGGGGTTTGTAACACTCTCACTTTTTTATGCATGATGTTTTTATTTTTGGTAGCACATTGGATGTTGCTGCGAGTTCGGTACATAGGAAGGCTTAGACACATGTATTCAAGGAGCAAAAAGTGTTTTTGAAATTCCTTTGGGATGGGGTTTTATTAAAATAATTAATTATTTTACTAGGATCCTAAGTCTAAATTTAGGGAATTAAAAATAATCAAGTATATTCTTGTTGTTGTCAGACATATTCTGAAAAAGACAAAGATCGAGTCAATATGATATAATTAGATTGATTAAGTTTTAATATGATTAATTTAGTTTGTCAGTAGAGAAAAGATTATAAGAAGGAATTGATAGAATTTGGAAAAACACCTTAAGCAGGTCTAGAGATCGAATTTCTCAAGTGGCTTAGGTCGGAAGTTCATCGAGTTCGGTTTAATTGTAGTGAGCGGTGATAGTTACGGTTGGAAAAAAATATTTTCTTGAGATAGAAGATACATAGTATAGAAAGCGAAGAGGACGTAAAGAGGTAGCATAGAGGCACGCGAGAGGTAGCTTTGAAGCCTTAAGTAGATCTGAAATTTTGTTGAGGATCGATCGGATCCCGATCAATAGAAGAGGAGTGGGGTGTGAGGAGGGGCGGAAGACCGACATCTGGCGACGGAAAGACTAGCGAGAAGGAGGGTGTCATAGTCCCCGGCGAGAGTGAAGTAGATGTACAAGGTTGCCTGGAAGGCGGCGGAAGAGAGCGTGGGGTTGTTGGAACTTAGTGTTTGTTAGTGTCGGATCTCCGGTCTTAGTGTGAGGTAATCCTCACTAGTTCTCTATGCGGTCGATTCAACGTGGATAGCCATATTTTAGGCATCAAGCTGTATTTCAGGAATTTTGTTTAATAATATCAAACCCTCATATATTGCACCGATCTGTCGCATTGTGTTTTTACGGGGACTTTGACTAAAAATAATGGTGACATATGTGTTTGGTTTTATTCTTGCTCGGATATTGTTTCGCATTTTTATTTTCCACAATTTATTTAGTGAAGGTTGCAGCATATTTTCTTCCAAGTATTTATTTGCTTCGAAAACAATAAATAACTTGTATAATTTATGAAGTAAGAGAAGTAATATCGAGTTTGCTCTTATTAGGATTACGGTGTAGTAATTTTCCATGGTATCGAAATTGTGTTTATCGGCGAAGGTGAAACAAGGCGAGAGAGTTCAGCGATGAGGAAGAAGAGGGAAGTCGAATAGTTTTGCGAGGCAACGGATCGATTCGCTAAAAAGTATTAACGTATTCCGGGCAGAAAGATTTTTAGGGAATCTCTCTCTACGGTGGTCGACGGAAGAGGTGCGGTTTATAGTTTACAATTTGTCAACAAGGGAGAATCACGAAGATTCAAGGCAAAATAGTCTTTGGTGGGATGGATTTTTCGTGTAGCAGTTGTTGGTGCGAAAGCATCGAAAAAGTAAGAATAATCATGCGGGGATTACGACCTCGGGGAATTTATTACCCAAAAAGTTATGATTTCTCGTGGAGAAGCGAGCGAGATAGATATTTATTTGGCTCACTTTCTACACTTTAGGGAGTATGTAGAGCTATCTATGAGAGAGGGTTAGAGGCAGCATTCGACATTTGGTTGGGTGAGATGTCGACGATAGACTCACGCCGATCAAGATCGGTTGGAGGTGCCTCCCATATGTAATTTGAAGTCAAGGATCTCCTTCCTTTGGGATGAGCATCATCTCAAGACCTTCATTAATAGTGTGGTAGTTTTCACTTGCATATTTGGATCCATTAAAAACCTCTGAGAAATATGTAAGCAAAAGCTAAAGGCTAATACTCGACGGAGTGACGGATCCATATTGTCTCCATGTTCTTAAAGGGACTATTAAGGAGATGCTTAAACGCCATTTGATATGCTATACTAGGGATTTTACGAGTAAGTGGAGAAGATGTTCTCGGAGGATAATATGTGATCTATAAAAATGCGAGAAGGGAGAATGCATAGATTTGTTCTTATTGAAGCTTAGGGATGTTTCGGATCGATTTGCGATTGTAGGTTCAACACCTCGAGCGCAAAGATGGTCGGATTAACCACGGAATTACTGTTTTCCAAAGAGTGGCAAGTATTTTTCAGAGTATCTTGGGTAGGAAACATTTTACGATTGGGAAGGGATGGCCATTTGACTCTTCGGTAGGAAAAGAGATGAGGAGAGACAGTCAATTGAAAATTTGATGGAAACAACGTGGGATGAAGCCTAAGGAGGAGGAGAATGCGGCCATGCATCGAAGAGGACGAAGGAGAAGCGAGAAAGGTGGAAGAAGGATTCTCAAAGATCAGTGCTTCTAGTGTGCTGGCCAGTATGGTAATTATGCTACAAAGTGTCCTCTCAAGAAGGAAAAAGATGAGAAGCATGATCCATAGATTGCATTGCGAGGATCGAGGAGGTAACGACGTTCTCACATATCTCTAGAGGGCTTGTTCGAAGGTTATCCAGAGCTATAGCTATAAAGAGTTGCAATTGGGTAGGATACTTGGGGTCACCTCATGGCTCAATGCCTTGCTACGGGAGGCCATATCAGATGTAGTAGGATGGACCCGGTGTCGGTTGGTGTGAAAGTGTCGAAGTGGCCGGTGTAGTGGCTAGGAGCACCACGAGTAGAAATGCAAAGAAGAGTTAGAATCAATTTAGGAAGGAACAATGCGAGTCAACAACGGTCTTAGTATCTTCATAGGGTCCAAACGCAAGACTAGCAGCGGCCAGGATGTACATGCCATATGCCGCCATGCTAGAAAGCAGTTGGTATTTGGATGCTTTTTTGTTTGCAATGAGCAACATATTTCGATGCGATGAAAGTTGGCGACAGCATGCAGGTGCTGTAATAGCACGGATGCAGCAACATAGTAGTTGAATCTCTAGTGTCGGATCAATGTCGGATCTCTAGTGTTAGTGTGAGGTAATCCACAATAGTTATCTGTTAATTGAGTGTCTGTGGATAGTCATGCAGCATCCAAATGTATTAAGAAACTTCTTCTTAATAATACCCGAGCCCTCATATGTTGCACTAGTTTTCCGCATTATGTTCTCAGGACTTAGTCCAAAAATAGCGATGTCATGTGTTCGGTTTTCTTCTTTGTGGAATCTTTTTTTCACATTCATTTTACGTATTTTATTTAGTGAAGGTTGCAAAGTATTTTCTTGAGTATTTATTTAAAGAACAATAAATAACTTGTATAATTTATCGAGTAGGAGAATTGATATTAGTTTTGCAATAGGATTCCGGTGTAGGAACTTTCACGGCTGTACTGTATGTTTTGTTTTATTACGGGGTTGAACCTTATTCCGGCATGAACATCGTCGAGAGCTCAGCTTTTACTCACTATCTCAAATGAGATTTTCAATATCCCATTGCATCCCATTAAAACATGAGGTTCTATAGCATCATGGGCAGTTTTCTTTTAAAAAATGGTTCGATTTTTTCACTACGACCAAGCAATTAAATATTTAAATGAGTAGTTAGGATTATACGCTTTTGGGTTTTTGGTTAATTTAGGTTTAAGATCCAAGTTGAGAGTGATTACTGGCAAGCAAGTTTTTGTTGTAATTCTATGAACTACCCTATGTAATTACTTGTTCATTGACTAATAAGTAACAACCTCGGTTATTGATTGCTTTTCTTTTTCTTTGAAGGAAAAGCCCTTACATGATATTTACTTTTCGTTCTTACTCGGACTTGGAAATTTTCATGTGTATTTATTCTTGCAATTATCAACGAGGTGCCTTATTTTCAAGATATTACATTAGATATATATGGAACAAATTACCTTCTTGCCTCTGTCATGTGTTTGTTATAGTTGCTTCTTGTTTGTTATGTTTTGTATTTATTATAAAAAATTATTCCTTGTTTTGTATCTATAATAAAGATTCATCTAGGAGAAACCGACTATGCAGGATTGTTCTGAAGACGACAATATGGTATCGCTCTTATATTTGTAGGTTACTCATTGTTGGCTAAATTTTCGTTCTTTATGGACTCATAATAAATTCTACTTTCCACACATTAACAAATCAATTAATTGATTATCATATTCAGTCTCATTCATTATCACTTAAAGTAAAACATTTAATATTCCTTATTTATCAACTATCTTAACCAACATAAAAAAGTAAAAATAATTAAATATTAACCATATATTCAAAACCATAGGGTGTTACATATTCCCCTCTCGTGTGAAACACGAGTCCTTGTGTTTAATCCGATCTCTTGGAACAATCCTGGGTAACAACACAGCATATGAAATCTACACGACCTCCCCACGGGTGACCTCTTCCGGAGTTGGAGTGCTTCCGATGCCACTTTAACTTTTGAGTGATGAACTCTCCTTCGTAGTGTTATTTCTCTCTCTTAGTTCGAGGGATACGAAAAAGGTTCTACGAATATTATCCATCGACTTGACCTGTCATGAGCACCATACCACAATTAGTTTACTTGAAAAATCATTATATCCGGATTAAAAAAAAAATTAGAGTATGCTAATTACGCCGAAATTACATGTCTAGGGTCATATACATATCGTTTAGCAATGAAACATAGAAACATATCATGAAATTTTATGTATTAGGTAAGTATAATCAATCGATAGGTCGATCACTTCAATATTTGGAAATGATCACATAAATCAAGGGCCAACTTTTCACCAGCTAGTCCATGTCAAAGTTCTCTTTTTGGGTTTAATTCACGCATATACCTTGGTCTCGAACTTCAAATTCTGATATGTTATTTTCTTGTCTTAAGTCACCTTTAAATTTTGTTAGTTTTCTTTATCATTAGATTTCCATTTTCTTCTAACATTTTTGGCACGAGCATTAATCTATTTTAAGTTATTCCAATTTGTAGGTGTTCTACATATTCTACCATAAAGAACTCTAAGGGTCCCATCTTAAGTGATTCATGATATTTTTTATTGTATACGAACTCCCTTTAAAAAGCATATATTACTCCCATTTATTGAGTTGTTGCATAGTACATACGAAATCTTTAACACTTGATTTACATGTTCAATTTTTCGTTTGTACATGGATGGTATGCTGGTGCTAAATTAGATTTGAGTACCCACCACAGCAAAAATATTTTTAAATACGGGGGTAATTCCCTTCTCAGAGTATAACTATTTTTTCGATAATGTGAAATTGAAATATTTATGTGAAAAATGTCAGCAATTTGAATTATTTTGAAGAGTAGATTTTACTAGAATAAAATGGCGTTTCCTAAGTTTATCCACCACACTACCATGATCAAGTCGTTACTTCTTTTTGACTTTGGGTAAACCGGTGATAAAAATCAAGTGTGTCTTCCCACTTTTTCCCAGGTATGGGTATCAATTGTAGAATATCTGCAAAATCTTGATGTTCAACTTTGACTTGATGACATTCCATACATTTTTTAAATGCGGCAATATCTATGTGTATCTCAGTGAGATTCAACAAGATAATGAGCTTAGTGAAAAAAGTGCCTTCACTAACAAGACACACTTGATCTATTTTTGGTGCAAAGTCTATTTTTAGACATGTAAATCATGTTACATGAGTTGCGGGATGCTATTTTTGGATGGATGGTCCAAGTTGGAAAAATATGAACTATATTTTTATACATATTGGGCAAAGTCTATTTTTAGTACATAGTCTAAAAATAGAAATGTGATATTTATTAGCTCTTAATAATATTTGGACTCTACGCTGATATCTGTTCTCTTGGGGCACTTTGAAATTCAGTGCTGATTGTTCGGATCAGCTAGGCGTGTTGAAGAAATTATACACAATTCCTGAAATGTTGCCCCGGTGGTTCATGGATGACTTCGGTTAAGAATTCAAGTGGCGGATTTGGTGGAGTTGGAGAAGTAGTTCTTTGAGTTGGTTTCTAGTTTAACTACACTTGTGGAGTTAAACTCGGTTAAACGATTGTGTCTATTTATAAGTGATTGATACTTTTAGTGGGTTAGTGAATTAATTAGTTAAATTAATTCCTTAAAATAATTATTTACTGGAAGCGGAGACAACTTGTTTAACTACGATGTGAACGGATCGATGGAGACTCAATGGAGAGATAGGTGAAAGAGAGAAAGTGTGACTATCGATTTGGCAATATAGTGTTGCATTATTGCACACATTCATTAAATGGGTGGGATTGCATGAGCAAGGCTGGAGCAATTCGAACTCATCGACCATTCTTCGGCAAGTTAACGCGATGAGGCGAGGCTATCGGGAGGGCAAAAATCGATGCGGATTTTTAACTTGGTTATTCCTAATTAATTATTATTAGCCCCGATTGTATTGTCTTGAGGAAGCTTGATATGATCAGCTTTGTGTAAAGGGATTGTTACACGATCTCTATGACATATATTGTATACATATATTTGGGTTTTCATATTCAGGATTTTCGTTAAACAATTGTGTTAATGTGTGTGAAATTTGTTGTTTCATGTGTGCATTGCAATCTTGTGTTCACATATGATCAGTGGTGGAATAGATTATTGTATTTTGCATGAAGTTAAAATAGTGTGAAGATCAGAGAGAATATTGGACATATAACACATAAGTTATATGATTTTCTACATGGTATCGAGCTGTGTTGATCGTGGAGGAATTGCAATTATTGAAGCGGTTGAGTTTGTCTTTGGTGGAATTTGAATTTCTTGCAATGTTTTCTTAATTAATAAGTTGAGCATTCATTGAAATTTCTTTCAACGGATTGGAATTGGAGTATGCCCTTGAGGGTAGATTGAATTACATAGCATGGAAGGACAGGATGGAGGGAGTTGTTTGGATGATAATGGGTTGAAAGGAGTTCATAGATGTTGATATTAAAGCTGCTTCTAGCGATGCAACCACTTGACGCATGGCAAAGAAAGGTAGAAAAGTGTCGAAGAATGCATTGGAAGGTGTGAAGGATCACGGTATATGCAGCCTTCATGGGAAAGCCACTCCATATGCAATGTGGAAGTCTTTGATATATTTTTCCAAAGCAATGACGACCAAAGGAAGTTGGTAGCTAAAAAGACAACTCAGAAAAATCTAAAAATGGAGAAGAGCGACAACATACCCAAGTACCTCACGAAGTTTGTCCGGTCTTGGGGGATGGCCCGGGAAGTGTGGGGATTCTTGTGCATATGAATACTTGGTTAGCTTGGGTCTCCTTGGATTTGCGAAGAGTTGGCATAGTTGTGAAGACTCTGTCGATGAGCGGGAAAGCTGGCAGGATTGGGAGCGACTTTTGGTCGGATCTTGTGCGAGGAGGAGATAAAAGAGCAACTAGGGATGGATCCTCATCGAAGAATGATGATGAGAAAAATTTCTGCTGGCTTAAAGCTCGGAATGGAAAAGGAAGAAATCTTCCGTCAGAAGCTAAAGGCAAGAAGCGGTTGTCAGTGAAGTGTTTTCCTTTGTCACCAACACGTGCATTTCGCTACTAATTTTCTAAAGAAGAATAATAAGAGCAACTGCTGGATTACCACGTTAGGAGGCCTTAACCTCACAATTTGAGCTCAAATTTTCTTTAATCACATGTTTGGTTTCAAGTGTGATGGAGATCGGTGTGGTTTCTTGACGGTGGTGCGTCTCCATATGACCGGAGACAAAGATTTGTTTAGTGATCAGGAGAAGGATCTTTGGGTGCACATCGAGATGGGTGATGATGGTGAAGTCGTTTTGGGCGGTATAAGGCCATTTCCTTTGAGAGGAGTCTGAAAAACCTTTCATCTTGAAGGATGCCATGCATATTCCATGATTGAAGAAAGATACGATCTCTGTGGTGATGCTGAGGTAAAGTTATGATGTTGTTTTTGAGGGAAAATCTTTCCTACACCATAAAACAACCGAGTCCAAACTAGGGAAGACAGGATTCAAGTTAAGAATATTTATCAATTGCAAGTAGATAAGATAATATGATGGAAAGAAAAGCGAGTGGTGGACGAGATGAGGGTGAATTGTGGCACAGAATTGGGCCATCTTCACCATGGCATTTGAAGATTTTACCTTGATTTCTACCCGGGCTTCCCAAAGTTACACTTAGCGATCGGATCGATTAGGGATGTGCTGGGGAAAATTTGTGAAAGGCAAGCTTTTCATGAGAAGGATAATTGTGCTTTGATGATCAACGAGAGAATTCACACGAACGTGTGTCGACCTTTCTTAGTTGCTTCAACGGCAAAGCACGGGTATTATGTGATATTTGTTGATGACTATTCTCGTAAGTGCGGATCTTCTTCATGCGGAAAAGCGAGACATACTCAATGTTCTGTGAGTTCAAGGCGGACTAGAAAAATTAAAGGAAGAATTGAAAGCTCTCAGGAGTGATAATGGTGGTGAATACATCTGCAGGCAGATTAAAAGACTTCTGTAGAAGGAATTTGAAAGACTCATAGCACCTCACAACCCACGGCAAATGGGGTCCGGAGAAGAACGGAGATGATCATGGGTCTTGCATGGGCGATGGTGCATGATAAAGGCCTTCCCATACACTTGTGGGCTAAGGCATGCAATCACTGGCAGTTTATGTGAAAAGCCGTTTTCTCGCAAGTACTTGTAGTACAGAAGAGGTTTTTTAAGTAAAAGCCTAATATTTCTCATTTGATATTTTTTGGCTCACTGTTTACATTCATGTAATGAAAGGATGCGGAAAAGTAGACCTTGGCGGTTGGATATTTTGAAATTGCCTGACTTTGGTATAGGTATTGTATTTTCCAATTGTTGGATGACTTTCGTAGGCGGAATATCAAATTTCATGAGATCATATGATTTAGCCAAGCAGAGGGCTACGCGCATGCGAGCGGGGAGCTACTTGTTCCTAAAAGATGAGCCTCCAAAATGTAGATCAGCCTGAAGAGTTCATGGAAAGGATGTGGATCAACCACAAGAGGAGGTTCATGAATCTTTATGCGATGCAGAATACTTAGGATTTCTACATCACGGTAATGAGCAAAGAAACGATCCACTTGACCAATTTCACGGATACGCTCGATGGCTTGAAGTATTATGTCTTGGTATCTCTTTAAGATGGAGAATCCATATGGGTGGATGGCATTGAAGAAGGTAGATTGATGTAACGGTGCATTGGGGATTTCTAAAGCAAGAAGAAATTAATTGTTGGTTGGGATAAGTCTAAAGTGAAGAAATCTCTTGATGGGGCGTGGTATAAACGCGTTGACGCTCAGTTCTCTCAGGATCGGGGACCGAAACATGAAGGAAACCTTTGCTGTCTGGGGTGTTCTTCCATACAACCATCCTTTCTCTCTCGGCACGGAGGGGTTGACACATTCTACGGATGGATGTGAAAGCTACATTCCTCAACGGAATCATTGAGAGGAGGTGTACATTAAGCAGCCTAAAGTTTGAAATCTTCGGCGGCCGATTCGCATGTGTGCGAGGCCCAAAAAGAGCGTTGTATGAGGCTGAAACAACGCCGTGCTTGGTACACGGATAGCAGTTATTTCCTTGGGACTTGGTTTTGCCAAGAGTGAGGTGAATCCAAACCTATACTACATGGTGGTGGATGGTAAGCTTTTTGATTATTGTGCTTTATGTATATGATTTAATACTAACGGGTGATGAAGCGTTCGTACACTCATGCAAAATGAGATCTTTCCAAAGAGTTCGAGATGAAGGACTTGGGCCTCGCATTATTTCACGGGATTAGAAATTTGGCGACGAAAGGTCGTTGTTTGTGTCTCGAGCAAGTACGCTGAGGAATCTTTGGAGAAATTTCACATGCGGTTGTCGCCCTGTGACACTCCTCTTCTGGTGGTTGGAGGAAAGAGGATGCTGTCGGCGAGAGGTAGTGGACGCCATTGTTATCACTTGATTGGTTGGTTCACTCATGTATTTATTCAATACAAAATTTGGACATATGCTATCTTGTGAACCATCTTTCTGCGTGATGGTGAAGCCTACCGAATCTTTGGAAAGGAAAGCATGTGTCTGAGGGTATCTCGGGGGCACATATAGTGGTTGTGGTACGGACGATCGGATGAGGTGAAATTTTGCATGGATTCACGGATGCGAATTGGGTAGGAAGCCCAACGGATAGAAAAGAACACATACGGGAGGATTTTGGTATCGGATCTCTGATAGGTTTCTTGGCACGGCGGGAAACAAAGATATGTGGCACTCGAGTTCGGCGGAGGGCGAGGTACATGGCAAGTTTGGGCGCATACGAAACTATGGATGAGGAAGATCATTCGGTTTGTTCGGTTCTCATTTAGATCCTCTTGTGATATATTGTGATAATCGAGTTGGGATTAAGCTCTCGATTAATACGGTATTTCATGATATAATCTAAACATGTTTACATCCGGTACCATCATATCGAGAGGGTGTGTGCGAGCGGAGGATCATGTATTTCTTTCTTACATTCTACGGAAGATCGGGATCTGAATATTCGACGAAGGTGCTCACCGGGGAGCAAATTCGAATACCATAGAGAGACGGGGATCGGGGTGACGAGATAATCCCCCTATATTTTTGAGATCGAGTGTTGAGATTCAGCAAGATTATGAGCTTAGTGAAAAGTGCCTTCACTAAGTGGATCCCCATCGGAGCTATTTTTGGCGCAAAGTCTATTTGCAGACTGTCTATTTTTAGACATGTCGATCATATTCTATGAGTTGCGAGATGCTATTTTTGGATGGTTGGTCAAGTTGGAAAAATATGGACTTCTATTACATACATATTGGGCGAAGTCTATTTTGAAGTTTGCTAGTCTAAAAATAGAAATGTCAAATATTAGCTCTTAATAATATTTGGACTCTCAACATTATCTTATTCTCTTGGAGCAACGACATTCGGTTATGATTGTTCGGATCAGCTGTTGAAGGAATTACGCAATTCCTAGAGCTGCGGTGATTTCATGCGCAGGACCGGTTAGAGCTCAAGTGGCGAGTTTGGTGGAGTTGGTTTCTAGTTTAACTACACTTGTGGAGTTAAACTCGATTCATGATTGTCTATTTCTTGATTGATACTTTTAGTGGAGTTGAGTGAATTAATTGGATTAAATTAATTCACTAAATAATAACTCATTATTTAGCGGATAGAGATTACGGTTAACTACGGTGCGAACGGATCGGTGGAGACTCGGTGGAAGATGGTGAAAAGAGCAAGTGTGACTATCAATTGTGACTATATTGTTGCATTATTTGCACCACATTCATTGGAGATGCCGATTAGGATTGCATGAGCAAGGCTGGAGAAATTCGAACTCATCCCGAGCCATTCTTTAGCAAGGATTGCGTAGTAGAAGCGGACTATCGGGAGGGCAAAAATCGGTCTTTTAGGATTTTTGCTGATTGTTCCTGATTAGTGTGTAGAGATTGTATTGTACTGAGAGCTTCATATGATCAGCTTTGTGCAGGATTGACCCCACATGATCTCTATGACATATATTATATCTGGAATGGTTGGTTTTCATCTTCGGGCTTTGGTTAAACAGGATTTGTGTTAATGTGTGTGAAATTTTATTGTTTCATGTGTGCATTGCAATCTTGTTTTAATATCCGCATATGATCAGTGGTGGAATAGATTATGTATTTTTCATGAAGTTTAAATAGTGTGATCAGGAGAATCTTGGACATATAACATAATTTATATTATTTCTACGGGGCTAGAAGTAATCCTTTCTAATTTATGTAAACATTTTATGGTATCCAATATGAGAAGCATAGGGACTCTTGTGAAACTCATCTAAAATTAGTTTCTAGATGAAATTTGATTAGGAACATATATTATTTTCCTAAAGGTCAATAACTTATCTTCATTTACCTTGTAATCTAACTATCTTTCATGGTTGTTAGTTTATTGATCTTGGTAGCATAATAATTTTATTTATGATATTTACGGGAAACTTCTTTAATTAACTCTTGGAACTTAAACCCTGCACTTGATTATAATGGATCTCATAAATACAATGTATTTTCCTTCTTAGTATAGCATCTTCTACACAATTTTGTTTTCCTTTTAAATGTTTGATGTCAAATTTGAATTCTCTGAGGAAAGGCATTCCATCTTGCTTGTGGGGCATTTTAAATTGGGATGCTTAAAAATAACTTATGAGACCACTATGTTGTTAACATTTTCATGTTTTCCTAAAATTTAATGTCATCATGCCTTTAATGCATGGACCACATCAATTAATTCCAAATCATAGGTAAAATTACCTCTTCTGAAATTGCTCCCCTTTACTTCTATGATTCATAATAAATCACCTTTTCATCTTGTGTTAGTACTTCCCCCACCCATTTTGACACATCGATGTAGACCATGAATTCCTTATTAGGGTTTACAATCTTTAATACGAAGAGTAGTATTCAAGAGTTTTTAATTGTTAAAGAGCTTTTGACAATTGTTGGTCCATTTAAATATTCTTCCTTTCTTTTGTAAGGAGAAGTAATAGATACGCAATACGAGAAAACTCTCCTCGATAAAGCATTCATTGTATGCCGCTAAACCACCAAAATACAGTATGTGACTATTTTTGGGGGCTGTCCTCATGTGTCATTACAGTTCTTTTTCTCAAGGTCACTTGTGACTCACCAGTGCAAAAACCAACCATGTCCCGGTGTAGGATATGGTAATGTAAATCACATTATTAAACTTTCTAGCAAATATAATTGGCATATAATGACATTGTAAGCACCATTCCGGAAGTATTTTTTATGTTCTTTGATTTTTGAGTAAATAAATATATCATCTATGAATATCAACACGAATTTATTCAACAAAGAGTTAAAAAATTCCATGCAATAGACTCATAAATGACATTGGTGTGTTATTTAGCCTAAGGTAAGACTAAAAATTCATAGTATGTATTGAGTTCTAAAAGCCATCTTACAAATGTCCCTCATGCTGAATCTAAGGGTGACTTGATATTAAATCAATTTTAGAGAAAACTATCACACCTTCACTTGATCTAATAGATCATCAATTCAAGGCAAGTGATACTTGTTTCATGGTTAGTTTGTTACATTTGCATTTATTCAATCCACATTCATAATGTTCCATCCTTATTTCTCCACGATACCTTTGAATCTTGAAATACGCTGATGAATGGATCCCTTATCTGACAACTCTTGTAATTGCATTTTTGAGTTAAGTTAGCTCAATTATGCTCATCGATAAAGAGTTGGAACCGATGTTTCCACGAGGAATTAATTCAATAGTAAAGATCAATATCTTTTTTTTGTAGCGTTAAACAATATCTTAAATACATCGGTAGATTCTTAAACTATTGCTATATTTTCCACGGTGAAATATTATCTTTAGAATTAGAATATCCAACTTGAGCCTTTGTGGGTGTACAGCCTTTTTCTAATGCACTTTCCTGGATACGAGGAATAGTAATAGGACGTGGTCAGGGTTTTCTAACTCCTTGGATCTCCTATTAGGATCCCTCTTCTGGTGAGTATTTAATGACATTTTATTTATTTCTACAATTAATGCCCTTGTCAAGTCCATCCAAATGAGCAGATTTTATGATCTAAGGTAATATTAATCTATTGCGTGGTGATACTATTAATGAGACAATTGGTGTATAGCATTTAGTCTTTAACTCTCTGGCTAAGTTATCAAAAAGTTACACAAAATTTTGGGTTTAGTATGCTTTCCACTATTTTACGGCTATAACTAGCTTTTTCGGATCTTGATGAACTTGTGAATTATTAGTAATCTTATAAGTTCTATATGGTAAACAAATCGTCTCTTGGCGATCCTCAATACGTGCATTGATCCTTGTATATCCTTGTTTCAAATATATGTTTATCTTTTCTTCTCATTTTATTGACAGCATGATGAGATGAGTTCATAACCATTAGGTTCTCTCTTGTATTCTTGAAGTTTTATATCCGTTGGGTTGTGTTTGTGGATCGCCTTGAATATTCTCTTTACTACGTTTTCTTGTTCTTTAATTTCTTATTACTTAATTCATCTCTACTTTTAAAATTTTTCCTTGTTGCCAAATTGTGTTCTCTATTATATTTTTGATAAATCTTTATCTTTTTTTGTGTTGTAGAGCTTTAGATGACTTCATCATGATTTTGAATCTAAATTCTAATTCTTTCTCACTGTATATGCATGCATGAATATGAAAATATTTATCTGCTTTCTCCTCTCTGTCTGCTGAATTTATATCTATTAAACATATAAATATTCCTCATTCATATGGTCTTCTGCATTTTCAGTCTTGAAACTCTTTAGCATTTTTATTAGTAGACATTCACATCATCTTTTGTTTTAAGAATGCTTTGAAAAGTCATCCCAATTCACATTATGATCCTCAATTACATACACTATCTTTACCTCCTCCACATAGGTAGCTTTAAACAGGTTAATAAATGGCTAATACGGCTTTAAGGTTACTTTTATATTAGCACATAGAAATATTTACTCATATTAATGAACCATACCTCTTCAACTTCCTCTACTTCACTATCAAAGGTTGAGGGTTTGATTTTCTAAATTAACATGTAGTTCGAGTTTCTTCTTCTTCATTTTCCTTTGATCTGAAACATTTCCTAATCATTCTTCATTCTAAGTATATTTCCTTCAATTATATGGGTATGACTTACCTCTTCATAGTGCTCTCGGGTTTGGTGTTGATATTACTTCTTCATTTCGGTTTGATGCTTAGGACTAGGTCTACAAGCTCGGTGGTTTTTATCGGTACGAGAGACTCTTTAAAATCCTTTCATGTTCCTCATTAATATTTGATTATGTATTTCTTAGTGAAATCATTTCAGCTTGTAATTTTTGAACAATTACATGCAATATATTAGTTTCATGCTATTGTTCCACCCAAATACACCCACACATTTCTAGATTTTCTTCATGATTTGACATAGAAAATAGCTTCCACTTTGTTGTCTTGACGGTATTTTATCTCCAACACCTCTCCCCTCATCATGACTTTTAGATGTTAACTTTCTTGTTCATTATTTACACATCAACACACTTTCAATCTTCTTTACCCAAATCGGTTACGATATTTGAAACCGATGGGTAGTTATATTTATATTTTTGAACTACCTAAATAAATAAACAAACTAAAAATTACCTACACACAAAATTCCACTCATGATGCGCTGTGTATTATAGTAAGTAAAATTTTCATTTATACTCTGTAGTATATTTAAACACAAGTTTTAGCCATAAATTACATTCGATGTTTGGTCTCCCAGCATTTTAATTGAATTATTCTAAACTCTATAGTGCTGCAACTATCATATCATTATGTATTATTTTGAGGCATATATATTTAATTATATCATAGAAATCCACTCTTATGACTTTAATTTTTCTCAAGGTGGTAATTGTGATAGATAATCGTGGTTGGTGACATCATGGAATATCTCACCTACCGGATGGTGGCTGGCGTCCAAGCAGAGACAGGCCATCGGATTGAGTTGGGGAAACTAAACCCTGCAAGTCTCGTCCATTTGAGCCATTCACCTTAGTTTATATAGGTTCGACTCTACCAAACTCAACACAGTTATTATTTGTAGGAAGGGTAGAACTTCAAACCCTTTGTCTCCGTACTACTCATTTCCTTCCCATTCCCTTGTCTATGTTGCAATTTTTGAACAATTCCTTAACACACAAAGAAATAAGTTCCTCAACTTAACCTGATTGTTCTCTTATTGATTGAGAGAGATGGCATAAAATTCTATTTCATTAAAAACAAACTACATTGCAAATGAAATTCTTGAGCTGAGGCGTTCTGGATTTACAAAAAAACTTCTTCTACTACAAAACACGGCTCTTCAGCACGGCATATGTTACTACTGCAATGCTCTTCAAAAACTTATTTAACTTCCCTCTCTATATTTTTCTATTCAATGCTACTCACACAGTGCTCTCTGTTTTCTTTTACGCAGCAGACTTTAAATACAATAAGCAGTCTTCACACAATGTTTTCTTTTCATGACACCTCTTTGCTGACACCCCGACATGTATATGTACATTTCATTACAATAATTATATATATTTACAATATATATATTACATAATTTATAACAAGAAGTTCAAAACATATAAAATATTTCACCATAAAAATAAATTAACCCAAGGCAAAACTTTAAAACATAATGCGGCAAATAAAAAATAAATCAAAAACATTTAAAACTTTATGCATTCCATATTCCCACATTCCTTGGGAGTTATAAAATTTATAAATTCCCGTTTCATTCCCCTCGGAGTGATTGACATCACCTCCTCCCGTCGATTGCTAACTACATATTTTGCTCATGCTTGTTGCCACATGAAATGCTACGGCGCAAACTCAATTTAAATCAAATGGTTGTCACCGAATTTATTATTGGTGGGTGAATGTTTAAGTGTAGAGGAGACTATTTGCATGATATACGCTAGCTCAAGATTGTTGCTCTAGTAGTCCTTGAATTTCCGTCGGCGTTAATTTGTCATCTGTTGTTCTACTTGCACTGCGTCCATATGTTGTGTCTTTGTGATTCGGAATTAATATTCCAACACTCCCCCTTGATTTCAACATTGCTGTGTTACTGCTTCCATACCCAAACATTTCCTCACATAATTAAAATTTTTACGCACAATGGTTTTTTAGTGTATCCAATAAACTACTCCTCTATTCTCACAGTATTTGTAAAAATTTCTCCATTGTTCACTAATTCTCGATGTAGTGATTTCTTGGCATCAACGTGTTTCATTCTCTTATGAAACATTGAATTCTATGACAATGCTATGTTGAGTTCTTTATCTGATAAATTGTTATTTCCTTTTATACATTCATGACACAAACTCCTCCAACATTCTTCTCGTCCAAACTTCTTGACAAGATGTTAACATGCTTCTACATACTCTACCTCTTGTTGTTGATAAACCACATTGATTAGTTTGACTCTTAGAAACTGTGAAATGGCTCATGAACCCATATGAAAAACACCAACGGTTACTTTTACGGTCATCATATGTGATTCAATCAACATCGGTATATCCAATCAATTGATTTTTCTGAAGTGGCATATAAATTCATACCTCTTTGTTCCTTTCACATACCTCGGAATTATTTTTGTTGCTTTCCAATGTGCCTCCTTTAGCTTTCCATAAATAGAAATTAAACTTACAACATTCATAATATTTGGCCTAGTTGCGATCAAATACATGAAGCTGCCAACTATGTCTTGGCCACTGGGAAAGCTTGGATCAAATCCTTGCTATTGTCTTCTTGCTTAACTTCAATCCCATCACTATAGGAATGGTGTTTCTTTGCAATCCTGCATGTTCTAAATCTTTCAAAACTTATTTAACATAATTTTTCTTCGAGAAATAAAGTTATTTTCATTTTTTTCTCTACTTCTATTCTAAAAATTATTTCAGTCCATATCAGGTCATCTCAAATTCATCCTTCATGGTTGATTTAATTCTCAATGAGGTAAGCATCATTACCCGTAAATATCACATCATCTACATGCAAAACAACAAATGAGCATCTTACCATCTTTCTCCTTGATGTTTAATGTGGGTTCTCCTTCACATTTCTCAAACCCATTTTCTAGTAGATAGTCATCTATTCTATTGTACCATTCTCTTGGTGCTTGTTTTAGCCTATAAGGGCAACCTTCAATCTGCAAACTTTGTGCTCTTGGCCTTCTTTCTCATAGTCCGGAGAATTTGTTCAACATAAACCTCTTCCATCGTCTCCCATTTAGGAATATTTGATTTCACATCCATTTGGTAAACTTCCACTTGTGTTGTGCGCTATGAACGTGTCTTTATACACGTGTTTCCATTCTTGCAACCCGGTCATGAAATTTTCCTCATAATATCTTCCTTGTTGCTACTTGTGGCCTTGTGCTGAGTTGGCCTTGTGCCTTTCAATCTTACCTTCAACATTGCTTTTGTTCTTGTAGACCCATTTCACTTCAATACTTCCTTGCCTTTTGGGGAGATCAACAGTTCCATGTTTTATTTTCTCTGTGAAATTTATTTCTTCTCCATAACATATTCATTTCTTGTCTTTTATAGCTTCTTCGAAATAGGAATGGGATCATCTACATGACAATATAATGCAAATAAAGGTTCATATCTTCAATTGTTGCCTCTTTCTCAATTTCATTGAGACTTAGAATCTGCTTCCTCTTTCACCTTATAGCTTGTGCTTGTAGGCACTCAAAAAATCTTCTCTTGGCGGTGTGCTTGTAGAAGCAACATTATCACTTATGAAGGGTGTTCTCACACATGCTTGTGGGTGTCCTTTGATGTCCTTGTGTTGGTGGAAATTGGTGCTTGCTAATAGAGGATGTATTTCGGCCATTTTTCCTCGTTATCATCATGAGACAAATAGTTCTTAACATTCTATTTTTTCCAATGCTTAGCTCTACGACTTCTTCCTTAATGAACTATACATCTCACATATAATGAAATTCTTGGTGGATAGGTTATGCAATCTGTACATGCCTTGGATTCTTCCTGTATCCAATAAATATGCCGCCCTCCCCTTACTATCCCAAATTCTTCCTCAAGCTGATGCGGGATAATGTGCATAATCTGCAAACAAAAACTTTCATGTGGGTGACATGTGCTTTATCCCGCTCCACCCTTCTTCGAGAACTTTGTTCATTACTCTTAGTTGGGCATCTATTCAAAACATACATTGCATGATGTATAGCTTGATATAATACTCATTTGGAAAATCTTTTTTGCCTTGACATACTTCATACACCATGTCCATGATGGTTATATTTTTTTCCTTTCGACAACTCATTTTGTTGTCATGTGTACCTTCTTCCTTAAATTTCTTGTGTGTACCATTTTTTCTACAAAAACACAAAAATTATTTTGAGGTATACTCTCCTCCTCTATCAATCCTTAAAGACCTTAATATGTTTCCACTTTGTTTCTCTACAAGGGTTAAGTGGCGAACTCTAAACATACACTTTTATTTTTGAAAATACACCAAGTTTTTCTTGTGTAATCATCAATAGAAGTCAACATATAATAGTTGTTTGCTAGTGATAGTGTTTGCATTGGCCACACAAATACGAATGGATAGCTTCTAAGGAGTGCCTTTGCCCTTATGCTCTTCCACTGATGGAAAGCTTTCTCTATGTCGTTTTCCCAGACGCGACCTTCATATAGGTTGTTCGGTTTCTCAATCAATCATAATCCCTTTACCATTCTTTTCCTTTGTAACAATTTAGACCTCGAAGTTGAGATGTCAAAATCTCAAATTCCATAAAAATTTTCATCTTTGGCTTCTCTTTGGAATGTCTCTTCTTGTGTCACTATTTGCAATGGCGACTCCTTTCTTCAAATCTGCTCTCATCTTGAGAGAACATTCTATTCCTTGTCATCTTCACTTGTGCAATGCATTGCTTTCTTGGTGGTTTATCCATGATGGTACACACATCATCCTCAAAAGCAATTATCCTTCTGAATGAGTTTTGCAAAGCACAAAATCTTACACTTCATACGACACATAATAAACATCGATATGGATCTTCGTTCTCCACTTCTTTGTCAAAATATTCACTGTCTTTTCCCAGACGGACACCTTCTGTCTGTCCCTAATGTTACTTGAGACTTCCACATTTTCATCTAACATGGAAAACATAGAAATGTTTTCCCGGCCATATGGTTGCTACATCTGAGATCTGAAAGCCATATACCTTCTTCTTTTCTTCATCCAAATTACATGCTAAAAACAACTCTTCTTAGTGATATTTTCTTTAGTAAAAAAAATTATGGGTCTATTACCCATGTCCTCCTATTTCTTCCTACATTCATTAGCATAATGGCCATACTTCTTACGGTGATGATGACATTGGACTTGGGATTTATCATACCTTTGTCCATGTGCTTGATTTTGTCCACCTTCTTTGTTGTTGCCTTAGCCTTAGTTCTGATTTTGATTGATGCCTTCCATTAGTATTTACAGAGTTGTTTCTTTCTCTCAGGTTCACGGATTTTTCCTCTACCTTTTCCTCTATAATTTCCTCTGCTTACACGACCTCTTCCTCTTACAAAAGAAATTTTGGTATTGAAGGCATGCTCCAAAGATGATTCTCTTGTTCTGCTCAATGCTGTTCATGTGTCATCAATGATGCATGAAGCTCATCAACGAGTAAACTTTGAGAGATCGTTTGTCTCTTCAATGGTTGTGACACATCAAACCTTGAGGGTAAGCTCCTCAACACTTTCTCCACTATTCTTCGTTCTTCAAAGTGTCTCTCCATGAGACCTTATGCGAATGCTGTGAACCCAATCACATGTGTGAAGAATGAATCTATGTTATCGGACTCTTTCATATAGAAGTTTCAAGTCTCTCCTCAACAATTATATCTTTGTTGTCTTAAAGCTATCCCATACCTTGATAGGTTGTTTGGATGGTATCCCAGCCATCCTTGGACCTCTTGGTTGTTGCTATACTTGGAAACACACTTTCATGCACTACTTGGTAGAGATAGAAGATGAATTTTGAGTCTTTCTTCCTATTTCTCTTCAACAAATCCTTATATGCCTATGTTAAGGCATTATATGCTTGTTCATGCGGGTTCTTCTAGACCATCTTCAACTAGCTCCCATCAGAAATCTTAGAAATAAACGGGCTCTTATTGTGATTTTAATAGTCCCATTGAGTACAATGAAGTTGAGTATTTACCATACTCATGCTTGTATTTAGCTCCTTCCATGGCTAGCAAAGTAGAACTATGCAATAAAAACTTGTTGTGTTTTTAAATAACCTTCTCCCCTTCAATGAAATAAGCTGTTTCTAACAAACTTCCTTCAGTTATGCAGGCTGTATTACCCCAGCACAAAACAAAAACTCTTTTTTTGTAAATACTTGGACATTGTTGGAGCCTTCACCTTTATTTTGGTCTGAATGCTACAACAACACCTTCTTCCTTCATCTTCTTTGATAAACTTCAAAGAGCCTAGACTAACTCACGATACCATGTTGGAATTTCTAAACAATTCCTTAACACACGAGAAAATAAATTCCTCAACTCAACACGGATATTTAATTATAATGCGGACAAGAGATGGCATAAAGCTTCTATTTCATTAAAAAAAACTACGTACAAAATGAATTTGTTCGGGAAGCGCAATGTTACGGATTTACAAAAAACTTTCGGTGTTACTGGCTCCTGACTTTTGACTTAAGATATCTTTACACATATAAGCGTTCTTCAAAAACTTATTTAACTTCCCTCTCTATCTTTTTATATTCTTGCTACTCACACAATGCTCTCTATTTTCTTTTTTTACGCCCGGGCTTTCAAAAATACAATGAAGCCGGTCTTCACACGGTCTTTTTTTCTTTCACGACATACTCTTTATACAATGCCCGGCATATGTATATCTTTTACATTCATTCTGATAATTATATATATTGTAAATATAATATATTGACAATATATATATTACATAATGTTTATAACCAAATTTTAAAACATATAAAAATATTCCACGAGTATTAAGCCAACGTTAAAAATTTTTTAAAACATGATGCGACGAATAAAAAATAAATAAAGCATTCTAAAACTTTATGCATTCCATATTCCACATTAAGTGGGGTTATAAACTTTGCCAATGCCTAGTTTCATTGCCCCTCAGAAACTACCTCCATTGGTCAAGAATTGGGTGACTTCCACCTCCTTCGGTGGGTTGCTTTCCCCTTAGTATGTGCTTCTTGCTTAGAAATGGTGTAGTACAACTCAATTCAAATCAAAATGGTTGGTGCCAAATTTATTGGTTGGTGGGTGAATTTTGCCCAAGTGCGGAGGAAGCGCAGGTGAAGATACGAAAGTGGAGATCACTTCTCTGTGGTCGTTAAGATTTCCCACAGCGTTAATTAAGTCATCCTCTTGTTTTATACACTGCGTCCATTTTTGTGTGTGGTAGTTAGAATTAATATTCCAATAGTCTATTTAGTTGTGGTTTCTTCCTTTATTTGTTTTCTTGAAGATGGGGTTCAAGGTTTGTAACACCGTCATTTTTTTTCATGTTATTAACTATTATTTTTTGTTGCTTGTTGGGTTATTCTTCTAGCATGAGTGTGGTCGGTGACTTGTCCCATTATCTGAATTATTTTTTACTGTACCAGTGCATCCCAGCGACTTATTAGTGTTCTAAATCATCTCGATAGTTTATTTTATCAAAATGGTTCAACGGTTTTTCCTACTGATTGATAAATTATAGATTCAAATAATTCGTTATGATTATACCCTTTCAGGTTTTTGGTTACTCTATGTTTAAGCTACGGGTTGAGATTGATTACGCCAAACAAGTTTTTGTTCAAGTAATTATGAGACTAACCCTTTGTGTAACTAATAATTATTTGGTGATAAGTAACATCTTCGACTATTGAGTCTTTGGTTTTCTTTTGAAGGAAGAAACGTGCTTACTGAGATAGTTACTTTCCAGTTCTTACTGGACTTAGGCTTTTCATGTTTTACTTATTCTTGCAATTATCGATGGGATGCCTTCTTTAGAGATATTAGATTAGATATATATGGAAAAAATTAGCTTCTTGCTTAATCTGTATTTGTTATAAATACTTCTTGTTTTTTATGTTATTATTTATTATAAAAAATTCTTCTTCTTCTTTTTGAAGAAAAAAACGTTGTATTATAAGTTCATAAATCAAACATTACATTCTCAACTATAAATGTTTACAGAAAAACGTAATCAATTCATCAAGAGATACAAGAGCATCTTCTAAGAAAGAAAGAAGCCCAAACAATCTCCGGGCAGGATCACAAATTATAGAGGGCATAACAACCACCATTCAAGATTTCAAGATACATATAAACAGACTTTGTCTTCATTTAGACATATATAAAATGACCCCGAGATTCACATATCAGTGGACGAGAAAAAGGAAAACAACCTATATAAAACATCAAGACGATTGTCCATGTGATTCATACAAGTAGCGAGAAAGAGAGAGGTGGATAGAATGTAAAAAGGATATTGGCGGCCTCTCTTGTCGAGGTAATTCTTTGAACAGGATCTCTTGATATAAATAAGAAAAAGTTGTTATAAGAAAGTATATATGTGGATAAAAAGTCTGTGCTACGATAGGTGATCAACAACAAAAAACTAACGAGGCTCGCTTGAATAGGAAAATTCCAAAAAATATTCATAGGATAAACGATAGTCCATACCACGGAGCTCGCTTGATGGCACCACATACGGGCTCGCTTGTAATGAAAGTAGTTCAGGGATCGCTTGCAAATACATCTTACAAGCTCGCTTTATTCACGAAGAATATTGGAGCTTCCGAGTATGGAAGTCATTGCACTATACTGACACGAATATGAAGAAACCAGGAAACACAGCTTGAGAAACACTATTGCATATGGCGGTTGTACTATGATATTTGTATACGATGAGTCTGCTTGACAACAATAAAAAGACACTGTGAGATAAGAAAAAGAAAAGGATCATAGTAAGACAAAAATATATATATAACACTTCATGTGGATTGATCAGCCATCATGGAGATTGAGATTAAGAAGTATTCCAAATGAGTGCCCTATCCCCGCAATGTTCCACACACGTAAAACCAAATGCTTCTTTGAGACCTCTTTATAAAAATTATTCTCACTTCTATTTTGTGTCTATAATAAAGATTCATCCCGAGCTCGATTGTACTAGGTAATATTTCACAGTCCACAATATGGTATAACTCTTATCTTTGAGAAGTTACTCATTAACTAAATTTCGTTGCTTTATGGAATTTTATGCAAGGGACCTTAAATTTCAAGCATGGATTTGAAGTTATAGTATTTTTGTCTTTATAACCCTTATCTTTCCAAAAACACGGAGAAATATTATTACAAGAACAACACTTGGTTGCCCACCTTTACGATGGCCAGAAAGCCTAAATATGGCTTAGAGCTCCAACCCTTTCGTGATTAAATATCTTACTTTACCCTGACTATGAGATAGCAGTTGTGTTTTTAGGATCATTTCTGAAATAATGATTCAAGTTAGTATACAAGAAGTTATGTTAACATTATTCTTATTTCAAAGGTTCCTTTAACCATTCCCATTACCCATACTAGATTCTGATTTTTTTTACGTTAGACACAAAACTCTTTTTCCGAAGAATAGAGAATAATCAAATCAACACTATCGTTAATCATTTAAATAATAGAACAAAACATAAGAGTACCATTTTATATTTCCTTGTCTTTCTCATGCGCACACATAAAAATATCATATATGACCCATCCTCGTCACCTCACACAGAATTATCTTGGCACACATATAATATCAGAGTTGCCCTCTATTCACATTCACATAAAGCTATTTTGTTCATTTCTCACAGGAGGAATTAATCATTTATATATAAAAGAAAACTATTCATATTTGCATTCTAAACACAATTCAGTTTTCTTTCTGATACATTTTCATTGAAAATCTAACTCTAGTCTCATTCGAGCGACTTATCCGTTAACCGATATTCCCTAAGTTATATCCCCAATAACAAAGAGTCTTCCTTCTGAGAATGAACTGTAAACCCCATTTACTTCATTTTAACAGGACACAGAAAATAAACTTTTCTTTCAATTTTACAATAGGTAGCAAAATAAATCCTTTTTATTTCAAATTAAGGAAAACACAAAAATAAACCTACTTTTTTTAACAGCCAATAGAAAAAAATATTCCCCAATTATATCCTCAATTACCTACTTCCTCTTTCTTTTAGAACAAAGAATCTTCCTTCTAAGAATGAACTGTAAACCCCTTTATTTTTAAAAAATTTAGCAGGACACGGAAAACAAACTTAACAAACTTTTCTTTTAGTACAACAGGTGAGAAAAAATAAATCCTTTTTCTTTTCAAATTAAAGGAAAAACACAAAAAGTAGCCTACTTTTTTTTACAGCCAATAGAAAAGCAATTCCAGAGAGAAAATTTAACAGATATACTTATCTTTGTGATTAAGTTAGGGTCTTAATGATAGGAGAAATCTCACCACCCAATCTTGTAGCCTTTTCCACTCTTGACGAGTTTTTGAGCAACTGTGGTAACTTTCTATCTAGGCCACGACTTTTTTAGTCCAATCTAGTACACGGTACATAAAAGAAGTCTTTCTAAGGATTCCACATTCCACAAGAATCAGTATTAAGTTTTAATTTTAAAATGTTATGAAATTAAATTAAAATTAAATATTTATAAAATATTTTGATTTTGAAATGAGTTATGGTTTTTGGGTATGTTGTATTATTTATGGTATTGTAACAAATCCTATGATACTTGGTGAATTGAAAGTTTTTTTTATATTTTATATTTTATATTTTTAATAATATAATTTTTATATATAATAATTCAATTTAAATACATGCATAAAATAATCCATTAAGCCATTAAGAATATACTTATATATATACCTTTTCAAAATAGTCACTTTAATATTTATTTATTTTTAAACATTGACAAACTTCATGGAATTTAGCTTTAAAACATTCGACAACGATAGTAAAAAAAAATTAGCAAAATAAAAAACAATATAACCTACAAAAGTATAATAGTATAATATTAATGTGTGGAGCTATATATCTCGACCCAAATCGACTTAAATCCCCCTTATACTCCTCTCACATTTTTTTGTTAGTCTCTAAATTCATCTCCACCCTCGCATTTTCGAGTCTCGGTCCCATCAACCATTCGAGTTTCCCACTTTCTATTTCTATTTCTATAACCATTTGGCATTCGCATACCCAATGCCTCCATCCTCGTTCACCAATCCCACTCTAAAAATCAAATTGACCAATATCGTCGTTATTTTCACACGCAACTACGATGAACGATTCTCATACCTCCTCCAACGATGCTTGTCCCATCAATAGTAGCATCTACGGTGTGTTTATCGACCACGGTGGACTCTATGTCATCAGAAGACCTTCGCTAGTTATCTCTAGCATCATCTTCTTATACATGGATTTAGAACCCTTTCATAGACCACGAAGAATTGGAAGTGGGATCCAATTTTCCTACTCAAAAACGCAGTCCATATTTTATTTGAGGTGCCTCGATCCATGTGGCCATCTTCTCTAGATCTTATGCGAGATTCACCATGGTGCACTACATGAACATGTCCCTCATGTTGGAATCAATGCCTCCTCTGTATTCATATGGTCTTTTAGTGTATGTGAGTCTCTGTGCGGTCCACGAGTGATAAAAACTATGCTCTTTTCATATGGTTGATAGGGTCCTAGGGAAACTTTTTATAGTTTCGGTAGGTCTTCAAATAAAAATTTGATCATTGGTCGGGGATATCTGAGTCATTACTGCACTCATTTAAGTCCCATAGTCAAATAAACATCGGTATGGGTCGAGGTCATTAATTTTTGCAAAAGTTTCTTGGTCATCTTGGTCATCATTCGACTCATTCTTTTCATGTAGTGTCATCATTAGGTCATAGGGTTAAAATCATGAAAATAGGTGCATTTCCACCATCAAAATCATCATTTCAAGTAGTAATAGGGACAAGTGTTCAATAAAGGTTAAAAATGTGTATTTTTATCTTATTCATGATTATTATATATTTAAAAAAAATTATAAGCTACGGTACACAAGTCATCGAATCAATTGATGAAAGGATATGGTGGGACCACATCACCACCAAGAAACTAAAATCCAATTTCTAGACTTTAAGAAGACCAACAAAATCTCATTTTTTTCTCATTTTCTCTCTCACAATACATCATTTCATCAAGTAGGAGAGCTTGCTTTGCCCCTCGGAGAATAATTTGTTTGCCTTGGGAAAGGGAGGATTCTCTCTTTGCTTTCATTTCGCTTTTCATTGGCAGAGTGTTGCACCTTTTTCTTTCCTCACTCTTGCTTTTCCTCGGAAGGAAAATTTTCCTTTTTCCAATGGTTTCTTCATCAAATTCGAGTTTCAGTTCCTCATAGCCGGTAAAGTGGAGTCTCCTCTGTTGAGCCTCAAGATTGTGTGCTTTCTCTCATCTTACTTTACCTCATTTTCCTTTGTCCATTGTTATTCGGACCCAATTGATCAATGAATTTAGTTAAAATTACTTTTAGAATGGTTTACATGATTGACTTGCTAAGTTTTGTGATTTTTGTCATTATAATGCATTTTGACCGAAACTAGTTGGAGAATACGAACATTACGTGTAGCTAGCAAAGCAATGCCTGTGAAATTTGTCTTCACGTTTGGAGTATGTTCTAGGTGGCCTCTCAAGAAAAAACGCATATGGAGTATATTCCACGTCATCGTGTCTACATTGTTCGTTGCTCACCATGAAGGAAAGAGTGGTTTACGTATATGGTTTTGGTACGTGGGAACACATTTAAGAAGAGACGGAGACTTCTAATAGGGATCCCCGTCTTAGATCCGGATGTCCTTTTCCTTTTTGCTTGTGACCACTTCAAGAGTCCTAATGTGATTTCGATAAGAAAGACAATGATCTGAAATTGTTGCAAAGTCTTGTTATGTAAATTTGTTATAAAAACACTTGAGAGAAGCAGAAAGCTAGAAGGCTAGATTTTGTTTTCCAGATTTTGCTTAGATATGTGCTACATTTACGAAGACGTAGATTGCTACAGTTCAAGTTATTTCACCTTTAATAGAAGAAAGCAGGGTGTTGTTTTGAAAAGCGTTGAGTTGATTTGGTGTTAGATTACGTACTAGTGGTAGAGCCCCTACCTCCTGCACGGTTTACTTACGTAAAATTAGATAAGTATCTTGAGTTGCCTTTACGTTTACGAAGTTTGAGTGCATAGGTAATTACAGTAGCCACTATAGTTATACACTCGTTCTAAAAACTCTTCCAAAAGAAGAAACTCTTCCATAGATTCCATGATAATGAATGGGAAATGGCTATAGTGTTGTAGGATTTAATTGTAGTTTCTTTTGTATCACTATCACGGATACAGTTGTTCTAAATACTCTTCCAAAAGAGAAACTCTTCCAAAAAATCCTTATGATGTCCAAAGCATGAATGTGATGATGAATGTTTTAGTTGTTTTGTTTTTACTAAGTAGCATGGGCGACCTTGCTCTTAAAAGCGCGCTCTAAAATATCATAATTATGGGTGAGGAGCCCAATTGTGACATCTTAGTTTTTGAATTGCTTTTCGGTCTTTATGTTTTTCATTTGCCTTTGGTGTACTGAGTCAAGATTGTTCTAAGAAACTCTTCCAAAATACCAATCATGATGGACAAACGAGTTTGTATAATCCCATAGAATAATGCATGATAGTTTAGTTAGAATGCTCACAGGAGTCTAGTGCATTTAACTCATGCTCTCAGTATTTTGTTTTTGAGTTTGATAATGACTTGTTAGTTCGGCATTGTTTTAGACTAGTGACATCTTAAGTTAGTTTTAGCTTAACTCATTACATTTGCACTCCACATTCGGTTGTCATCACTTGCATATTAGATTACTTCAGTTGTTAAACTTAGCAAAGCGAGGCATTTCATTATTTACAAACCTCTTCTTGTTCCAAATCTATAATTGATTCATAAACATAGAGCGAGGAAACCGATTATCATTTCAAGGTGCGAGTACTTTTGCAACTTCTTTACTACTTCATAAACGGAGAGCCTTTCCTCAAAAGACTACCTTAAAAAGAAATCTATAACTCTTGAGGCGAGGTTTAGTGATGATTAACTAAGTTGTAGAATAGAGGTTAAGAACTAAAGTCTTAGAATAAATATCTTATGATGGTATCAATGTTTTCCTCCAAATATGCTTCAACAAATCTCTAATCATGGATAAAATGTTGCATCATTATAAGCTATTTGTTTAATTGTTTAGATTAGGAGAGTTTGCATACTTAGCTTAGGAGAATTTTGCATACTTGAGTAGCACCATTTCTCAATCTCTTTCAAATTACCTTTGACAAAGAATGGGACAAAATAGGTTTATGTTTTTGAGTCATAGCTTAAAAGTCATTATCAAAGCTTTGTTTGTTTAGTCATAGTTTGGATTTGAGTTTGTGTGTCAATAGTTGCCTTTGCATTCACCACTTGTGCCATCAACCAATCGAGGTTTCACTTTGTTTTGCAATCATTAGCTTCTTTCACTAGCTTTCTAGTCATTTTCCCTTGTGAACATAAAACTACCAAAAGACCAAAAACATCATACAATCATCACAAAAAGACCAAAAACATCATAAAACACTAAACACAACGCATTAAGAGACAAAACACCTAGGCACATACGGTTGAGTTCTAGCTATGTGTTTACCAACCACTAGTTGACAATTAAATGAACTCAATTTAGGAGACTAGATTGAGACCAAACACCCTCATCTACCTCTTTTGACTTCACTACATGCATGGAAAGCTCAAAATTCCCTCTCCTAGGGTTTTGTTGCATTTGCTTGGTTTCACAGTCTCTTTGGTTAATCTGGTGAGAAATACCCTCACATTCAAGCCCACTCACCTTCCCCTACCTTTCATATACCTTCCTAAACATTTTCCCTCACCCCTATCCCTCAATTTCATCATTTTTCTTAAAACCCTAGCCGACACTACCCCTTTCCTAGGTAAGGGTTGTGTTTTTCCCTTTTTCACCCTTTCCCCTCTTTCATTTTCTGAAATTCCACTTCTTCCCACTCCATAACATCTATCCCTACCTCCCTAAATTTTCCCAATAATTTGGACTCCCTAGAACCCCTTCATTCCCATCCATTTCTAAAACTTCCCAAAATCCCGAGGTTTTGTCACCTAGTAAACCTAATTTCTACTCCTAGTAGAGCTAGGGGTTTACTATAGATTCGGAGACTACACAGCAGAGGAGACATAAGGGAGTCAAATAAATATGTATGAACCCACTATAGCACGGGATGTCACTGAGCTACACCATTTCTCAAGAAATATTTCAAGATGCGGAGTTACCTTGTCTTTTACCAAAGGGTTGAAGAACTTGATTTCAACTGACAAGCTTACAAGCACTTTGCTATTTGTCGAAGGAGAGATAAGGTGACCATTGCGAGGGGATTGTGTTCACTCATATTTTAGTAGAGGCTATCTTCCATAGCTACGGGTATTCCAAACAACGATGAACTTTGGTTTTTCGAGAAAAGAGGCCTTGACATTGAAAGCTACAAGATGTTTTTGAAACCTCCATACAAAGTTTCTTGAAAGAACATCTTTCCATTCGGACACTTGCTTGAAAAGTATGCCCCTCTCGCATAGAAAATAATCATGAAATAATTCACATATGAGGTAGGTTCTCAGGGTTATATCAATATCATGCGATACTATTGATTCATTTTATTGGTGTAGAAAGGCTGTCGACTTACCTCATTACCTTTACAAAAGCATGGTCAAAATAGCGAGAGAAGGTACAAAGAAAGGGAAGATCATCATGCTTTAGCTTTCATTAGGGGAATTTTGAGGGTCTAAAATGGGCCTCCTAAGGAAATTTTATAATAATAGTGGAAATAATAAAAATAAAGATCTGATTACGTCATCAAATTTTAGAGGAAAAAAAGAAAAAAAACTATTATTTCAACTCGTATTTTTCAACTTATCTCCGAAAGTTTTTACTCTCAAATTTTGAGCAGGGAGTACTCCTTGGATGAAAAATTTCCCAATTCCTCATCAAAGGAGTGCCCATCTTTCGTACTTAGTCGATGGATTCTACTACATGAAAAATGATAAATACATAAACGTGATTGCAATCACTTTGCATGTATTTCTACCATTTTAGCATATCAAAGGAGTCCATCAAGTATGCAACATGGAGTACTCCTTGGATGAAATTAAATTTTTCATCCAACGAAACTCCTCCACTCCCAAACTGAGTAAAAAATTTATGAGATAAGTTTAAAGTATGAATTGAAAAATTAGTTTTATTATTTTATTATTTTGTAAATTTTTACCCTTTTACTTTCAAAAATGGTGAATCATCCCCCATCGTTGACATCATCATCTTGAATCTATTGGTTATTATAAAGTTTATTTTTTGTTGTACATTTTTACTTTTCTTAGGAGACGCCCATTTTTTAAGACCTCAAAATTCCCCTAATGTTCCATCATAGCTTGGTGAGATACTTTTTTTCATCAAATTACACATGTAAACTTGTCTTGGGATGGTTTCATGCATTCGGTTTACTCTTGCCTACTCAACTCGAGTCAAGTAGTCACTCCACACCATTTATAGATCACCAAAGACATCAAAGGGGTGGCTTACAAGAGAAAACCTTTCACAAGGAAACCTATAGTGAGGTGACAGGGAAGACCTACACTAGAGGAAGGAGGCTATAGTTTGCTCTGCTAAAGTATGAAAGAGCTCAGACCTACTACAACGATTGAGGAATACAATAGCACATGAGGCACCATTGCATGAAGAAGCACGAGGTACTCTTTGATACTCATATGGCAGATTTAGAAGTACATGAGGAGAGTAAAATTAGATGAGCAAATCATCCAACAAAGAAAGGCAGAGATTAGAAATCTAAAGGACAAGTTGTCGAAAGGCAAACTTCATGATCACCTTCATCAGCAAGAAAAGAAAACGGCTCAAGTTAAGATACTTTTTCTTAGCAAGCCCAAAGCATATTTGGAGAAGGATGATGCAAAAGGTAAGGAGAATTGTTGATGTTGATGAGTTGAGAGGGATCCATAAGAGCGAGGTCCAAAGAAAGGATACCAAGAACCATAGGTCTCAAGAGGGCACTAGAGTAGCAAAGGGGAACCATGTCTCACACCATTAGTTCAAGAGGATTTTGATGACCTAATTGCACTTTTCTGAAATTGAGAGCAAAATAAGGATTTTTGGCTTTGACTAGGTAAATTCTAGTTGGAGAAGCTTCTTAAGGTGGCTAAGAGGAACAAAAAAATGCGAGCACATGGCCATGCATTATTGTACAAGAAATAAGATTTACCAAATTATAATCAAGAAAGCGAAGAACAAATTTAAGCAAACCCTAATGAGGTAAGAGGAGAAGGGATAAAAATTGATTTGTTGGTAAATGACATATCATCTCCTCAATTAGGTGGGACAATTTTGAGGGAAAAATTGAAGAAAGATTTTGAATTTTTGCAGTGTTTTTGGCTTAACACTTGAGCTAGTTGGGACCAAAATCACAACACCCTTATGTCGCACTTTTCGATTAGAGGTCCAAATGAGGGAAAGAAATTTACATCATTTGATATGTCTTCACCTATAGAAATTGCATCTATCAGATTTTGGTGCCATGTCAACAAAGACTAGATTGGGAGAAAATTTATAAAAAAAAGTCTAAAAAGTCACTTTACGCCACTTTTAGAGGCCCCAAGTGTTGCGCTTTTGGAGTTGCCTTGGGATTTTACATTTTTCTCAGCCTTGGAGAGGTCATTTTTCTTGCTTGAGGAGTATAATGATAACTAGACATCCTAAAATTTACAATGGTACCCTCATATCTAGATTTGGAGCTCGGGACAGCAGTCAAAAGTCCTTTGCAAGATGGTGTTGTGCTTATCCCTGGTGGCGTTGCACTTTTCACTGTTTACGCTGCCCTTTTCCCTGTTAGTCAATTTTTTTCTCAGTCATATTTGGATTTTCATGATGTAATTCACCTTGCTTCGAGTTGATCTGAGATATATGAATTTAAATAGGTGTGTTAATGAGATCTTGATGTAATTTTGAGTTTCATTTATGATGTGTAGGTTAGTCAAAGGCTAAAAGGAGGTGTTTGTTCTAACATCCCTAGTCTAAGGTTTTGCTGGAGAAATTTTTGTAACCTGGTCCTATATTGAGGGATTCGACACCTGAGAGAGGGGAAGATGATTTTTCTCTATTTGTACATGCTTTTCTTTCACAATCAAGGTTGGACATCAGAGAGTAGAAGGCTTGGAGTCTTGTGTATAGTTGACATTTTCATAAATACAAGTTCAGTTGCAACTAATATATAGGGATTCATGTGGTATGATTTTTTGGTATATTTTTTCTATAGTAATTCACTTTTATGAATGCTTAATTCATTTTCTTTCCATATCTATGCATTTCAGTGACTTTCCTATAAGATGTTAAACATAAATCTTTATTCCCATGCTCTGTTTTGGTAGGAAATTCATGTTTGTGTTGGTAATATTCTGATAAATGAATTCATGTTAGTCATGATCATTTTGATCCTCTTATGTTCCACCCTACACTAAAATTGAAAATCCTTTAAGTGTCATTGAACATATTTTCCATGCCCCTTTGTATCCTTTTAATTGTAATCTTTCGAATCTAACCTCATTTCCTTTGCCTCTCCTCCTGATCCAAAAAAACCCCTAAATTTTCAAAACCCTAGAGATCAGACCTAGCATAATATCTTTATCCTTCTTCAATCATATTTGGCTTTAAGACCATAGAGAGATCCCTCTCTGATTTGGTAGGGCTAGCTACCAAATCCCAAGTGGTTTGAGGTTACCCCCGTCGATTTCCATTCTCAGCCTTGGGACATTGTGGAGGATAACATTTCTGGCACCATTGACGGGGAAAGAAAGACTACATCTTCCTGGGATTTCATGAAAAAATTCATTAAGATCTAAGCATGTGGGTGATAGGACTTATTTTTCAAGAAGGTTGATTTGAAATTTGCAGATCCAAAGTACAGTTTTTAGAACTGGCTCATAAGAAGAAGTTCATAAGATCAAACTCTGATCCTAATCCACCATCTCTTGTTGAAGATCCTAAGAGTATTTTGAAGAAGCAAAGATCACAAATCCAGCAAGTTGATTCAATTTCACCATCACTCATAAGATCTATTTTACTTCTTGTTGATTTTACTACTCTACAAGATTTATCTTTTGACATCAATTTTTAGCTTTCATTGTTTCGAACTAAATCTGAAACCTCATTTTCAGAGATAGTATATGATCCTATAAAACTTGAATTAATTCCACCATATTTAGAGTCTGCATCAGACATTGATAGGAAGGTTTGGTCACAATTCCACAAGCTTTAAAAATTAGCCAATACTTTGCAGTACACCACCAAGAAAGCCTTTATCCATTATCAGCAAGAAAGCTTGTTTTCCTCATCCTTACCTTCAACATATCATTTAGCTACTACAACATCTTCCACACCTTCTTCATCACTTGCTTCAAAAACACCTTTTATTGTTACTCCTGCACCACCTTCAGCAGCATTCATGGCTAGATTTAGCCCTTTAATCCTGTGTGCTCAACTCACTTCTCTACCTCAAGGGTATGGTCAAAGGATCCCTCTGTTTTATAGAAGTATGGAGGTTATAGCCCTACAAAATATGGTGAAGGTCGCTAATTTCATCGATCTTGAAGAGATCGACAATGAAAATACAAATATGAGTGTAATTGCCCAAATTTTTTTAAGGGATGTGAAGACATGGTTTCTGAATCTAACTCCAAATTCAGTTGCGAATCCACAACAATTAACTGATATGTTTTTATCCAAATGGGAATAAAATAAGAATCCACTTCATATTCTTGTTGAATATGATGCATTGAGAAGACATCCCAATGATTCCATCCAAGATTTCACTACCCATTTCAATAAGACCTATAATTCAATTCCAAATGACATCAAGCCTCCTCCTAGCTTGGCTTTGTTACACTATCGAGATTCCTTTGATCCTGACATGGCTTATCATCTAAGCGAAAGAAGTCCTAAAAATCTCGAGGAGATGCAGATAAATGTAGTGAGTGTGGAGGCAAATTTGATGATCAAAAAGTAAAAAATGAAGACAGAAATAAGGGTGACAATTAAGGAGGAGCCATCTACTTCTTCAGATGGTAAGTTGTGTTTC
>CM076572.1:1290380057-1290508472 GCA_034641835.2 Pinus albicaulis | reverse complement strand
ATCCAAATCTCATTTTAACCACTAGCTGTTCCTCGTAAGCCGCTCTGATACACTAGCCAAGGACCGAAGATAGAATTTAATAACGCTAGTAGTAAAGAGACATGTATCCTCTTTCGTACTTCCCTCTGCGACATCCACCTCATAGGATTCGACCACAATGGTCCCTGGTTTCCCATTTATAACTCTCTCGTGTAGAGTGGTCATGCTTCGAAGATTTGTGAGCCTCGTATCGCCCGCGATGGTACTGAAGCTCAGAATATGGTGCTCCTCGTCCAGAATGTCCAGTCGCTCAATACTGAAGGTCATTGGGAGTCCCGAAACAAATCGAACATCTCTGACGCAACCAACCCTCAGATCCCCATGTGTGAAGCAATTGCAATTGCGGATGAATTTCTTATAGATTTGAGGCTCGTTGAATCTGCTAAGCAATGACCACACAAGGCTTATGGGTGCCTTTACTCTCTGTACCACCATAGATGAACATCTTCTCTCTCTGACGCCATCATGTGAATTAAAGTGGTATCGTCCTACGGCCTCCTGCAGCGATTCCTCCCCCTGCAAGTATAGTTACCAAATACGTCCGTATTACGAAAAATAGTACGGAAATTCCATAATTCGATTCGTGATAAAAATTCGGTTCGATTCGGTTTCATTCATGGCCGTCATGAAATTAGTGGGTTTGTTTTTTTATTCACAGAATTAGTATGATTGATGAGGTTCGTAGAATGGGTATAGCTACAGAATTACATATTTTATGCCAAAGCAGTCACAGAATTGGTATACAAAAAAAACAAAAAACATACCCAATTTTGTGAAAATAACATACTCCTCATTCCGTGAAAAAGAACATACCAATTCCATGAAAAAGAACATACCAATCATACTAATTCTGTGAATAAAAAAACAAACCCACTAATTTCATGACGGCCATGAATGAAACCGAATCGAACCGAATTTTTATCTAATAATTCGATGCACGAATCGAATTATCGAATTTCCGTACTATTTTTTGTAATACGGATGTATTTGGTAACTATGCTGCACAGCCTCTAGTGAACTAGTTCTCACTTCTCAGATAAACGAGCAACAGAAATGAATTGCCCATTTAAAAAAATTATATAAGCAAGCAGGTATTTGTCTCCCAACGACGACATCTAAATAGCTATTACTGTTGAAATACTAACCCAGACAGGCGTTCTTGGCGTGACTTTTCAGATTTTTGTTCCATCCTGATTTTTGTGAAGTGGCGTTCTTGGCGTGATTTTTCAGATATTTGTTGCATCCTGATTTTTGTGACACTGCAAGTCGAAAAACGGGGATTTTCAGATTGGAATTTATTTTTTAAGATTATCCAGCCCACTGGAAGTTACAAATGTTATGAAAATATCGTTATAGTTTTCTACAAAATACAACATTATATATGTTAATGTTTTTAGTAATGGTCTTTAAAGTGTATCTTAAAGAATAGAAGATTTGAGAAAATCATCTTATAAAAAATAGAACTCACTCTTAAATGCATAACTAAATTTCAGAATTGGAAATCAATTACATAATTTCAAAAATCTTTTTAATAACACAAATACTTATAATTTTTTATTTATAAAATTTTCAATTCAATAAATTTAATTACATTAAAAATAATGATTTACAAAAAATGATTCATTTTTAACTCACAAAATTTTTAATAAAAAAAATATATAAATCTTACATTCAAAATATAAAGTTTTAAAATAGTAATCAAGATTTTCACAATTTTACATACCAATATTTCTCAAAAAATCATTCTCAAACTGTGCAAATTTTCAAAAATCTTCATGTTAGCTTACTTTGGGAAATAAAACATAAATTCTTCATGATAGTTTAATCTCAGAAAGAAATAAAAGTTGAACCTTATTATTAATTTGGTTCTACAACTAGACAACACTAAAGCACTGTAGACTTTGCACTTTCAGTGTTTCTAACTTACCTTCAAGGGTTAAGATTTATCTCTAAGTTAGTTATGCTATTTCAAATTAATTAATTAAAGAAAATGTCATATTGGTATGTGGTATTAATAAGTTATGGTATTGGGCAATGGTATTGTAACAAAAACTACTTACAAGTTAAGAATTTCCATGATAAAGTGGGGTGAATTAATTATAATGTGCATCTACCAACAATTTAATTAATGACATTTTTTTAGAGTGGTAATTTCAACTAAAAGGCTGAAAATATTTTTAAAAACTTGAGTTTAAGTTGTTTAATATGCAGAATTCTAGTGTCCTAGGCTTTTTGAGGTGTTGAATCTATTTATGTATTCAAAATGTATTTTAGACAACAAAAAATCATAATCTCACTTGAAATTATATCTTCGATTCTCTTGAAAAAAAATATTTTATCTATAAGTTAGACTAAATGTTTAATTTATATAACTCCACTTGTTTTAAAAAATTATTTTGAAACCATAATCAATTATTATTATTTTATAATTTCAAATAAATAATATACTCATTAAGATTTGATTTAATTTTAAAAATATAATTTGTTAAAAAATATTGACATACTTACCATTAAAAAAAAATTATTATAATTTTTAATCCAGGAATGTTTTTGAACTCTCAAAATAATTAAAAATTGACTATTTATTTGGGCTTGATGTATGGTGGAACTTTACTATTTATTTAAACATTTTATTTAATAAAAATTGTTTTAGATTTAGTAGCATAGTTTAGAAAGTTAAAGCTTCAAGTAAAGTATTTAACTTTCCGTTAAAGTTTCACTTTAATGCGGAGAATTTTCATCATAAAATTTTATACTTAAGAATTTAAATCTATTTTGAAATAACTTCCATTATTTTACTAAAAAACCAAAACCACTCCTCAAAATCTAAAAAACCACCTAATCAAAGTAAATCAATTACGATACAAACATTTTAAAAAAAAGGGATTAGTGATTGTAAATATATTTTAAAATAACTCAATTTTTTTTCTAGATAACCATTTTTATAAAATAAAAAAAAATAAAAAAAAATAAAAACGAGTAAAAAAAGTCACTTTGAGATAGAATAAAAAAATTTCAATACCAATATGATACAATTTGAATCATCCCTCCTATGGAAAAAAAAGAATCTTGCACCTCAAAAAAAACCATCCTCCTATAAAATAAGAAATTTTAAAATTCCACCCTTGATGGTGTATACTGGAGAAGAAAAATCTTCAAAAAGCATTTCCAGAAACATGTCAAGACGATAGTCACCATCAGTAATAACGTAACACTGGAGATAAAACCAAACCGTTAACCAATGTCATATAAATTCAATTGAACAAATAGATGAGAATTAAGGATCAGAGAGCACAAACAGTTCACTGAAATTGTTAGACTTACGCGCTTTATATAGATATTTATATGACCAAAAAACCAAGAAATAATAAAATTCAATTGAACAAATAGATGAGACCAGATCAGAGAGGAAATGAAAGCCCCTCGAAATTCAGCGCATATACTGCGCAAGCTTGCGTGGAAGATGAGAAGGGTTCAAAAAAAACTGCCAAGGAAATCAAGCTTTTAAGGATTTTCATATCGTTTTACTGATTCAAAAATTTAAGGGTTTGAAGATTCAACTTTAAAGTTGAAGAATCGAAGGTTGAGATGAAGATTCATAGTTTTGAAGTCAGAAGGTGTTGACACAGGTTCAAAGTGTTATGCACAATCAATAAAATCCTCCAATGACTGGTCTTTTTTGTAGCGATCCACTTAAAGTCTCACGCAAAGCAATATAGGGGGTGTTGGAACTAAGAGGGAGGAATATGAAGTGTCTAATCACAACAACAAAAAATATTTTTAGCACCATAAGTTAGTACCACTTACTTTATTTATGTGGTGTTAAAGTGGAGTAAATTTTTATGTACGATATTAAAAATGAAGTATATCACCATAAATTAGCATGATTTACATTATGTGGCGTTAATGTGGTGTAAATGTTTATGTATCATGTATTAAAAATGAAATATATCAACATATTTGATGGACAAGTTAGCACCATTCTTACTATGTGGTGTTAAAGTGGAGTAAATTTTTATTGATCTTATTGGATGTGGAGTATATCACCATATATTTAAATAAGTGGTGTATGCTATATTGACAAATTCTATAAAGTAGAGTAGTTAACTTTGTGTTTACCATGTTGTCATGTACAAGTGGATTTAGTTATGAGAGTTACCACCATAACCATAAAAAATTTACAAATATTTATATTATGAATATATAAATTAGAACTAAAGACACAAATATTTATTTTATAATATTTATTTGTTTGTCATGTTTACATGTAAAACTAAAATTCATTTATGTAAGTTTACACCATAGATACAGAAAATTCAAAGTAATTGTTTTCTAAATATTTTATTTCAATTATTTACTTTTTATATTATTCTCATGAGAAAATAAATACAAAAAACCATTATACATAATTATTTATTTCATGGATAAGCCAATTAAGATAAATATTTTTTATATTATTTCCATTTCAAAATAAAATAAGGGTGAATTCGATAGAGTTGGGTTACTCTTTTTTGGAAGAAATTGTGTTCCAAAGGTTGAAAATGTATCTTTGTGAGGGTATTTTTAAGCCCTCCATCAAGCTTTTAAAAGGTCCATCTAGGACTAGATAAAAAACTCAATTAAAATACATAGCTCCATCATGCTATGGAGCTTGATGGAGACACATAGCTTCATGGAGCTATAATATGTACATGTGCCATTAAATTTTGCTTCAACTTAATGATAGTGTTTTATGGGATCATGGCATTGAGAAGAGAATAGTATTGCATATGGTATAGTATGGTTTTCATTTTTATATTATACTTAGTATGCTTTTTTATTATTTAATTACATACATGTATTTATGCAATTTTAGAATTTTTTTATTGTTATTAATTTCATACATTTTATAGTGTTATTTTTTTTGTAAGCTTGGCAGGACTCCTTTTTCATTCATTTTATAAACAACAAACAACTAGATTTACTAGTTTGGTGGTCTCAACCCGCCCTGAGCGAGAAACCGAGTGTCTGTTGGCCACCTGCCATCCAAAAAAATAAGGTTTTGAGTCTGTCATACCAAGCAAACAAAGCTTGGATGCTCACACATATAAAGCTTTTCATAGATTGCCTAACATATTTACTGGACACTTGAAATTTAAATTCTAGCCGCATATAAATAGTAAGAAAAAGGACATATTAAAATAGTCATGAACTACTCATCCTCATCTGGAACCAAGTCCGACTCCACTGGTGTCGGATCTTGAACAGAGATGCCAGCCTGGTCATAAGGCTTGGAAATACACGGGAGGTGGTAGTCAATACGCTCAAGGTGCCCATCTTATTTCCTCAGCTAGAACTTGATATTATTGAACTCCCTCTTGTAGTCTGGGAAGTCTTGGGCTAGTGTCACGAGGCTCATAGAGATCTGCTCCAAGGATTTTCCAATGATGCTCTTCATAGACCAATAAAGATACCGTGTTTGCCTAGATTGTGTTAATCTACCTCTTGTTTGTCGCAGATTTGGTATTAGACATCTCTACTCCTCAATATCCATATTTTCCTCTGCATTTCTATTTATGTAACCTTCTAATTTTTCAATGAGCTTTTGAATTTCCTTTGTAGTGTTCTCATGGTATGCTTTTGTTGCCTCTTGGATCACATCGATTGCAGCCCTTCATCCTCTCAGATTGCTCGGGGGTGAGCTGGTTTGGGCTTCTACTGCCTTCCCTTTATCTTTCCGACCACAACCTCAAGCTACAGGGCTCTTGGAATGGTTGCGAGCTGCAAGACTCTTGGAGCGTGCCATCCCACAGTCTTTTACTAGGTTTCCGGGTAGGTGACCTATCCACACAATCAAACAGAGGAATAATTCCATATAATGAAAATGATCCAAAGTCCATGCATCCCAATTATCAGAAGAAAGGTGACCCGAGGGCTTCTTCCGAGGACTTCTCCCCTACTCGTCCCTCTGTGGACCCATCGCCCTCATACCCTTCTTAATTTCTGCCACCCCTTGTCCCTTACGGTTCTGCACACCCCAAAAACTATCCCCATAACCCAAAGAGCTCCCACCTTCCTTCAATCTCCTGACCTCTCTCTCATTATACCTCCCACCCTCAAAATTGACAAAGGAGGCATCACTGCCCATTGCTCAGGACTGGTTGGAATTCCGTCTCCCATTCTCCATGTGCACCGAGCGCAAGTAGCTCAAGGTGTTATAAACCAGCAAAGCCTCTGAACTAAACACAATCGAAGACTTCTCCTTAACTCTATACCCTGGTAGGATTTCTTGACGCCTCACCATTCTTGCTTGTTGGCATCCCTTACCCGACACACCCACATGTAGGTGCATGCTGAGGCCATGGCCAATTCCTATTCTGACACATCGACAAAGACCTAAAATAACCCCAACATTCCCCCAACCAAAGTCCGAATGGTTCAGCTCTCCCCTACCCATCAGAAGACTATACCAGTCCAGCTTAATCCCCTTAGGCTCCCATAGAGACCAACCCAAATCATAAAACATAAAAATGGCATGAAAAAGGGAGAGGAAACCAAGCACATACCATAGTTTCACCATGCTGGAAGTGCAATGGAGTTTTGTTATCTCGCTGTCGCACTTGCACCAAAGTATCACATCATAAAAAAAACCCACATGCCTTCCTCCATCCTCTTGTAAGCTCCATGCACGGGCCTTTTTCCCACCACCTCACCTCGTGCTGCATGTGACAGTACAGCCTACCACCCTTGCCACTGATGTGGAAGGTGGTGGGCTTCATCCCCAAGGCCACTACCATTAATACTGATGGGAGGACTGATCTTCTTCATTACACCCCGATTAGGGAGCTGAGTTTAGGAAATGTGGGTGAGCTCTTCCCTCTAACCTATCTTGCTTTATGATTATCTATAGCTTGATCCATGGTTCTCCCATAATATTAGGAGGGCTGCTTAATTTAATAAGTTCATTCAGGTGAGTACAACCACAATTTTCGAGGAGGTCAGCTACTATGTGTCCTTCCTTCCTTACATGGGTGATAATGATATAATCAAATTTCTTTATTGTATCCTCCAATCCTTTCACATGTGAAGAAATAAGCCATCTCTGGCTAAGTTTGTCCCATTTCTTTCCTTGATTAGTTTTTTTGAGAGTGTTCATAACCAATTGAGAGTCTCCTTTGATTACCAGCTTTTTTTATCCTAGCGTGGTGTCCAAGAGGATACCTTGGCGCACTCCTATTAATTTTTCTTCATTATTGGCGGCAAAGCTACAATATTCAACATATATGAATCTTATTGTGCCTTGATGATCTCGAAAAATCCCTCCAACCCCTCCTTGCCCTGTATTTCCTTTCGAGGCTCCATCAAAGTTGAGTTTGATGAGTCCTTTTAAAGGAGGTTTAAAGATCATGATTGTGTCCCCTATGTCAGAAGTTGGGAGACCATGCTAGGCGCTAGGTAGAGGCCCTAGAGAATTCTTTCTTCTTGAGGAGCCACTTGTCAATCATATGCCATCCATTTCTCCGACAGGATGCACTAGTAGAAAATGATGAAATTAGTGACTATATGACTAAAAACGTTACTCACCACAATTATTTCAAGTGAATACTACTAAATTTGATCAATTTTAAGTGACCGAACTAAAAATGACTAATTTAGTCTAGGGTTAAAATATACAAGTATATGATATTATTGTACTAGCTAGCGCGCGCTCTAATAGGTACAGTGCAAGCTGACCTACCTGCGACCTCGCAGCCACCATGGCATTAGGAGGGGGACCTGAGGCTCCCCTTCCTCCTCCTCTAGAGGTCATTGCATTCGAGAAACTAATAGCATCCAACAGCGAGCACTCTCTGAGTAAATTTCAGCAAAATTTTATGAAGAAGACAGATAGCATCCCTTCGGTGGCCCTTCCAATCCAAGAAAATTGTCGATATGCATTGAACCTGGCTGAAAGAGGACTCATTATACAATTTACTAGCCTCTGGCCCTCTCTCAGAGTTGTGGAAGACTAGGTGTAGAGGAAATAGATTCCTTTAGTCTTGGAAGGCATCAAAATCCAATTCATAGGAAAAGGATACTTTGTTTTTGTTTTTGAGAATGTGGAAGACATAAGCCTCATCTTCAGAAATGACCCATATTTTATGGGTCCTCAGGGACTATACTTAAATAAATGGACCCCTGACTTCGATCCCAATAAAGATGTTCCTTCAATTGTTCCAGTGTGGGTACGCCTCCCACATCTCCCACTGCATTTTTGGAATCAAAAGTCTCTCCAAACCATTGATAATACCATCAAAAAGTATATTGATCACGCAGTGAGAAAATATCAATACTCATGTGTACATATATGTGTCAAGGTGGATTTGGAAGTTGGGCTACCTGAAGCTATCAAGCTAATTGTTTTTTACTAGACCCATATCCAGGAGATGTATTATGAGCAAGTTCCATTTAAATGTAGGAACTATCCTGGTTATGACGATTCTACAAGGCACTGAAAAAAGAAGGCAGAAGAAGAAAGTGAGAATTCGAAAGGAGAACAATGGTCCCTTGTTCAGAAAGAAACCCCGACAAAATCTAAAGGAAAAGGAGTCACAAAAGGGACCAAAGTATCAGCAGTAGGGCGGGCCCTTGGGGCAGAGAGCTATGTTCTCCCATTGGTTGAAGCCGAAATACCTATTGAAGAGCTCAACACTCCTGTAGACCCCTCAGTAACAACTTTGGAAGCCATAGAATAGCAGAATACTTCACCCTCCTTGGGAAAAGGTAATGAATAAACAACTCCCTCTCGAGTAATCCCAGGTACCTTCTCTCCACCCTCATATGCTAAAATGATCAGAAATAAGCCATTGTAAAACTCTTGCTCCTTGAAGGATGAAACCTTTCAGAGGCCTTCGAAAAGAGTAGGAAGAAAATCACATAAAGAAGCCGGGCAAGAAGACGCAAAATGGGAAAAAAGTCAAGGAATTCAATCCATAATCGAAATCTCCATCGAGAGAAATACCATAACAAGGCCTACCAAGGGAGGAGCTACCAACTCCTCCAACTGTAAATAATGAAATTAGTCTCTTGGAATAGAAAAGGCTTGGGGAACCCTATGAAATCTGAATTTGTCAAAGATCTATTGAAGATGTTCCCTCTTGAAATCCTCATGCTCCAAGTGACTAAAATCGAAGGGGACACCCTTCTTGACATCAACAAATCAAAATGGAAGAAAAATTTAGGGAAGGTAGTAAGTCCAAGGGGCTCCTCAGGTGGAATTTCCACTCTGTGGTCGGAGGAACAATTTCATTTCGAGAACTCCTTTGATACCCAGCACTGGATTTTCATCGAGGTAAGGCACTCCAAAAGTAAGTTAACCTTTTCTCTTTTTAATTTTTATGGTCCGGTGTTGTCTGCCAAAAAAAGAGATTGCTGGCAATCTCTTTCTGAATTTTTAGACCTTCTCTCTCCCAAGAACATCATATTTTCCGAAGACCTAAATATTTTATGGGACTTGAAATAAAAGAGATGAGGAAGTAGCAGTAGGGACCAAATTCTCCCCAAGGTGGAAGACCTTGTACTCCAATGGGATCTACTAGACTTTAAACTAGTGAGAGGACTATTCACTTGGTCCAGGAGTAGGGGAAGACCACATCTCTATTCGCCTTGACCAGTTTCTTTTATAGAGTGCATTTCTATTGGAACAAAGGATAATTTCCTCCAACATCCTTCCCAAGATAACCTCTGATAACAAGCCTATCATGCTCCTCTTAGAAGAGGAAGAAAACTTGGGCCCAATCCCATTCCAGTTCAGCCCTCTATGGAGTGAGAGAGATGGGTTTCTCGACACTTGTCACTTGGCTTGGTCCAAATTTTTCATAGGATCCCCAAGATATGTGTGGGAGCGGAAACTCAAGGCTACAAAACACACACTAAAAGAGTGGATTAGAAAGCCCACAAAAATTGATGAAGCTTTTATCTTCAGGAGTGTTTCTTTGCCTAGCTTTACCTAACCAACATTAGTATTTTTCAGGTATCTTTCAGTCTCAGATTCTATTGCTTCATAACATTATAAGTTTGTATTTAATTCCTTGTAATATAATTGGTATTTGAGATAATATAAAAAGGATAGAAAATTAAATTTTAATGATGATGTTTTTATATGTATAAGATCATGATTGCCAGCAAAGAGCTATAATGACCACCTATATGGTCCCGTGGACTATGGTAAATCATCATCCAACTTACAAATATCAAATAGTCTATAAAAACAATATCCAATGTGGACACTTGTAGGATACAATGATGTATGAAAGTGTTATCAAAATTAAGGTTGTGATTTTGAAATTTCTGGGGAAAAGTAGTAGAACCCCATTTTCTATCTAGTCCACTCCTCCCAATTTCACATCTCTTTTTTCCTAGTATTAAACTGTGTAGATTTTCTTGTATCCTTTTTAGTCTTACTCATCCTTAGTTTTCTCTGTGCCAAACAACTTATGCTTCTGATCTATGCCTCACTGCACCTCTCTTGTCTCTTCCTTCATGTTCCTGTTACATATATCCCATCCCCACTTAGAACTAACAATATAAATACTCATGAAGAAACTAACTTTGGTAAAGATCATTAGAATCTTCTTTGAGGGAGAAACTACTAGTACATTATTATTGCTTTCTATTTTATGTTTCACTTCTCTCCCTTACTGTAACCACCTTTCTCAATTGTTTTTTAAGCTCGCCCAAGTTCTCACTTATTAGCAGGCCTTACCGTCCCACACTCGAAGAGGAGTTTGTGGGGTTTCAATAAGAATAGAACACATGCTACTCAACTAGGTCTGGATTTCCTAGAGGTCCCATTGGAAAATATACCATAATAATTTTTTCAAAGTATGCCTCTTGATTTTCATGGAATTTTCCATTACACCAATCTTCCCATTTGGATGGTGAATATTTACTTGAAAACCTCATGTTACCCATCATTCTCAACATAATTCCAAGCTTATTTTTACACAAAAATCATATTCTTACTACAGTTAAAAGATTCAGTAGAATCCCATGATTTTGTGGTTCCAACTTCCTAGTACAACAAGGCATATCTAGCATCATCGTTAATTTTGAATTTCAATTCCATGAATCTGTAGTCCAGTTTCATAACTCTCAAGTAACTTTCTTTTTCTATGGTTCAATATTTTATAGAGATTATTTTCCATCTTCATAAAATCATCTATTTCATTTAATTTTCCCTCTTTCTTTGAGTTTGAATAGTTTTGTACATTGATCAGCTTTATCAACTTCACAAACAATTCTGTAAAAAAAGCTCGATTATCCTCTCTTTCCTTGTGACATTTCAATGTGTTTTATAATATTCATTGCAGGGTGATGTCACACTCAAAATTGAAACATAAAGGATGATCACTACAAGGAATCAATACCGAAAAGACTGAAATGTGAAAATTCTAACCTTTTTGCAGGGCAATAACTACTGCAAAAGTTGAGATAGCATGGATAGAGATGAATAATTCCAACACTCAAATAAAAGTGTTTATGTTTGTTGAATAAATTCAAAATACCTTCCAAGTATATTTATAAATGTGTTCGATAGTTTAATTTTTTATTACACATTACCAGTTTGTTCAATACAGTCTTTTATTTGATATTATCCCATCACAACTAGTTGATGAAGGTGATTAAACATGGAATCATGTTTTAACTGAATTTATTTGTAGGGTGTCAGTGAGGAGAGAAGGTGAATTTTTTTTCAATGGCTTGCATTAGAGGTCTATCAATGATTTGGACTAGCAACGATGGGCACACAGCCATGCCCTCCCAACATGGGAATAGTACAATGAAACTTCATATAGTCATTGATGTTCCATTGAGGGCATTGAAGGGCTTATGGCACACAAATTATTTCACAGGGATTGAGAACATGGTAATTGGATTTTTAGATGATCTCCTAGGCATGGAAGTTGGGTTTAGTACTGATTGGAACTAGACTTGTGGTTAGATGGGTTTGTGCTAGTTTAATCGTCCCTTTTGAAAAAACCTAGAAATCTATTCATTTGATTCAATACATCTATTTATTATAATATTTTTAGGATTTATCCATTAGGTTCTCTTTTTAAATGGATTCACGTTGAGGATTTTTAATAGTTTAGTATCTCATACACTCTGGGATATTAGCCACCCTCATATTGCTCTAGTGTACTAGTAAAATTTTATTTTCAATATCAAAATGCATAGTTCTCCCTTGAACATCCTTCTCCCCTTAATCCATGATTTTTTTATGGCCTCTTAACCACTGCCAAAAAACCTCAACACCTAGAAAATCATAATTTTATGAAGCAGTATGGAAATTTTCCCTAACTAATTGGTTGGGAAAACACATTTTTGCCAAGGGTGAAAACTGTATAAGCAATGTGACCACTGTATTAGACAAAATATTATTAGTCTAAAAGGCTGTGTCAATGAAGATAAGATAGTATTATCAATTTTTGAACAATTGACCAAACTCAAATTTCGCCAACTACAAATTATTTCATGGAGAGGGGAAAACATTTGGCACAAAATTTTTAGCATATATGCAGTTGCTTCCAATGTGTTTATACTCTATTTGATCACATAGAGAGAAAATTTTGACCTAGCAACGAAGGCACTGGAAGCATCTGAGAAAGCACAGGTTATATTTTCCTCCCCTACATCTTTTTTTCCTATTTGAATCAGGAAATGGAAATGGAATAGAGAACATGTATGTTATTTTTTCCTATTTTTTATCACAGAACAACTTAAATCACTAGAAAATATGCATATTATTTGTTTCCTATTTTGTATCACATCTTCTTTACAACTTCTCATGGCTTGCAATAGGGATTTCCATTGTTCCTTTTTTTATTCTTTATAGTCATTGAGGGATTGAGTAAAATGATTAATCAAACCAAAGATGACAGTGTCATTTAACTTGGTATAAGGGTATCCAAACCCATTTTTATCACCAACTTAATTTTTTTTGGACGATGTTCCAATATTTTTATGATGGATTGATCTCATAATGGAAGGATTATAATGATATATTCACTTCCTTTTTTGTTTCTACTGGAATTTTATTTAGCCCAACTAAATCCTTTTTTTCCAACACAATACCCATGTCGATATTTCTGACACCATTTTCTCCTTCCTTCCATACAAGGTGGCTCGACTGGAATGTGGTCTCACCTATCTTAGTTTCCATCTCAAGAGAAAAAATTATTTAGTGGAGGATTGGTTGTGGCCTCTCGAGCTAATATTCATCAACATATTAGCAATTGGTTCTGCTAGTAGTTGTCTTTTCGTGGGCGGATGACAGTAATGAAATTGTTCCTAGAAAGTATTAACAACTTAAACTCATATGTATCTTGGCCAACAAACATTTTTATCCTTATGCTAACATTATTCAAAATATATTCTATCTCACCAAACTCACTTCCTATGGACACCGTGCAATTAGGTCTAAATTCTATGGACCAATCATCTTCCAGAGAATATGTCATATCTTGTTGGGGATTCATCGAATATATGTCATTCTAGTGGTCTTGTCATTTTCTATAGTCATCAGAATTGAAGGGGAATATTCTTCTAGGAACCATCTCATCCATCCAGGTAACCACTATCAATACCATGGTGCACAATGATCAATATGAATTCCAACATGTTAAAACATGTCAATGTGCCAATTCCATAACCAATCAATTCATATCACGAGCCATCAAGATCAAACATGAAAGCCTCTAACACATGGAATGAAAATGCCCAAAATGTGACTATCCATGAATGGATATGCATCAAAGAAACAACATATTGAGTTAAATCCAAAGTCCTCCAAATTTGTCTTGCTTGTTCAGGGTCTTATAAACCTCATTCTATATGATTGGTAACACTTGGCTCTATATGGGAGCATCCAGTCTTCTTGACATTGTATGAGAACCTCAGATATTTTTCATATATACTATATATTGTCACAAGAAGAGAAAACATGTGGTGGGAAGATGTTGTGAGTTTGGAATATGTGAAATTATTGGTATTATTTCATAATATGTTACAAGGAAGGATAAAAAATGCACCATACTAAAAATTGCTAATTTTGTGTGTTACAATTAATGGAATATGTACAACACTATGAATAAAAGCAACAACCAGTGGACCTATTTATGGAGTTGCTTCCAGTCCTTTCTAACTTGGTACAAGGCCATTCACTCTACCTCTAGACTTGGTCAAGCAAAAAATTATTGTGTTATACATCAATTGATTCCCCCCCAAAATGATTAAAGACATAATCTATCATCAAATTTTTTGAATGGAAACAATAGAGAAATAAAATATACTTTGTAATTCTTACATCTAAACCATGGAATACTATAATTGAAGATTTATTTATTTATCGATATTATCTACAATGTGGATATACCTAAGTTGTTGTTCTTGGACTAAAGTTTTAGACAATCCTAAACTGAAATAGAAAAATATGGTTCATTTGAAATGGCTATACATTGAATCAGAACAAGAAGGATAGCCATGCTCACTTTCGCAACAATCTTCTCCTTCTCAATCTAATTAAGAGAATACAGTTCAGAAAAAATCTTCTCCATGTAATCTTCCCAACTCTACTGTTAGGTATCCTCCAAAACCCCTTGGAATTTTTCTTCAACAAAACTAGAATCATCAGTAAAGACAACAATGCAACATTAAACAACAAATGCCTTATCAACAACATCAAACACCGACCCTTTCTCAAGTGCAACAAAATCAAAAGGCAAAAAAGTTCTTATGTTTGCATGTATATCTTATAACTTAAACAATGTGATTGCTTGCACATAATGTATCACAAACTCTAGCTCCCATGGACCCTTCTCCAATTGAACATGCCCCAAAAATATTGTCAAAAATATTACTTCAAAAATTGTTCTCAACTAAGACCAAAAGCTCACAATCTATCTAATAATATGCCACCATGAATTACAATTGTAGGAATAGTTGTAGTCCATAATATGGTAAGTAAAATATGATTTATTCAATTCCCATGCAAGAGAATTTTTTGAAAATTTTCTTTATATATATGACAAGAATTTTCATACAAGTATTGTTTCTTTGATCATTTTACATGTTGGAAGTGGCTAAAATTCATGAAAACGTTGATGGATTTTTTGACTCTGGATATCTCATTACTGTCAGTTAATGGCCAATTGTTTCGACGTGTTTTATTCAGTCCAGTAATAATTTGGTTCTTGTCTTCTTCTTTATACTTTTTTTTATTCCTATCCCTGGGAAAACCTATCATAACTTATTTTTCAAACCAGTAATGAAGACAACCATCTATGGCTGCTATCCTCAAATGAAGGTCGACTCGTCACCATTATTCAAGGAGAAACATGGCACATGGAATAACCCACTGGTGGTCTGTAAGGGGGTAGGCTTTCACTCCTGAGAGATGCCTTTGGGTCTTGGGCCGTTATTCTATTTCTTTACGTCTAAGGAAGATGAGCTCTTAGTTAATCAAAATCAATTTTAGGACATACTCTAGGCCCATCCATTTGCATAGTTATGATAAATATATTGGAAATAATAGATACAATATGTCTATAAATAAATTAATAACTGAAATTTGAATAAGGAATTAACCACTAATATAATATAGTAGTTTTTCCTTAAGGGGGCACACACACATTTAGATACATTAGGTGGGACCTCAACAACTATAACCTAAATTTGAACTATATTAAATATTCAAAGTTGAAATATACATAATTGATAATTTTTGGTATCTATAGTGCATAATTATAAGGTATAGCAGATTTTGATGATGTAAAATGGAATTAAACACCAACACTAGTAAACCTGGGGTGCTTACAAGCATTGGAGGGAGACAACAGAACATAACCATCAATGCTTGGTTCATAGTTTGCAATAGTTAACAATACATTTTTCCGACACCTTGCTGACCTCGAAGGAGGGAAAATGGCATTAAAGGGGGTCGCCAAAGGAAACGGTTTTCCAGTGCCTAGTTAGGAAGGATAGGGGCCATTTGAGGTTGGGCCAGAAGGGCGAGGCCTATCTAACCAAAAGGATGATGCGAGGAAAATAATACATGGGGAGCACATCAAAAGAGGGGAAAAAGGAGAGAGAACGTAGTGGGAATGGAGGGGACAAGAAAGAATATAGGGAGGAACACTTAAGAGTGAGAATAAATTGAGGGATAGAATCAAGCGTACTAATGGAAGAGCTTAGGCCCAGAAAACAGTGGGATAGAGTTACAACTTGGAACTTCGTAGCACAAAATTTGAGTCAGATCCATTCTAGTTCTCATTCAATATCTATCAGTTCATTGAAATTGAATAAAAACCTATGGTATATCAACAAAGGTATATGGATAGATAAAGGAAACCATGCCTGCAATCTCAATTGCTTGTATTATTCTTACTGGTGAGTGTCCTATTTGTGGCACTAATATTGTTGTGTCTACATAAGGAGGCTAGAACCCTTAGTCTCTTTGTGTGAGGAATGATCCTTCTGCAATGCCAATTAGTGGATTTTTATTTACATCCTAGAGTGCCACTGCTTGGATGGAATTATTCCTACTAGGTCATAAATCTTGAACCCATTATTTGATAGAGAATGACTAGGATCATTTTATGTTTCATAAAAATGTGAAATTCACATGTGATAAGAAACAATTGGAATAGTTTTCATGTTCCATAATAGAGTAATGTAACTTTAGTGCCCTTCGCCTTTCGTTAAGCATGGCTATTGTTGGGTTATCTAGGGTTCCTAATTAAATATAACGATGGAGCTGTGGAACGAAAACCTCCGAAATCCCTCAAGGCCATTAGGTGTAGAAAGATCTCCTCTCGAATCCAAGAATATGTCTGTAGGCTGAATCCAAAAGGGTGGAGGTGTGGGAACAAAACCTCTGTGATCACTAATTCCTCGAGATTAAGGAAATGTTGTGATCCTCATTATATTAAAATATTACCTATCTGGCATGGTTCTTATAGCCACCCAAATGGTCAAATTGAATAGATTTCTTGTTGCTACAGTGCACATATTTAAAGTAAATAGATTTTTCACTTGAGCATGTGGCATGGGAACAAAACCTCTGTAATCCCTAATGCCTAGCTATTGATACAAATGTTGTGATCCTCATTGTCTTAAGAGATTACCTATCTATCATGGTTCTTAGGACCACCCAACCAGTAAAATTGAATATATGTCTTGTTGCTAAATATACACATATTGACAATAAGGAGAGTTTTCACTTGAGCATGTGATAATAGTGGCAAGAAATTTGTTACTATGCTTACCTATTTGTAGTGCAATAATGTTCCATTCCATCACATAAGAAAATAGTAAACTTGTATATTATAGTAGGTACAAAACTTGTTATGAGGATTTATCATACATGCATAAATTTCATGTGAAAATGTCTCATGTGTGTGCCACCATCGTTAACTTTCCCAAGGCAATGAATGATGACCCTACAATACTTCTAGATTCCTTACTCTAAATTTGATAACTGAGGTTCACTGACATATTAACTAGAGGTTACCTGAAATTTTCACTAAGTGTGCCACATGGCTGTTATATTTTCACTATACCTCTATACCAAGTTTTATGGATAGTTGTTGCATGGTTGTTAAGTTCTCTTATAATATATGTGTATTTACGGTAGTAAAGGAAAGCTAAAACTCTGAAGTGGTTGTTTTACAGTTACTTGGAATTCCTACTCACACAGGTTTTATTGATGTGTGGTGAATGTGATGCTTGAATGGAAAAGACATCATGACATTAATATTTTCATTGTTGATATCACTCTTTGATGTATTAGATGAAAATTCTCTATAGTCTTGTTCATAATCAGTTGAAGCTCTTGGGAATTGTATCTATAGTATATCTTAGTGTTGTATAGGTTAATATCAAGTCTTCAAACACTATTTTCATCAAATACGCTGACTCGACTATCACTCTATCCAATGGATGGAAATCACTTTGCTTAGCCTTGAATTACTTGAGCTGATTTTTGGTATGGTCTAAATCATGGAATTGCTTGAGTTGACTTTTTGTATGGATTTCTCCTATAGGGGTTACAGTTTCATGACCCATAAGTACTAAAGAGCCAAACCTTTATCTTGTGTGCCTTTAGAAACTTCCTTGGAGCCAGCTTTGCCTTTCTGACAAGACTTGACATTTATTTCATATTGTGTTGTAGATGCACCAAGATGTTGACGATGAGAAAGCTTGTTGCAAGTATGCACTTCCATCATATTTCTTCTGGAGTGTTTTTTTTTCTCTATATATGTTTCTCTGAGCTGACTTACCCTATACTAACTACAGGTTCTGCAGTACTTAGGAAAAATGCACTCGATATTTATAAGATATTTTTTAATACATTATACTTATGTTGACATTAATATTGTAAATTAACTCGGATGCAAGTCAAATTTTATTTATTTTTTATTTTTTATAATGTTTGACTTACTTGCTTTGTTGCAACTTGTTTCCATAGAGATATGGCTAACACTCTATAATCCTGATAAATTAAGTAGTGGATCTATTATTACACTGATCGTGTATTTGTGACTTGGCAAGCTGTAACCTGCAGTGTTCAAAGGTTGTTATTTGGTGAGCTATTTGATTATAATTTACGTATGGAGATGAATTTAATTATGGTATTTTTAATGATAGAATAAAGATAGTGAAGTAACCGGAACATAACTAAGCAAGACTCAAATGGGTGTCATATTCGTTAGTAGTTTTTGGATATTTATTCTCTTCCAATAATAATTCTAAAATGTGTTGAAGTATATTCATCTATCAAGGATTTTTGTGGATAATAATTAAGTGCATAACGTCATACTTTCATTTTCACTAATAATAGAGGCCCATAAAGAAAAACAACCAATGCAATATTGAACAACATAATTATAAACCAGAGAAGTGACATGATGGGTCTCAGAATCAAGGAAAATGCTAAAGAAGAAATACTTCTAATTACCAATGGAATTTCATAGATCCTATGATATGATCCCCATTTGTAAATGAGACAGAAATATTTGTACAATCAATGTTTTTTTCCTCCATGGTGCTCTGCTCACTGAAGAAAGAAAATAGAGAAGGGCACCATTAGCAGGGGTCAAGTTAGGTGCTAATACAACTTCCTTATTTCAAAATATGCCCTTTTTCTTGTTACATTGATTATTTCATAGTTTCCTTAGATCCATGCTTTAAGAAACTATTGGTTCTGAACCAAGTTAGCCCCACTTTGGTCAGTAAGTGCTATTTTTATCTTATAGTTTATTTTGTTTTTTGATGGCATGTGGTTGATGAAAGTCATTATTATTATCATGTGATGGTGTGGTTTACTTTATGAAGCAATTCATGAATTATTAAGGAGTAAATTGTAAATATGTTGTTAGGATGTGTTATATAGGTCTTAATTAATTATGTGAATAGTTGATCCGTAACCATCATATATGTGTTCCTCTATGTGTAGAAACAGTTCGCTTATTTGGATTTGAGTAATCATCACAAGTCCTGATCAACGGTATAGTATTAAGCATCACATGAATATCGATTGATTGCATGCATATATTTATATGAATATGTTGTGAGTTGACTAAGAGCTTCATGATAATTCATGCTTTTTGTCTCATCTTGTTCATCTGGAGAGAAATTTCATTATTACTTTCTACACGGTGTCTGATTCTTTTCCGATTCAGCTACAGGTCATGAGGTATCCTTATTTAGCTCTTTTCTCCTCTTTCAGGATTGCTTTTTAAGGTCATCAAGGGGGGAAATGATGTTTTTATTGTTAACACTGGATTTACCATTTTTCAATTCAAGTGTTAACCTTATAATTTTTCATGGGCATAGTTTGGGATCAAGTGGGATCTCTCCTTACTCCTTGATTGTTTGACAACAATGGTTTTTGGACACAGTAACTATGGGTTCTATAGTCATGACCCCTTTCCATATGTATATTTTCACATTCAACAATTTTGAATAGTTAGTTTTGACCTCAGGGCTTTTATATCAAACAAATATTTTTAATCACAATGTGACAGAGTCATATGGTGTCTCCCAAGGATAAAATTCATCCCCTTTTATGCCTCAACTTCACTTTTATTGGCTAAAAAAAATGTTATTATAAGAATCCAAAATTCAGAGTTTTAATCAGCATGAGATTGGTGGAGTTAGGGCATACTCTTTCTATAGTGCGTAACCCACAATCATTGTAGAATAATCGCAACTATATGAATGGGACCTTTGTTGGGTATCCTATTGTACCCACTATCACCATTGGTACATTACTTCAACGAACTTCCATTGCCAAAACTGCCTTTGTTGTTTTTTCAACATAAATTAGGGAGGAAAACAACATTGGTACAATGGTCACTCCAAATATATTTATAAATACTGTTGGAGGTGCATTGGTGGATTTACAAAGACTAACAAATTATATATTCATTTTAGCGCAAGATAAAATTTTGGTGCTTCTATCTGTAATAATTTGGGGAGTGTAAGGATGAATTGTTATGATAATCATCACCCTCATGAACCTCCTCACCTAAGGATTCGTGGTGTAATGCATAAAATCCTCGAAAACCTTCCTCTAATGGTCATGCTCTATCCATTATCACTCGTCCCCAACACTAGGTTTGGAAACAATTAACTTCGATTGTTCCTCAAATTTCCTCTCCTGTAGATTATCATCGTGTAATTACTCACAGAGAAAATGTGCATTTTGTAGTGATCCCTCCTTTTCTAGGCATAAGTTTTGGAATTGTACTAGCAGGGGCTCTAGATCCAGCAACACTTTTACATCGGAACTCTATGAAAATTGGACAAAAATAAATAAATGGAAGGCATCCAGATATTCATGGTGGACTTACAATAAGCCTTGGAGGGTCTGGTCAAGTTGCAAGAAAAAATAATTGACCTGATGGTTTCTCCACATAAGAGTATTGCAAGAGCCTAGTTTTCGAGGTTGACTCAAATTTATGTTCATGGACTCAACATGATGTTGGTGGGTAGCAAACCCAAGGTTGTAGTTCTCACAATGTTGTTCTAGATGGCTCAAACATAGCAATTTATGAGGGTGTTCCCATAAATATTTTATAATGTTTGAATCTCTAGTTTGAGATTATCTCTATTTCTGGAAATGGTTATTATAAAGGTTTTGATATTTTTGTGTGTAGTTGTAGAGAGTATGAATGCCATTTAGATGAATTAATTATTTTTCATTTGGGAGCAGAACATCCCAATGGCAGTTACAATGTGTTTCCATGTGAAAAATAGTTGGAAAAGAGTGCAATAATCAAGAAAGGAGACGACCTAATACTTCTTTACACCAAGGCCATGATCATGTGATTTCAATGCTCAAAACTGAAGCTGAGAGCTCTGGAAGGGACATAAAATATAGTGATGTAATTTATAACTCTTAAAATTAATTTCATGTACATTTCATTGTATTTATTTTTTCTTATGTAATCTTAGAGCGCCCTTTTTTGTGTTTTTTTTTTAATTTAGAAATCATCATTACTGGCTGGATCATAGTCATGGAAATAGTATTTGAATATGAAAGTCTCATCGATGCTAAAGAGGAGTCCAAGCCATCATCCTTACAAGATCCAAGTTGGCATGATAAATGTTCTTTACATAATATATATCTGGGACAATTCATTTTATTGGGTGATGTATTGGCTAAGTACAATATATTTTATACATGATTGCTATCACTGCTCCATCTTTTACTCTCTTTCAAAATTAAATGTCTAGATAGATGGAGTCGCAGAAAAAAATGAAAATAATGGGAATATACACAAAAAACACAAACCTTGTCTTCTAAATCTAGGGAAAAATCCTTAAGGGCTCTGTGGCAGGTCTCTTCAACAAGATGGAATATGCATATTAAGGTGATTGGATACTAACTAACTTACTGCAAATTGGGTATGAAAGGGTTAATCAGGTCATCTTGAGGGATAAAGAAAAATAAGTTTCAATATTGTTCATAATTTATTTGAATAGTATGACAGTGTGTTTTGCAAATGAATAAGTGACTTATTTCCCTTCCTCAAATACCTTTTCAAACCAACCCAAGAAGTTACCTCAATCATTTGTTGCCAATGCTACCTGGAATCTGGCTAGTTTTGTGCAATCAAGTGCTTGGTTTGAATTCCCTTCGGCAAGGAGAAATTGTCTACACTAATGGGATTAATAGGGATGCCATCTATGAATATGGGGAATCATCCCTTGGGATTCTCTCTGAGGTTTTCTTTGGAAAAGAAAATACCTTTTTAAATGGAAGCAAAAGATAATTACAATATACTTCATAATTCTTACATCTAAATCATAGAATATTATGATTGAAGATTTATTTATTTATTTATTGATATTATATATAACGTGTGTATATCTAAGTTATTTTTCTTGGACTAATGTTTTAGAAAATCCTCCACTGAAACGGAAAAATATGGTACATTTGAAAAGACTAGAGCTTGAAGCAGAACAAGAAGAAAAATCATGTTCACTTTTGCACCAATATTCTACTTCTAAACCCGATTAAGAGCAAAAAAATTAGAAAAAAACATCCCCACGTAATCTTCCCAACTATACTCCAAGGTCTCATCCACAACCCTTTGGCATTTTTGTTTAGCAGAACTAGAATCATCAACAAAGATAGTAATGCAACATTAACCATCAAATTACTAATAAAAAACATGAAACACCAACCCCTCTTGAAGTGTAACAAAATCAAAAGGCAAAGAAGTTCTTCATTTTGCATGCAGGTCTTCTAAGCTAGACAATTCCATTTCCCGCACATAATGTCCCACAAACTATGACTCCCATGGACCCTTATCCAATTGAACATGCCCCAAACAATATTTCCTAAGATCTCACTTTAGAAATTGTTTAGAACTGAAGACCAAAAATTCAACATCTATTTGATAAACTACCACCAAGGATTGTGGTTACAGCAATGGTTGCAGTCCATAATATGGTAAGTAAAATTTGCTTTATTCAATTCTCAGTCAAGAAAATTCTCTACAGGTTTTCCTTAGGTATATGACAAGAATTGTCATAAAATTATTGTTTCTTTGATAAATTTACATGTAGGCAAGGGCTGAAGTCCATGGTACTGTCAATGGATTTTTTGCCTTTGGATATCTCATTACTACCCAAGTAAATGGTCAATTGTTTTGAGGTGTTTTATTCAATCCAGTAAGCATTTGGTCCTTATATTCTTCTTTATACTTCTTTGTATGCCTATCCCTTGACATTTTGGATTTATTTACTTGATCGTATAGTAGGTTAAAAATTTTCACATCTTACATATCCAAAACTTGAATACACGGTTTTGCTTTTCAATTTGAAACTATAGAACCTTATTTTATTTGCTTAAAATTTAAACTATGGGAGAAGTTTCTGAAGTGCACACAACTTCAAATCTTCATGTTTTAATTGGAACATATATTCCTTATTATATTTTATTTCAAATAAATTGGGGAATTTTCTAATTTATATAATCTCAAATAAGGCCCTAGAATCATTGCGAGAGAGGGGGTGAAAATGTGTTACACTTTTTGGCCTTTTTTGAGAAAAAACTTTCATATTTTTCTGTTCTTCAACATTCTGCAAGCTAAAACAATTTTTCTAATTAGAATTTCATTTTGCGATAAAAATAAAAGTCTTCATTAATTTTGTTAGCTTTCTATTACTTATTTTTTGAAATTTTTTTATACACATTTGATATGTCAACTTAGCGTTTCTTTGAGTGTGTGTTTTTTAACAATCAAAGGATTCATAAGAAGTCACGTTAATACGCAATGTTATATTCTTTGAAAATTTGTGTTTTTGAGAAACAAATGTTTTACAAAAATCTAGACAGAGTGTACTTCAGTTTCTTCGTATTTAAAAAGACAATGGATGCATATCATAATTACTAGAATTTTTTGAACTGGTCCAATATGAAAAAACTACATATTTTGAATATGTTTCGCGATGCAAGAAATTTCATAACATATAAGTTATAAACTAAAAATCTAAAAGCTACCCATTAGAGATGATGGACCAATGTAATGCACCATAATTTTTTCAATTTTTTTTACAATGCATTTTGGAAGATACAAAATTTTGATTTCATTGAATCACAATGACCTTCAGAAATTGTTCGCACCCATTTTATTGCAAAAAATAATTTAAATTAGTAAATATTTATGAAATTCCATAAAATTTGTATTTCCTGAAAGTAGATTCAATTCTGATAATTCTTGTCTTGGTTTCGACAGTTAATTCATAATGTTTCATGGATTTTAATCAGTCAAAAGTTGTAGATGCACATTCAGAGCTTAGTTCTGTGTAACTCGTGACGTGTTAGTTCGGCTGAACTCTTAAACACAGTTTGGCTGAACAGTTTGGCCGAAATGTTTTTTGCGCCGACGGGCCATTTAGTCTAACGACATAAAAGTTCAGCCAAATTTTTTACAAAAATTACGGCCGAAGTTTTACCCGACTTTCTATCAGCCAAAAAATACTGCGAAGCCCCTCCAAAAAAACATTTCACGGCAATATAAATTGCCGCAAAATCATTCATTATTTTCGCACATTTTCACACATTTGGTCTAATTTTACAAAGGTCTTAGTATTATTTTGCAAAGGTCTTGGTCTGGGTTTAAGGACTTTTCTTGGAGCTACATTCAAAGGAAATTTCTTGGAGGCATTCATTATTTTTGCATATTTTCATAGATTCGATCTGATTTTGAATTGTTTTGGGTTTAAGGAATTTTCTTGGAGGTACATTAAAAGAACATTTTTGAATACTTTTCTTGGAGTTACATTCAAGGGACATTTCTTGGAGGTATGTGATACAGTTTTTTGGATGCTTTTTGGGCTTCATTTTTTTTTAAAGTATGGATTTGGGCTTAATTTTCATTATTTTGGAAGGTATGGATTTGGGCTTAATTTCGAAAGGACATTTTTCGAACCTTTTCTGGAAGTATCTTTTAACGTGATATTTTTTGAAGTATTTTTAAAGTGGCGTTTTTTATGAAGTTGGAATTAATTTTCAATGGACATTTTTTGGAGGCATGTTTTGAAGTGACATTTTTTTAGAGTACTTGTTTTGGGTTGAAGTAAATCTTTTATAATGATTTTTTAAAATTATTTTTTGTCTAACTTTTTAAATGAATTTTTTTTGTAGGACTTGGAAGGAAATATTTTGAGCTTCGTTCCATTTTTATAAGACATTTTTTTCTCGAATTTTTTAAAGCAAGTGTTTTGGATTGGAGTATGTATTTTTTGCAAAATTTTTAAAATGAGTTTTTTTTTTAGTTAAATCTTTTGCAATGTTTTTTTTAATTGATTTTTTGTCTAAATTTTTGAAGGAAATTTTTTGAACTTCATACTCTATTATCATGGGAAATCAAAGGAATTGTATGAGAAAATATGATCGAAAAAGAGACCATGACGAACATAGAGAAGAGACGAGACAATCTCACAAAAGAAATATAGAAGCACTCTCAAATATTGAAGGGGAAAATAAACCTCAACTATAAGTTGAAGCATGTATGTAAATGTAAATATTATGATTTTGATATATTTAAAATTTTTCTAGTGTAAAATGTGAAGCTTAATTTTTATTTGATGAACTGATTTGAAAAATATTTTCCAATGTAAAAAGAGAGAGATATTCCTCAAAATATTGATGATGAGATAAAAAAATTTGAAAGAGAAAGTGAAAGAGATATTGAACCAATGATTGAAGATGGTGAAAATGTTGAAATAAATTCAAGTGAAAAAATTGAATCACAAGGTATATATATATATATATGTTGAACACATGCACGTATTATTGAAATTATACATATATTTATTAGTTTAGTTATTTATTGAATATGTAAACTTATTATGTACTATTCATTTGAATATGTACAGATGAAATCAATGTCGATGATGAGATGTTAGAAAATTTTGACACTCACACATATGGAGATAAAAAAGCTGACCATTATATATGATATCGTGTTAACCGCATTTTTTAGAAGTATTTCATAAAGGAAAAGGTGACAGTTCAAGCCCAAATGTTGAAAGGTCTCCTATCATTAAAGAAATTAAAAGAAGCTATGACTTTATTGGGTATTCAAAAATCAACCAAAGACAAAAAAATGAAGGAAAATGTGATACAAAATATAAATAGTGCTATAAATTCAATTAGAAGATATAGACAGAAAAATATTTCAGCTGCACATAGAGAAATACATATGGCAGTGGTTTCACCAAGTACTAACGAGAATCGCTTCGTAAAATCTATGGCATGAGCATTAGGAACCTCGTGAAAAACTTTGCACAAACATCGGAAATTTCGGCTGCAAATAGATGTAAATTATGAACTCGCTTGTTGCAGAGCTATTTGTAGGAAACCATACAAATATAGACTTGGAGAAAATGTTTAAAAAATAATATATGAATATTGGAAGAAAAATTCTCGTGTTTCGCCAATTGCAAGGCATGTGATGCGAGGAAGAATATCACAAAATCAGTACGAAGAACATGAAAAATATTTCTTAGAAACCACTCAGATAGAGTTTTTCAACAAGTTCAAAGAAGAGAATCATGAAATTCGTGTTTCAATCAATGCTTTTGTTCAAAAAAAACCATGGTATGTAAAACCTATCACAGTACGCGACACTTGTTGTTTCCGTTATCATGTGGAATTTGAGTTATATTATGACACATTACTTGATTTTGGTAGAACATTTTGGAAGAATTCGCCTCCTCCTTCCACTATCCATGATTTCATATCTCAAATTCTATGTGAAAGAGAAAGTGATGAACTATTTTACGAAAAAAAAATGTGTTGGTGGTAAAAAATTCTATAATTGTGGAAATTTTACTAAATTTGAAAACAAATATCGTACTGATATAAATGATCAATCATTGTCCAACATGAAAGTGAAATGGAAGAGATTTGAATATATCCATACATCGTTTCAAGGTGCAAATAGTGTTAAAAGAATTGAATTACGAGAAGAAGAATTTTTTGTGATAGACTTTTTGAGAAAGTTTGAGGTAGAAATTTACAAATACATCAAGAATTCCCATAGAGCTCGATGGAAAGACTTGCAATTCAAAAACTCCCGTGACTTTTTTCCACCAGGGACATTTTGTCAATAATTTATTTTGCAGAAAACTACACATTTATTCCACAAAAAGAAATTCAGAGTGAATACGATCATTCTGAAAAAGTATCCATGCTCGTCCATATTCTATATACACATGCTGAAAAAAATGTCGATCATATAGAAAGCACCAATGAAAATTGATATATTATTAAATAATATCACTTTTATATTAGTGAAAATCATACACATGATATATATTTTGTACAAAATTGTTTTGCAAAAAATTATGATTCCTTGAAAAATTGTGGAATAACATTCAATTAACATTGGATATGGTTAGATGGATGCACAAGTCAATTCAATCTGCACGATCATTCTTTTGGTTGTGTTGTCTTCATAAGAAAACCTGCATTAAACATTGTTGAAATTTCTTTGAGACTGGCCATGGAAAAGAAGAACATGATGGTTCAGCAGCATGCATAAAACGAGCACTTCGAATATATCAAATGAACCCCTCTGCAAGCTAACTTGTGGACGTGAAAGAAGTTGTTCAATGGTGCATAGCTACTCTAAGATATGACACTAACTGATCAAGGGAAGTGCGAAGATACATTCAATTTAATTTTTATTGGATATCTAATTTTAAATAGTGTATATTTATCACAATGATTATCTTTGATTCTATTTTGATATCATATTTACATTCTTCTTTAAATTTTCCATATAAAGGTTTTTTTGGCATATTGGGATCGAAGATGTAGATAGATCAATTGGAAATGACGTTGAAACAATAAAAGGGACTCGAAAATTTCATTCAATTAAACCAAAGTCATCCAAAAATGTGTTTGCATTGGATAAAAGAAAATATTCTTGTTTTTGTCATGTTTTCATAGACAACACAAAATCCAATGACGTTTGTGAAAACAAAATGTATGTAAAATATTGGAAACATACAGAGCTAAATACAAAGGGAAAAATGTCCGTTGCAATGTTTGAAGAAATGCAATCAAAGGAGACTAAAATATCATCCGATGGTGATTGAGTTTCTAATCTTGTTAGAGAAGGTAACATTTGAATTTATTTCTAATGATAAAAATCTAGAAACAAATTTAAATATGTATAATTTTGTTAAGTTTGTTTGATTGTGCAGGAGATGTTTTTGTTGTAACTGCACCTACTAACAATGATGAAAATGTGAAGTATTATTTGATGCATTGCACTGAACGAAAAATGAAATTATTAGAAGACTATAATGATCATGGATTTCCATATGAAAGAGGATCTATTATATTGAAAAGTTATTTTTTCAGACAAACTAATAAAAGTGGGGATTTTGTTTACTTTGAAGACTATGAACCTAATTTCATAAGTTGTCAATATAGTCACTTGGTGTGTGTAGCACACATAAAGTTGATAGAGGTTAAATCAAAGAAAAAAACTAAAATTAAGAAATGGAAAATGTCAAAATCCAATCATGAACGGATTATTGAAGATGGAATTCCATTGGAATTTTTTTGATTGAACTGCCCAAAAATTTATTTTCTTTGGATTATATGTTTTAGAACTTCCAGTTCTCAATTAAAAATTGAGTTGCCTTGTTATGTTATCTGTGCAAGTGTTTGCACATTTACAAATTGTTTTGGTACATGCACACTCTAGTATCAACTGAAAGTAGCTTTTCTATACATGCATTGATGAAAAATGTTGCATGTATTGGATATATATATATGTTCTAGAATGAAATTAACTGTTCAAGTAGTTTTACTATGTGCATTGATGAAAAATGTTTCACGTACTCAATATATATGTTCTAGAATGCAATTAACTGAAAGTAGTTTTTCTATGTGCATTGATGAAAAATGTTGCATGTACTGGATATATACATGAACTCAATGCACGCAGTTTTTCTTGTGGGATTTTTTGGTAAAAAGTATCCACAATGTAAATAAATTATCCGCAGTATAATTTTGTACGAAGATTCCTTTCAGACAAGAGACTCGGAGCACTTCTTCGACTTTTGGTGGGATTTGACCCACATCTCTATTCCTGATTGAAAATCTAGTACAAAATTTGTTTGTCCAATGGTCGAATATGTTTCATGTGCATTGATGAAAAATGTTGTGCATGTATTGGATATATATATATATATGTGTGTTCTAGAATGAAATTAATTGTTCAAGTAGTTTTCCCATGTGCATTGATGAAAAATGTTTCACGTACTGAATATATATATTCTAGAATGAAATTAAAACTGAATGGACCATCAATTTACCAATTTATAAATCAACAAGGCTACCTAGTTGAGTGCATTAATGACATTGACCCCAATTCAACAAACATATATCTACTTCTTATATTTCCAATCAAAATTAAAGGGATTTATATGGGAAAGAGGCAGAACATATAGCCCATGAACTACTTTTTAGAGTCAATGAAGGTATCATCATGTGGGAAAATGTTTGGAAAACTTGATTGTACTTGAAAGTAATCTTAATATTGTTTTTTATCTCTACATACTATTGTTTGAGTGAAAAAAATTTCCAATGAAAGGAACATAGCTTTTCAATCCAACTAACCATATCAATTGAGCTCTATTTGAAAAAAAAGTAAAAAAAACCAAAAAGCCAACAAAATAACATCCTTAGTTGTTATTTTTATTGGAATAACTAAATCATATTAAGGATTCTCTTCATTGAAATTGTTTTTGGATGGAGAATCCTTAAAATATGATTTAGCTATTCCAATAAAAATGACAACCACGAATGTTATTTTGCTGACATGTTTTGTTGGCATGTTAACTTTTCTTTACTCTTTTTTCAATTAGAGCTCAATTGATATGGTTAGTTTCATTGAAAAACTATGTTCTTCCCATTGGAAATTTGTTCACTCAAACAAGAGAAGAGTATGTAGAGATCAAAAGAAATCTTAAGATGCCAAATGTACTTCAACCATCCAAAACTTGAGTTTTAAAAACTTTATGATTATATCAAAACATTACTTCACATGTCATGTCAATTGTAGTTCAACTATCCAATAAAACCATTTAACATTATATCACATACCAAATGTATATCAACCATCCAAAACTTGAGTTTTAAAAACTTTTTGATTATATCAAAACATTACTTCATATGTCATGCCAATTGTAGTTCAACTATCCAATAAACAAATTTAACATTATATCACATGCCAAATGTATATCAACCATCCAAAACTTAACTTTTAATTTAACAAAAAATTATAGATCACAACATTACTTCACATGCCAAATGTACTTCAACCATCCAAAACTTGATTTCAAATTTTTTTTTTATTATATCACAACATTACTTCACATGCCATGCCAATTGTAGGTCAACTATCCAATAAAATCATTTAACATTATATCACATGCCAAATGTAGATTGAAACCATCCAAAATTGAGTTTTAAAAACTTTTTGGTTATATATCACAACATTACTTCACATTCCATGCCACTTATAGTTCAACTATCCAATAAAAACATTTAACATTATATCACATGCCAAATGTAGATTGAAACCATCCAAAACTTAACCTTTAATTTAACAAAAAATTATAGATCACAACATTACTTCACATGCCAAATGTAGTTCAAAAGAAAAACATTAATTTATAGATGACAACATTACTAGTAGTTCAACTATCCAAAACTTAAGTTTTAAAAACCAAACAAATTATATAACAACATTAATTCACATTCACATGCCAAAAGTACTTCAACCATTCAAAACTTAACTTAAAAAAAAAACAAATTATATTAACACAATAAAATATGTCCAAAAATTGTAGATCTCACAAGTATCAAGTATCGAGTTATATATATATATATATGACTGTGCATCTAGATAATATATAAAAAAGTAAATTTAAGACTAGAAATCTCAATCAAATCTACAAATCATGTCCATCAAATACAAATGGATGTAGTGTCTTTCCTAGCAGAGTCTCAATCCGCGCGCTATTTTGCGAAGCATGGGGAACCTGTACACAATGCACGTACAAAAATTAAAATTTGATGTTTTAAAAATGAGTGAAAATATATAGAACTTGATGTAAAAAACAAAATATAAAAAAAAAATCATGCAATACCTCATGAGGTCCCCTCTCCATTTGTTGCTCGCCTACTACAACTTCTCCCATGGGAACATCTCCAATAGTAAGCTGTACAATATACATGTATGTATATATTAAAAATTTTCAAATGAAAATGCATGTATATATAAACTTATTTTCAATAATATTAAAAAAAAAGTTAGACAACTTGTTCAAATGGTTGAAATGGTGTGGATGTTCCTATCTCCGTCGCTAGAGTCCATGGATTAAAGAAATCTTCTATAGAAACCTAAAATTCAAAATTTTAAAAGTATAAAATAACTCAAGATCAAGATCTCAATTTATAATAAAACTTTTAAACTTCAATTTATAAATTATAACTTTTAAAAAAACATATATATTTAAAAGTGAAAAATTGAATACTTCTGCAGGTGAATTTGGGACATCTCCTAAGAGAGGCTCCAAAAGAAAATCTCCAAAAACCTAAAATTCAAAAAATTTAAAATAACTCAAGATATAGATATATCTCATTTTTTAATGGAACTTTTTGAGGTGGAATATATATAACTTAAAAACATAAATTTTAAAAGTGAAAAATTGTCCATACTTGTTGTGGATCTGGCACATCTCCTAAGGAAGTAGAAGGTACATCTTCCAAGGAAGAAGAATGTACTGCCATCCCAAAAACATCGAATGGAATCAAAATCTGTTAAAACATTTTATTATTATATATGTACATGTACATGTGTGCACAATTATTTATTTTAAAAATATCACTTAAAAAACACTAACATTTTTCAACATATCTTGATGGTGAGACCCATCTTCATTGTTTGAACCAGAGGCCCCGAACGTGATATTAACATTTTCGTCATTCATCATGCGTGACAACTGCAAATGGTGTTTTAACATATAATGATACATTTTTGTTAGATTAATGTACATACAAATAAATGTATACATATACATGTGTATTTATTACAAATTGTACATGTATGTGTTAAAATAATTGAACCCTAACCATTAACGCATACCGTTCTCATGCCTTCTTCCTCATGAGGAATTAGGTCTTGTCAACCATTGCGACAATTCTTTGCATATATTTTGAGATCTTCAACACTCATGTTGTCAATCTCTTCCTCTGTACAATACACAAAATTGGCGCGTGCATTCTTACGTGCTCTTTGTCCATTTAGACAAATATTGACTCCACCCAATCCACTGTGAACATTGTTGATGATGTCATCCCTTGCTTCTCGACTAATTTGAGAAGTAGCATCCATCTCTGACTGCAAAGTTTCGACCCGAAAATGTCGACTAACCAGTGGTGGCTCAGGGTGAGGCAACTCAACATCACGCCTAATGCCCCTACAGTCACACAATCGACCTTTCCCAGGACCAAAAATTCAGACGGAAGGTCATTGTAATTGGATTTCATTTCCAAAAAGAATTCTGCATAAAACAATTTTACAAAATAAAGAGGAACCATGTCGTTCCATGGGAGTCTTCCATAGGCCACAGGGTGTCTATCATACAAATAGTGAGCTATATTGGGGTGCTTCAAATATTTCACCTTCAACATCTTTCTTTTCGGCCCTTCTTTGAAATTAAACATTGACTTCACCATTTATTTTGTAACTCTTTGTTTTACATCCTCCCATTTATCAAGACCCATTACTGTTTCCTTTCTTTTTCTCATGACTTCTACAAATGTATCAGTCGTTGGCCCAAGATTTCGGTACACAACTACTAGTTCGCCTAGAGAGCGTGTAACTATTTCCAAGCTTTGTCGACTCTCAGCAGGTAGAGTCAAAGCCACGAGATCTCTCTGCAATTTTGCATGAAGTTGTTGACACCTTTGTAAGGTTCATTGCGCCATGTTTCTTTCCCAGGGTATATCAGAAATGTTGGCTGGATAAGTTATGGTGGGTGGACAACCTTCTTCTTGAATGTAGCGTTCTGCCCTGCGTCTTTTTTACCAACATTTGGAGCATTTTTAGCCTCTGCATCAATATATAAAATTTTGTGTATTAGAAAAAATACATGTAAACAAATTTGTACAAATTGAATGAAAAAGATATTGAAATTGATGGCAACCTCAATGTGGTTGGCTAGCATCTTCCCCACCTTGAAACTGTTGAGAACCAAAACGACCCTGCTGAGAACCAGCACCACCAGCTGTTGATTGGCCTCCGGGGGAATAAATATCACCACCTTTACGCAACTTGATAGCATTTATTGATGGCCTTCTAAGGGGATTTAAACCACCACCAACCTCTCGAGACGAGAGAGAAGCTTCATAAACAAATACGAATTTATAATCAATTGAAAAATACATTCATACATATAAATACACACGTACATATTCATTGATTAAATTGCGTTCAAACCATACCATGACTGGGTGAACCATGGGCATGCTCCATGGATGGAGTAGAGACCCTTCTCCTCTTAGCTCCTAAAAAATAAAAAATAAAACTTATTAACAACTAATTTAACTCACAAATTTGATAAAAAATCAATTCCATATGTACACATATGTATGGAGATTTAAGATTATATTTAAATACCATGAACATTCCTCGATCCCTAATCCCCTACTCTCATAGAGAGATGGGATTCTATTGATCTTCATTGTTCATCCTCCATGATATATATATCTATGGTGGACATTTACAATTATTTTTTTAAATGACTAATTTAAAATAAATTCAAAATAAATTTCAGAAAATTAATGTAATTTAGTATACACAAATTATGTAAAACACAACTTTCAAAGCACTAATTGATGTGTGAAACTCAATTTAAGCAAAAAAAATTATAAAAATGATAAGTTCACCAAATTGCACTTTACATGGTGGGAGCACACTTGGTATAAAATTGAAAAAAACACATTGTCATTAAAAAAGAAGTGAAACTCCATTTAAACAAAAATTTGTTGAAGTCCCCGCATTTTAATTTCATAAAAATGTGAAGTTCACCACTTGTTGCAAATGTGAAGTTCACCAAGTTGCGCTTTACATGGTGTGGTGGGAGCACACTTGGCATATAATTGAAAAAAGCACATGGTCATTAAAAAAGACGCATTTATAAGTACACAACACACACATATCCAAGATATGTTATAATGTCGATCAACAAATTTTGAAAGAGAGCATCTCAACACAGATTCATCTTTAAGATATGAATCTTGAATTTTTGAGGAAGAGTGCCTCAAAAATAATTCATCTTTGAGAGATTAATCTTAAATTGGCATTGCCTCGTATAATTCTAATTCATCTATTAATTGATATTTGATAGATGAATCCTAAATTTGCATTGCCCCATGCAATAGATCAGCAGACATCTTATTCACATCTGTACAATGTCTTATACTAAAAAATTGAAATTGGCTAACAATATTGCTTTCTATTCCATGCATTTATTTTAGCCTCTGCTTCATAACTTGGCACACGCCATTCATCTGGTTGCACACAAGTCCAGAATTGGTGAAAACTATAATTCCATTTGATCCATACTCCATATATGTTCCCAAGCCTTCTATCAATCCAATATAATATGCCTTTGGCCAACTTCCCTGTATATTCATTTTCCTTTGGACAACTTTACTAGTCGCAATATTGGAAATCACATAAGTAATAACTACTTTCCCCGGATTGGGATAGCAAGAAACTTCTATGCATAATTTCCATTTTTCAACCATATTTAAAGGTTTTCTTGTCCTTGAAAAAAAACAAAATCAATAAAAATATAAATTAAATTTACATTTTTTGCAAATGCATGGGAGTAATGACACAAGTTCATGAGATAAATGAAGAACTTATATTTAGATCTATTCCAGAGATTGACTCTACGGGCATTTACTAGATATGTCACCTTTCATAAAAGATGAGATCCAGAGGCTACCTGGCCCTTTACACACTCTTCCTATAGAACTTTTAGAAGGTACTATACTTGTTGAAGTTAACACTACTTGTTCCAATTATACCCTATGAAGGGTGTAGAGAACCCGTGGAATCACTCACACTACTTTACGTAGAAATAAGGGTGTATAAGAATGCATTTGTTTTACATTGAATATTTTTCATTTTAAATTAAGAATCTATTTGAAACAATTACCTATATAAGGTTAAAACCTATATTTTAATGTGCATGTGTTTTACATTAAATATTTTTCATTTTCGTAAGAATCTATTTTCAAAACAATTAACTATACTTGGTTAAAATCTATATGTTTTGTATCAAATTAATTTTTGTTTCTAAATACTATGTTTTTTACATTGAATATTTTTCATTTTATTAAAAATCTATTTGAAACAATTAAACTATATAAGGTTAAAACCTATGTTTTGTATCAAATCACTTTTGGTTTCAATGGGAAACTTTTATGGGTAATTTGTGTTTTACATGTTGAATATAAAATGTTTCTTCTCTCTCTCATTGTTTGAGACCATGGATATGAAAATGAAAAACTTATATTTAGATCTATTCCAGAGATTAACGGTAGGGGCATTTACTGGATATGTCACCTTTCATAAAAGATGAGATCCAAAGGCTACCTAACCCTTTATAGACTCTACCTATAGAACTTGTAGAAGTTAACACTACCTGTCCCATCTATACCCTATGACGGGTGTAGAGGACCCATGGAATCACTCAAAATACTTTACGTAGACATAAGGGTGTTTAAGAATGCATGTGTTTTACATTGAATATTTTTCATTTTCTTAAGAATCTATTTTCAAAACAATTAACTATATACTTGGTTAAAACCTATATGTTTCGTATCAAAATAATTTTTGTCTTTAAATGTACTATGTTTTTTACATTGAATATTTTTCATTTTATCAAAAATCTATTTGAAGCAATTAAACTATATAAGGTTAAAACCTATGTTTTGTATCAAATCACTTTTGGTTTCAATGGGAAAATTTTATGGCTAATTTGTATTTTACATGTTGAATATAAAATGTTTTTTTTTTTTTTGTATAAAATCAACTTTTGTTTCAATGGGAAACTTTTATGGCTAATTTTTGTTTTACATGTTGAATATAAAAGGTTTTTTCTCTCTCTCATTGTTTGAGACCATGGATATGAAAATGAAAAACTTCTATTTAGATATATTCGAGAGATATGGCTAATTTGTGTTTTACATGTTGAATATAAAAGGTTTTTTCTCTCTCTCTTATTGTTTGAGACCATGGATATGAAAACGAAAAACTTATAATTAGATCTATTCCAAAGATTGACTGTAGGGGCATTTACTCTTTAGGTTAAAACCCCATGTTTTGTATCAAATCACTTTGGTTTCACAGAACTTTTTATGGCTAATTTGTGTTTTATATGTTGGAACATAAAAGGTTTCGTTCCCTTCTCTCATTTGCTTGAGACCATGGATATGGAGATTAAAAACTCTCTTTATTTATATTTCTTCTATAGATATGGCTAATTTGTGTTTTACATGTTGAATATAAAAGGTTTTTTCCCTCTCTCAATATTTGAGATCGTGATAAGGAAAATGGAAAAATTCTATTTAGACCTATTCCAGTAGATTGACTATAGGGGGAAATTTACTAAGGTTAAAACCTATGTTTTGTATCAAATCTCTTTTGGTTTCAATGGGAAACTTTTATGGCTAATTTGTGTTTTACATGTTGAATATAAGAGGTTTTTTCTCTCTCTCATTGTTTGAGACCATGGATATGAAAATTAAAAACTTTTATTTAGATCTATTCCAGAGATATGGATAATTTTTGTTTTACATGTTGAATAAAAAAGGTTTTCTCTCTCTCTCTCTCTCTCTCATTGTTTGAGACCATGGATATGAAAATTAAAAACTTCTATTTAGATCTATTCCAGAGATTGACTGTAGGGGCATTTACTAAGGTTAAAACCTGTGTTTTGTATCAAAACACTTTTGGTTTTAATGGGAAACTTTTATGGCTAATTTTTGTTTTACATGTTGAATATAAAAGGTTTTTTCTCACTCTCATTGTTTGAGACCATGGAAATGAAAATTAAAAACTGCTATTTAGATCTATTCCATAGATTGACTGTGGGGGAATTTACTTGATATATCATCTTTCTTAAAATATGAGATCTAGAGGCTACCTAGCCCTTTACAGACACTGCCTATAGAACTTGTAGAAGTTAACACTACCTGTCCCAACTATACCCTATGAAGCGTGTAGAGGACCCATGAAATCACTTAAACTACTTTACATAGACATAAGGGTGTATAAGAATGCATAAGAATGCATGTTGTTTACATTGAATATTTTTCATTTTCTTAAGAACATATTTTCAAAACAATTGACTATATACTTGGTTAAAACCTGTATGTTTTGTATCAAATTACTTTTTGTCTCTAAATACTATGTTTTTTACATTGAATATTTTTCATTTTATTAAAAATCTATTTGAAACAATGAAACTATATAAGGTTAAAACCTATGTTTTGTATTAAAGCACTTTTGGTTTGAATGGGAAACTTTTATGGCTAATTTGTGTTTTACATGTTGAATATAAAAGGTTGTTTCTCTCTCTCATTGTTTGAGACCATGGATATGAAAATGAAAAACTTGTATTTAGATATATTCCAGAGATTGACTGTAGGGGCATTTACTCTTAGGTTAAAGCCTATGTTTTGTATCAAATCTCTTTTGGTTTCAATGGGAAACGTTTATGGCTAATTTGTGTTTTACATGTTGAATATAAGAGGTTTTTTCTCTCTCTCATTATTTGAGACCATGGATATGAAAATGAAAAACTTTTATTTAGATCTATTCCAGAGTTTGACTGGAGGGGCATTTATTGGATATGTCACCTTTCATAAAATATGAGATCCAGAGGCTACTTGGCCCTTTACAAACACTGCCTATAGAATTTGTAGAAGTTAGCACTACCTATCCAAATTATACCCTATGAAGGGTGTACAGGACCCGTGGAATCACTCAAACTACTTTACGTAGACATAAGGGTGTATAAGAATGCATGGGTTTTACATTGAATATTTTTCATTTTAAATTAAGAATCTATTTGAAACAATTACCTATATAAGTTTAAAACCTATGTTTTGTATCAAATCACTTTTGCTTTCAATGTTTTTTTTATTGGCTAATGCTTTTGTATCAAATCACTTTTGGTTTCAGTATATTTTTGAATCTTCTGTAACCACTTATTAGGCCTATCAATATGTAAAGTCAATATGTAATTAGATCATAGTGAATATGATAAGTCGATACGATTACATGATCAAAAAATAGTAGAGATAAGCAGTGTTTCCATATAAGTTGATTTAGTTGTCTCAATCGTAAATCAATACTATTAAAAAAGTCAATGTATCTGATTATAAAGTAGGAATTGTGGAACATTAAGGAAACTTCAATCAAACATTTTAAAGTTTTCAGAACTAAATTCTATATGAGAAGTAATGATGAAAAGTTAGGAAACTTTGATGTTCCCATGGGGGAATATTTTTGGGATATTTATCAAAAAGTAAGGCATATCCTTTCTATAATAAAAGAGTGCATAAGATTGTGGAATGTATAGATTTAAAGTTTGATGAAGAGCTACTTGGTAAGAAAAATAACTTAAGGAGGAGGTAGATAATCCTAAATATGTTTGTAGGCTAAATAAGGAACTATATGGACTTAAACAACCACCACCAACATGGTATTCTTTAAGCTAGACAAGTACCTTAAAAAAATGTGTTTCAAGGGGCTAATATTAATCTATGGATAATTATGAATTACTAATTGTGTTTGTGTATGTGGATTATATTATGTTTAGAATCAATAAAAATCATCTAGTAAAATATATTAAAATATTTTGGTGAAGAGATGAGATTTGAATTTGAGATGTGAATGATTGAAGAAATTATCTTTTACCTAGGGCTACAAGCTATAAATTATACAAAATTCAATAGGCATATCAATTTATCAATATAAATACCTAAGAGATATGTTGAAAAGTTTGAAATGGAATACTATAAACCTAAGTGAATCTCCATATCAATTGGAAGGAAGTTGTGTGCAGATGATGGATGATGAATGACGTAAGTGAATCTCCATATCAATTGGATGCAAGTTATGTGCAGATGATGGATGATGAATGAGGTGATGTTGATCATAACCTTTACATCTATATGATAGGAAACTTTATATACATAACAAGGATTAGACAAGATATAATTTTGGAATTTATATTAGTCGGAATATCTCAATAAAAAACTAAACAGAGCCATCTATTACCAACAAACATATATTAAGATACTTGAAAGAGACTACAAAAAATGGACTATAGTACCCAAAAGGTGAGAAATTTACATTGACAACATAGAGAGATTCAACTAGGCTTCTGTGGATGACATGAAAAGTACAAGTGGACAATGCATAATTCTAATTAGAAGAGTATTTGGTTGCATGTTTAAGAAAGAAAGAGTCATTACTTGGAAAATGTATAATTCTACTTAGAAGAGTCTTTGGTTGCATGGTTAAGCAAGAAAGAGTCATTACTTTATCTATCTAGAGTAGAAGTGGAATACATAGTAGTTACTTATTTTTGCAGACAAGTGTTTTGGATGAAATGGGCTCTAAAATATATTAAGGTAAATTTCAATGAACCTATATCTATTAGGTGTTTCAATACAAGTGTAATAATAATTTCAAAAATAAAATATTCTACTTCCTTCAATCACTAAACATATCATCATAAAGTACCACTTCCTCACACAACAAGTATTTGAGAAAATAGTGAAGATGGAATACATACCCACAAAGCCTCTTGCTAGAGAACCATTTGAATATATGAGAAAAAAATTAAGGATATTTCTTGTAAATTATTATCACTTAGTTGACTTCAAAAGAAGATCTTACAGAGAATATGAAGTTGAGTGCAATATCTATGTGGAAGAGTACACAATATCTAAGGGGGAGAATACAATATAAGGAAGAATTAAAAAGAGTAACAAGAAAAATATGATTGTGTCAATAATTTGAATTAGTCAAGAAGCATAACAATGGACCATCATTAAATTGCAAGATCAAGTAGTCTTCTTCATGAAGAAGCAACATTAACTAGGTTCATCATTTAAAGGTTCATTTTTTAATGAAAATATTTATGAAAAAAAAAGTACATATGTATATATAATTTATATAAACATGTAAATAAATATTCTCAAATTTACACAGTAGTATTATAAATTTTCATATCTAATTAATATATGTTGAAGATGAGTCTAGCTCATTATTTATTGGCATTATCAAGACTTTCTCAAAATCTCCTCCAGAATCTAAAAATGAATATGGAATGAATCATTGTACATTATGATAAATCTTGTATTTAAATGACATTTGATCTATGAATAAAAAAGAAAATGGGATCTCTGCATATATGTGAGAAACAAATTAGGGATAGTTCTTGTAAATTATTGTCACCTATTTGACTTCAAAAGAAGAGCCTAGAACATTACAGAGAATATGCAATTGAGTGCAATATCTATGTGGGACAATACACAATATCTAACAGGAAGAATACAATATAAGGATGGATTAAAAAAAGTAACAATAAGCATATGATTGTGTCAATAATTTGAAGTAGTCAAGGAGCATAACAAAGGACCATCATCAAATTGCAAGATCAAGTAGTCTTCTTCATGAAGAAGCAACATTAACTAGGTTCATCATTTAAAGGTTCATTTTTTAATGAAAAAATTTATGAAAAAAAAGTACATATGTATATATAATTTATATAAACATGTAAATAAATATTCTCAAATGTACACAGTAATATTATAAATTTTCATATCTAATTAATATATGTTGAAGATGATTCTATCTCATTCTTTATTGGCATTATCATAACTTTCTCAAAAGCTCCTCCTGAATATAAAAATGAATATGGAATGAATCATTGTACATTATGATAAATCTTGTATTTAAATGACATTTTCTCTATGAATAATATGGAATTAATCATTGTACATTATGATAAGTATTGTATTTAAATGACATTTGATCTATGAATAAAAAATAAAATGGGATCTCTTCATATATATGTGTGTGTGAAAGAGAAATAAAAAGAAAAGGTAGTTCCACCAAGCCTAAAGAAGCATGTCATAATACATTTTTATGTTTGGTTTCTAGAAGCATTAATTATGAAGAGTCATGAGATCCACATTTCCACCATACTATTTGCAAGTTCTATATGAAGATATGTATTCTAATGACTAATTAGTTATGATATTTGTGTAAATATGAAAATGGTTCTCTGATATCAAGGCCAGCATGCGATCAAACTACAATGTTACATTTCATTCCATCACTACTATTCCTCTAAGTCCTTTAGCTTTGTATTATGAAATAAAATTTATATATGCTATGCCATATTTGAATGCTAGATTTAAATGTATACAAATGGTGAATGGTTAAAGTATTGAAGTAGAAATTGGTTGTAGGTCTTATAAAAGATAAACTTCATTTGCAGAAGAATAATTAACAACATATTCTTCATATCTCTCCAAGAGGAATATATTTATCACAATTTTTTGAGTATATCATGAAGATAATAAAAAAAAAACATTTGGAAAAGGAAAATAAAGATCTAAATGCATATGACAGTCAATAAGGTTGTGCATAAATTCAAGAAAACAATGAAAAAAAGCTCAAAGAAATATTAATATTCCAGGGGAATTTCATACATGCAATAAAAAAATAAGAAAAAGAGGGAAACAAAAAATTTCACCATCAGATATCATTTAAAGAGACACCACTAGTACTGATATATTGAATAACTTCATACATTGACTTACTACAAATGGAAATGAAGAAAAAAAAATCAATAGACTCTAAATGGCATTTCATACAATTATTTTTTTGACAAAACCTGCTAAGACTAAGGCTAATGCCCTATAATGAAGTTTTCACATACATCCAGAAAAAATTAAAAAAAAAAAAATGTTCTAAAGAGAAAGAAAGAACCAGGAAATATGTATATATCTACAAAAATTCTTTAGAATAGAAGGCAAATAATGGGTGCTAGGTATGAGGTGACATAATGTAACTTGAAGAATACAGTTATAATTCTTTACTCTATAGAATTGATAGGTGTAGAGATAGCTATAGATAAAAAGGAAAATAAAAATAAAGCGGATAATGAATAGTGTCAAGAAATCCCGACAACTCTGAAACGTTAGAGGAATTTTCTGAAGCAGCAGAAGCTTGAAGAGAATGATTTTACTGAGGCCTTTTTCGAAGGGAATTTTTATTCTCCCCAAGAGTTTAAGGCCTTGGAAACCATACCTACAAGGGTATAAATCTCTGTCAAGATATTAGGCTCACTGTAGAGTCCTACGATAGGACTTATCGGTACCCTTCAGGCTCCTGCAAGAGATTTAGTGTTTACATTGAAGGCTTATGTTCAGAAGCTAGAGGAAGAATCTGTAAATGCAAGTAATTCATAGATGTTACTAATGGGTGAACCAGTCCTTTTCCTTTCAAGTTGTAAGTACCATAAATTTTATTTTGTTTCATGAAACTGAAGTAACGCATAACTTCTGTATTTGTAATTGATAACAATTTAAAATGTTAATATCAAAATTCTGTTCTATGACTTGACATTGTACACCATGAAACACAATGAGTAGGATGTTGGATAAAGTGGTGAGTAGTAAGAGTGGTCAACGCAGGGTAGAAAGATCAGCAAAAAATAATAATAGAGCAGTTCATGAGGCAAACTAACGATAATATATTTAACCACGATTATTACTACTAGAGGAAAAGGGGGCATAATAATAATACACAGTGGTGGTATTTTTTTCAACTGAAAAATTATGGAGCAATAAAACATTTTGAATTAATAAAATAGTTGTTTTGAATTAAACCATCTAAGAAATCACAAGCTTACTTACATTGAATTAATATAATGGTTGCTTTGAATTACTTAAGTGGAAATTCGCTCGACGCAACTCCTGAGTAGCAATTTGCAGGTGCCAAATCTGCAAAAAAGCAGCAGCAACGCCACAAAAAATAAAAATAGAAACCCGCAAAAAACAAAATATGCAAACAAAAACAAAAATCATAACAAAAACTTGCGAAAAATAGAATATGCGAACAAAGACGTGCGAAAATGAGAACTGTTCATGGATGACATACTTATAAAATATGAGTCTGGCTGAACTATTTTAAATTTTCAACCGAACTATTGTTGCCAGTTTTCCCATCTCCAGCCAAAAATATGTTTTCCCACGCTGTCAGTATGTCGTCAATATAAACGGCATAACGAGTTCGGCCAAACTTTCTCAAAATTTCGTCCCAACTATTGCGGAAAAAAAAAATTCCGCCCCCGATTCTCAAAAAAGTGTAACCCAAATTCACATTTTCACCAAAAATTATCCCTCCAAACTATCTATCCAACAAAAATAACAATACTATGATGGTTGTGGGGCATCCTACTGCTTTAGTGAGTAACCAACAATCATTGCAAAATATTCCCAGCTGTATGAATGGGACCTTTGTTGGGTCTCCTATGGTACCCACTATGCACATTGGTGCATTACTTCAACCAACTTCCATTTCCAAAACTGTCTCTGTTGGTTATGCAACAAACATTAGGGAGGAAAAAAATGTTGGTGCAACTATGGATCCAAACATAGTTATAAATACTACTGTAGGTGCAACAATAGATTTACAAAGACCAACACATGATATTTATTTTAGTGCAAGAGAATATTCTACTGCCATTATCTATAATAATTTAGGAAGTGCAAGGATGAATAGTGATGATAATCAACACCCTCATGAACCTCCTTATCACTCGTCCTGGACGCTGGGTTTTGAAACCATTACCTTTGTGTGTTCCTCACAATGCCTTTCTTGTAGATTATCATCATGTAATTACTCACAAATAAAATGTGCATTTTGTAGCCATGCCTCCTTTTCTAGGTGTAATTTTTTGAACTGTACCAATAGGGATGAAGGTCCAACAACACTTTTACGTGGGAAATCTGTGAAAATTGGATGACCAATAAGAAATGGAGCACATCTAGATATTCATGGTGGAGTCACATTAAGCCTTGGATGGCCTGGTCAAGTTGTAGGCAAAATGCATTGAACTGATGGTTTCTTTACATAATAGTGGTACGAGAGGCTTATTTTCAAGGTTGAGATACGCCTATATTCAAGTTTTAAATTTCAAATTTGGTGTACTCAGTGAATTACGATGCATTTTCTTCTTCAATAATTATGGGGCTAACTTTTTGTCTTTGTAGATACCTTAATCAAAGGTTCTTCTCTTTGCTTATCATGGAAGTAGTTACCTTCATACACCATAAGTTGTAGTATCCTATGATGATAGTCACATCGATTACCTCTTTCTTCTAGGTTGTAATTATGACTAGGCTTAATTTCTCGACATTCTCCACCCAAACTGATGTGATGTTGTGGCTGGGTTCACTAGGGGACTAGAGTTTCTATGAAAACAACATCAATGTTTCTTCAATTGATGGTTAGATCACCATCTTCGCTAATATTATCAGTTAATTGTACTTGGATGATGAAAGAGTTTTGACACAGTCATTTCCCTTATATTTACATTCAAATTTTTGTGCCAACTAACTGATTTGTTTGTGGTGCACATAAAGCTCTAGAAGGAATGAAAGAACCCTTTCAATGTCGCAAGTTATATGTTTTCATGCAAGATTTTTGTATGTTAGCAGATTTGGGGACACAGTTCTTAATCATAAGTAATTTGCAGACTATATTTTTATTTGAAACATAGTTGGTAAATGTTTTCCTTTCATTTATTTCAAGTATCTCAAAAATCCTAAGAGAATTGAAAGAGCCTTTCAAAGTTGCAAGGTATATGTTTGCATGCAATATTTTTGTTTGTTAATAGATTTGGGGATGATGTTCTTAATTCTGAAGTAATTTGCAGAGACTATTTTTATTTTCAATATAGTTGGTAAAAATTTTCTTCCAATTTATTTCCAGTGTACATGAAAAACCGCATAGGAGTGCAAAATCCGTTTCAATGTTGCAAGGTATATGTTTGTTTGCATGCAAAAAAAATCTGTTAGAAGATTTGGGGACACTGTTCCTAACCTTTAAGTAAATTTCAGAGGGATGAATTATTTAGAATTGTGATGGTCTCAGACATGGATGCATGGTTATTTACATTCTTGACTTCTTTATTTGGGTAGGAAACATCCTCAACACATTACATAGTGCAACAATACATGGTTTCCACTCGGTGCATCAAGTTTCATAATTCAATAAAGAGCTCATAGATAGACGGTTGAGTCAAAATGGTATCCTCAAAAGCTAAAATGGCTACAAAAATATTGTCAAAATTATTCACTAAAGGCTAGTGAAATTGGATGCTTTCTACTGTGGAAAATGATCTCTAATACGTGGTCAATGGAGTTAGTTTTGGGTGGGAGAAAAGCGCAGGCTCGAACCAACGGGGAGATTGTCTAGTGGAAAACACCCTGGCTTGGTTCACATGCTTCCAAATGTCCTCATTTGCCTTTACATCAGGCTCTTCAGGTTTGTTTATTTCAATGGAAAAAGAATGAGTATATTTTGGTTTCAGAATGTGTTTAAAAATCAGATTTTGATTCAGTGAAAACCGTATTTTTTTTATCATGAAACCATGTAGAGTAGGACTAGGATGAAGAAAAAACTATGAGTCTAGTAATTAAATTCATTAATATGACTGTAGTTTATTGGCTTCTGTATCTGCTCAGAATTCAATCAATTCTTGGGTTTTTTTATGCTTGAATGCAAAGTACGCTACATAAAGGTGTATTTTAGTGAAGGATGATTGTCTTGGTATGGTATGGTTGTCTGAATGACACCTTTTTGGCCATGTTTTTGAAGATAATACACACAGAGTAGGCCTAGAATGAGGATCAGATTGAGAACATAATGAATTTGTACAACTATGTTCGTAATGGGCTTCACCTACTACTCAAAAATCAATAAAATTTGTGGGTTCATAATGGGCTTCACCAATTGTTCATAATTCAAAAAATTCGTGGGTTTTCTATGTTTTCATGCAAATAAGGTTTAACACAAAGGTTTATTTTGGTAGATGATTATTTTCTTGGTTATGGTGGTTTGAATGACATAGATTTGGAAAGGATTTTTGAGTCTCTATGATAGGGCAGAGTTTCAGTAACATAATTTCTATCATTTTTGTTTTGATATTAGTATGCCACCACAGTAAACCTACCATTACAGAAATGGCAAGCACTTGTGTAAATATGATCCAGCTTAGGTACTCATGGTGCCTCTCCTTCAATCCCCTGATTAGGAGGAAAAAACATTTTTCCCACCAACATGCCCCCCATTGTCTCCTTTTTCATATTTCTTTACTTTTTTCTAAGCTCATTGGGATCAGAATATTTTACCTCAACCATGCTTCACCTTATAGATTTCTAGCCATTTCTCATGTGCTACTAACTCCAACACACAATAACCAGGAAAAGTAAAAGAAAAATAAGTAAAACACATGCAATTATATAGATCTATATATATGTTGAATGTGTTGGTCTTAACTGTATCTAACTGCAATTCTGGAGGCAGATAGATCTCTTATGTATTCCTGCTGCAAAGGTCTAGGAGAAAATCTGCAGGATTCATGGCTATGCGAGAATTGAAGCCTAGACATGATAAGTGGTCCAAAGCAGCTATTTCTTTTCCATAATAAATTAGATGGCCTTATGAGAGAAGAATGAACTTATATAATTTGTGAAACACTCTTCTTGATGGCTGGTGGATGGTTGTAACAATTGTTTGTCCTTCCTGTAAACTAAAATTTCCAATTAATCAATACAAGTCTCTTAAAAGATGGATAATACTATTCAAATTTAAGGTGTGACTGCATAGATTCTAATGGGCACATATCAAAATAGTATATTTATGTTTGATACAATATTGGGGATCTAAAATATTTGGAAATTTTTCTAGTTAGAATTATAATTTTTGGTAATGTTGTGAATGCTCAATGGTCTTTATGGGACATTAGAGTTATGGAAGAGAGATAGTATGGCTAGACGAACTGAAGCCATGTTTTTTAACAATTGTATTGTGGGGAATGTTGTTGTAGAATCAAGTCCATATGTGGGTTCGTCTAGGAGAATCAAATATGGATCCATTAAAAACTCATGCCCTATGCACACCCTTTTTCTTTCACTTGCAGGGATACCTCGAAGGAATAGACCTCCAATCCTAGTATTTCTACACCTGAATTCATTTCAATTTTAAAAAAGAGAATATTTTACTCTATATTTACATAGAATAGATCCCCTTAGATCCATTTTAACCTACCTAAATATATTAAATATCAACATGGATAAAAGAGTCTACAATACTTGATGTCTTATATTGGAATATTTATCTTGCAAATTTTAAGAATATTTTTGAAATTTAAAAAATACTAATTTATGAAATTCAACAGATAGGAGCCAGGTCAATTCAATTGTGTCACTTCACTTCTGTTCGTCCCATTCTAAAATATTCCTAGCATCCACAATCTAGATAAATTTAAAAATGTCTCATTCATTTTGATATGAATATATAATCCATCTGCATGTATAAACAAATTCTACCTGGAAAATTTAATGTTTTACACCACAATCAAAATAAATAGAGCATTTATCCTTCTTTTTTTGTTTTGATCAAGCTGATTGTAATGAAGCTTCCTTAGGTGGTCCTGGTCTTGTTCAATGTGATGAAATTTCATTAGGTGCAACAAGTCACCTACCTAAAATGTTTGTGCTAAAGTTTTCTAAAAATTTAAAGAACAATTTTACATTTGGAGTTATGTCAACATTGTCTATAAAATTCAAGAAAAATCAATACAGCTCCTCTAGGGCGGATAAGGTGGCTGTGGCCACTTGTGCCTCAAAAATTGATCTAAGATATCTGGGAACAGCTATTGATGTAGCAACAACTTGGTCTTCTCTATTACAACTTATACATAGTGAGTCTAGACCCGTGATTAAGTTAACGCTTTTCAGAAGAATGTTTAGATTTGGCAGATTAGACAATAGTGGAAGAAGGCTAGTTGTTGGCTCAGAGCTGGTGGTTAAAATTTCCAAGATCCCAGCAGAGCTATTTTTTATAGCATCATTTTTCACCCTCATGTGATTCATGATTGTCTCTTTGGCCTTGGGCACCCATTCCCACAGACTTGAATAAAGTTCATAAAAAACAGTGTTTAAAATCCCATACGCGGGTATGCCCATAATTTTCCGCGTGTATATGTGAGTCCATAGATACTTTTCCGCGTATTCCATTAAAATCATTAAAAAATATATAAAAATCCCTATTTTCCAAGCTGGGTTGATGGTTATTCCCGTAATTCAACCACCCCAGCCCGTGGCAAACTATTTCTAACAGATTGAAACTACTTTGAGGGAGTATAAAAGCCCCTCATATGCATGGCCTAAGAGAGAGAAAAAATTATTTATACTCTGTTGGAGCCCAATTCAGGTCTGATTTCCCGTGCCTCCTGCACTTCCCAGATTTTTTACAGGAAACTCTTGTTTCCTGGAGATGTTCATCAGCTTATATGTCATCTCATGTGCACAAGTCTTGAAACAATTCTAGTGAGGCAAGGGCGGGACGGATCCGGACGACGGTCTGTTCGAAGATCATGGAAGGATTCAGGTGATCTCTCCACCTTTCTATTATTGTACATGCTATTTGTAATGAAGAAGAACCATCTTGTTCCCAAATTCACGTGTTAATATCTGCTTGCATATGTGAAAATATTGTTAATTAAGTATTTATTATTGTTTATATGATCTTTCACATGGATTACACAGACATTTAGGAGAGATATATGTTGTACAACTAGATTTTCGTGCATGTCTATTCTTGATTTCCAGGTTGAAGAGGAAGAAGGGTTGCTGGGGGTTTGGACCCCGCAGGATCTACATCAAACGTAGGATCTACGGGTGAGTTATACAATCTATAATATCTAGTTCTTAGAGTACAAGTGTGGTTGTGTGAGTCCTTCTTGAATAGCATGCCCTGATCTGTGGAGGTTTTTGACCCAACGACCTCTAGGGAGTTATTTCCAAAACACTATTACAATTTTCTTTTAATAAAGACTCATTTTCCACCCTCAAATATTTTTGTTGGTGTAGAGAATGACCACTGTAGGCAACCCAGAGGTGATCGGTTCCTTCGAGAAGACTGAAATACACCAAGGGAGGGGATGAAAGACTAGTTTGGTCTAAATTGGAAGAAATTTGTTAAATTCATTGTTGTTATTGGTAGTAGAAGAGGAATTAGTTGGTTCAATATTCTTCACACTACAATTAACAGGTTGATCCCAAGGTATCTTTTCTCTCTTGTTCCTTCTACACGCTCCCCCAACAGAGACATTCCTTAGAGAACCTCCATTAGTCCAATACCATCTACAGGTCCTATAGAAATAACGAGGCTGAGACAAGATGTAGTTGTTGCAGTAGCAGAATTTGGTGTTGGACAAATCATAGCAAGGACACTTGAGTGCTAACTGATCTACATTGGGCTTCTTCCGCATGTCTAGAAAACCAGGCCTTGAAGAAGGGCACAACATCGACTCCTTAGAGGGCTTGAACACTAAATATTGCATATCTCTCTCAAAAAAATTCAACAACAGATCATAAAATTTGTACTTAGTCATAATAAACCCAAAATTCAAATTTTATGAACATATAAGGATAAATGTGTAAAACCCAGAATTATGATGATTTGAACAGAAAAAGATAAATGTGTAAACCTAGAATTCATATGGGTTTAAACGGATGGATAAATATGGAAGCGATAATATTTAGCCATATTTATATGTTAAAATACAACTGTCATTGAGCAGTAAGTGCATTCTCAGTTATACTATCTAATAGACATAGACATTGTTTCTAGAGAACTTGTATATGAAAATAATTTAACCACATGCAGCATGGAACTATTGATAAGCTATAGATTGTAGGAGATTAAGGTTAGTTAAGACTTATTACGTGAGTAGCTCAAATTCTGGAGGCAAAAAAAAATGTTTAGGATAGAATAGCCATAAACAATAGATCCCATAAATTCTAGGGAATTGAAACTGAAGATCTTTAAACAACTATGCAGAAACCTTGGAATTAAGGTTGTGATGGTGCTACACTTGTTGGTTAGAAAGATAGATCCAAAACAACTATGAAAAACATTGGAATTAAGAAAATAATGGTAATATATTTGTTGGTTCAAAAATTCCACCCAAAAACATAATGGGATGGATCCTAAAGTATCATATCAAAATTGCTCACATCGCATTGCACAAAATGTTGTGTATGGAGAGGCTAGCTTTGGAGTACTTGGGCAAGGGGATTTATAGGTTTTTATGAAACCTAGTTTTGGAATATGTGGTGGATTATCTGTATTTTATTGTATCATTTTTCCCCTTTGTTGTATACTAACACAGTGGGCATTTTATGATGGCATATATCCTCAACATTGTGGAATATTTCGGGGTAATTCTTGCATTAGATCTGATTGAAAAGCAAGTAGTGTGAGGCTTGCCCATTCGATATATAGTATATAAACAACACTCATATCTTAGAAGTCTTTCAAAATTTGTGCTTCCCACTCCCATTATTTTCTCCCAACAATATTGAACTTAGTATGCATACTAACTATTGTTATTGGCATTGCACACACTTTACATCCACATGCCCAAAGTTCATTTCTACTAGTGAGCATTGTAGATATGCAATTTTCGACATCTAATGTACTTTTTCAACTCAAATCTAAGCATCCAGATATTACATATTGAAAAATCTCTACTCTTTTCTTCTTTAGTTGTTTTCTGCATAAATTTCCCTGTCTAACACATATATATATTACATTTAGAAACTTAATACAAACATGTTATACAATCTAAATGTCTATCGAAAATGATCAAATACAACTTCTTAGTCTATCTTTAAACCTTGGCCAGACATAACCTTTCCAAATAAAGGAGATTATTTTTTGTTTCACCATTTCATATTTTATGGTGCTTTGCACCATATACAATTTTATTATAATAATAATAATAAATGTTTTTTTTGCACCATTTTTTATTTTATGGTGCTTTACACTATATACAATTTATTATTATAATAATAATTTTGATACTTTTAAGATAAATTTTTAATTTTTGTAAAATTGGTTTTGATGCTTTGCATCACACTATCTTGATCCATGTTAGATTTTTTTTTGGTGGTTTGCGCCATACACCACGGAATGCCACATATGCATTTAACACCAAATTTAACAGTTTTTACTAACTCCACATTTGCACCAAAAATCATAGCACCACTTGTGGATCTGCATATTATCACCAATTTTGCAACACTATTTGAAAAGTGGAGACTTCTCAAATCCTTTAAAAATAGTGGTGCTAATGTGAGGCTAAATGACCCTTCTTGTTATAGTGTTAATGGAAAATACCATTGCAGTAGTTCAAGAGGTAGGAGGTGTTAGTCATCAGCAATTTTTACCTATGTTGACAGGAAAATTTGTCCAGTCAACAGCAGGGGATCTTCCCGGTAAAAGGTCCCAATTAGACCTTGAATCGTTTGGAATAGGGATCCCATCTAGGGTGTGGGTCCGGCTACCGCTGATTTCTCCTTTCTTTGGGTCTCGCTTAAACTCTATAAAATAGTGGATACACACCTAATCAAATGATACAAGACATATGATTGATGCATTAAATGTACATGCAACACTATGAGTAGCAAGAGGAAATAATAAAGCATGAAGACCGAAGGAAGTGTTGTTAACAACACTTCATTAGGGTCATGCTTGTAAACTGTTCTGACCACAAAGGAAACAATTCCTCATGGCAAGAACACCCTTCACTTCCTAAAAGTTTTAAATGGTAACACAAATGCTAATAAACAAAGCCATCAGCGTTTGTTAAGAAAGTGAAATGAACTCAACCACTATTAACATACTCAGCAAACTGTTATGCAAATTGTGATATGAATTAAAGATATAGTTCCCTTAATCTAAAGACGTTCAGAAACTGAAAACATAATACTCAATAGCGCTCATACATATGACAACACCAAATCCACAAAGGGATTTTTCAAAATGCTTGTATTCATGCTTAAATTTATAATCCTCTAGAATTACAATATATTCAGCTCGAGTCCCAAACAAAAAAGCTCCTCTTTTACAAGCTCCCGAAGGAGTATTTATAATACAAAACCTACCCCTTGGGCTTCCTTGACTTTTCATCTTCCTGACCGTTGGGTTTCGTTGCAACCCGCCCGTTCGCGACCTTGCGAATCGGTCGCCGGGTCGCCGGGTCGCACCGTGTCGGACATTTAATAGGGATGCGACTTAGCGACCGGTGACCTTTGCGACTTGCGACCTTTGCAAATATAACTTGCGACCCGCCGTCACCGCTGGGTCGCGTAGTCGAGCGTTTGGCATGGAACGACTCACGACCTTGGCACTGTAACAACTGTATTCCGGCCACCTTCTGTTACTTTCCGTTGAGATAGCCTTAGCTCCCGCCTCATGAACTAGCATTTTCTCGGGGTAAGCGACAAAATTCCTTGTCTCGGGTCATCATCATAATCTCCTCATGTTACCTCGCGTGTAAGAAGGATTAGCTATTAGCCTCACCCACATAACATGTTTTATGTGTGCTAAAGAAAAGAAAGACACAAAAGAAGACGCAGATGCATAAGGAGCATATTGACAAATAACATCAAGGGGTTTTAATGATTATCTTGGACCCCTGTGTAGTCCTATTCTGTAGGTGATATATGCTTTGAGAAAAGAGGCCATTCCAAAGCGGGGTCACATGGTCGGAGCTTTCATGGGTCGCAACCTCTAGTGGACATATCATTCTGCGACCTTGCGACCTTGGAGGGGTCGCACAGTCGCATGGTCGCATTTTCCGTCCAGCAGCGTGCATCGCGACTCAACGACCTGGAGGGGTCGCGCGACTTGATCTCTACGTGGGTCGCAATCTCAAAGGGGTTACAGGTCGCAAATATCATCAAGTCGTAACCGCACTAGCCACACAGATTTGCGACCCAACGACCTAGGTATACAACCGCGACTCACTAAAGGGCTCACGGGAACAATTTAAAGGTGCCTGATGTCAGTTTACCGATGTGTCGCGACTGAGACTGTGGAAGACCGTAAACCTCATCAGGGGTCGCATAGTCGCAACTCTGGGTAGGTCGCATGCTGTTCGCTTTGGATGTGTTGTGACTCAACGACTGAGGAAAACTGCGACCTCACTTACGATCCTACGCCAGTCATACCCAAATACTTTGTATCTGCGTTGTAGTTTGTTTTAAGGTGGTGTAACAACATAGTGGTTCCTTTAATGGTAGGCGTGGCCTTCATGTATGGACATGTCCCTCTATTATGTGATATGCTCGCCGTTGGAGGAAGGAGCGAGTGTTGATAGACCACGGGCAGGGTCGATTAGGCATTTCCACGAAATTCTTCCCCTCCTGGTTCCAACACGTTGTCCATTATTGCAACAGTTTTCTTCATTTTAGACAGTCAGCTCATCATCGTAGTACACTCAGATGGCAACCTTGTCCGTGGAGTCCAAGGTCATGGGTGTTGCAGGACTTCTTCGATAGGCTCACTGTTCGAATGGAGGATGATTTAATTCATATGCTACGACAGCTGCTGAGCCTTTTACGGCTTGCTGATAAATTTTAACACATCCTCAACTGATATATCTTGAAGGCCACCATTTTCTTTGACATTCGAGAGTGCTTGGAAACTCTGTGGAAGAGAACGCTGTGAAGAGGCCCCTCCTGATGTGGAGCGTATGTGTCGTCCAAGTTCAATAACGTAGAATGACAGATCGTGCACCAATTTTATGTAGCGAAACTGTCATGGAGAAAACCCCATGTGAGAAGATGTCTGGTAAAAGACAAAGCCATGAGGAAAAGGCCTGAGGAGACCAAACTGTCATAATGAGGAATCAGAGATTAGATATCAACGTTGTGCTCATTCAAATGAGCGTTTTGATTTTCCCCTGCAAACCTATGATAATGAGAACGCTATTACAGCGAAACCTATGCGCATGAAATTCGTGATGGAACTATATTGCCACTTTTCTTTGTCGTCACAGCTAAATCCATGCACATACGTTCAGGATGGAATCATATACCACTTTTCATGTTGTCACAGCTAAATCCACGCTGGATAATGGCAAACATTGGTGCCTCCACCGAAAAATTTATTTAGTGATAACGGACGGTTACTAAATATCATCAATGCATTCTGGGGAGGCGCTGAACACAACGCTCGGCATTGGGAAACTTTCTCCATCAACGAGCCATTCCATATTTGAAAACAAGCGAAGGGTCGGAAATAGTTGGTAAGAGTGCAATTGGTGCCGACAAGGATGTAGAACCCGCTCCCTCATTTGGATCGTTTCCATTTCTCTTGGTGGCAAGTTTATAATATAAGAAGCGTGTCTGAAGCAGAAAAATGATCAGAAACACATGATTTCAAGACTAAGGTCTTGTTACATTCTCCATCCGAGATATCTGGATATAATTTCGCCACAGTCGTATTTGAGCCATTTGTAATGCATTTATAGTTTGTTCCACCCTCTAATATGGCTTTGAAACCATATGGTCCCTGCACTGCTTAAAACGTGGTTACCAATTGTCGTTTATAAGTTCAGTTAATTTTGAGCCAATCAAAATGTTGCCATGGAGATTTTGAGCCAATGGAAACGTGCATGCCCATTTGCACGTGTCCACGTAGTTTTGCTGTTATTGCCATCGTGGCCTTGTTATACCCTCTCGCTCGTATTTCAAACATCGTTTGACCACTCAATATATACTCCAGAATTTTTATTATTAAATGCGACCACCATGCATGGAAGCGTTCGCGCCCATATGTAGTTTTGTTCCATATTTTAATGGTGAGGTTTGACTGATATATATATATATATATATATATATATATATATATATATATACGTCTGCTCCAAAAATTTAGCATAGGATGAAAACTCACCATCAAAACCTTTGCGCCCATTTGTATAGTTCTGATCCACCCTCTAATATGGCTTTAAAACCATATGGTTGCGCCTTGGTTTAATTATATGATACTTAAAACCATAGCCTTAGTCTATTGACTTGCACCCACCGTGTAGCTTAGGTTTAACCAAGATTGCTTTCCAAAGGTGCATTTAGATTTTTTGAAATTGTGCCAAAACTTTCCAATGCACCCATTACCTGAACCATCAAACGTAACAAGCGTACTTGATGGGTGATGATGAAACTAAAAGACGTGTCAGATTTAAAGCGACGAACTCTATAGTTCATCGTTATTCCTGAAAATAATTGAGGCCCGTAAACTTGGAGAAACTGGATCATACTCCTAGATCACTCCTACTTTGTCGATGTAAGTCCATTATCACTAAATTGACAGTGATGACCTTTCCAATGCTTATTTTGTCTCCTTCTCAAATAGCAGCATTGTGATTTTTTCTTGATCAACACCCCCATCAAAATGCAGCTTCCTGGTAATTGTGTCATCATCATTTTCATCTTCAAACAATCTCATCCTCAAGGTCGTCAAGAGTTGATAGAGCAACACCATGATGAGTAAGGATGTCATCCTCTCCATCTGATAAAGTGTATTTGTCCTTCTTAAGCATCCGTGACTGTCGCTTACTCTGGAATCTGAAGATAGCTTTATTTGCATCTTCAAGAACGTCATCATTTTCCCTAGACCGCGTGTCCAAGAAAACATTAGCTTTGCCACTTTGTTTGTATTCTTGTAAGAGAGTCTTCTTCCTCGTGATTGACAACTTCCCTAACCATTGTGCTCTTGTTAGTTGGGTTCCAATCTCTTCCTCCCAACGTGATAGTGATATCTTTGGTATATCATCTGTGGGATCGCCTACACATAACATTATAACACTAATTAGTTTACAGTTACATTTTAGAGAACGGTGCCCCCCAAATAATAAATGTTAGACTATGAGCTCAATGAAGTGCTAAAATAGAGTGCCTAGACAAACCATGATGCAAGCGCTCTTAATGTAAATACACACAAGTTTCCATTAGAATGTATGCATGGCGATCCTTCGCACATGGCGTGATTGCAACAACAACATCTGATTATGATGGTGAGACAACTCATGAGGGGTTGGGGATAGGTCGCTGGGATGTCATTGACTGTAGGTTCGGTGGAAGACCTTAACGCCTAAGCAAGCAGAGGGGGACCCGAAATTTTAAATATGCCAAAAATTTTGGGTGCTGTTGTAGCAAAGCTGCATTCCTCCGTTGATGACTAAATGCTTATCCATATTTCTAGGAGGTGTTAGTCATCAGCAATTTTTACCTGTTTAGATGACTAAATGCTTATCCTAGATTTCTAGAAACAAAATTCAAGAATCTCGTGAGTTCTAGAAATCTCACTACCTTCATTACCCTTAGGATGAATTTTTACTGTTCTACTATTCTACCAAGGCATGGCCAATCTCTCACTCCCAAAAGACCAAAATCATGGAATTATATCCCTCATTATCATTAGGTTGGCCACCTCTAACTTTACCACTCTATTTCTGATTGCCTAAGCCTTCTATTTTTACACCTTGGTTTTCCAGGTAGCCTAAACCTTTTCCCCTATTCACCAAGTGCCTCAAGCAGTGGTGATTTTAAACTCCCCTTCTGGGCTCTTTAGATAAATCAAAGATTTCAGTTTCTAGGATTACAATGCATAAAGGTTTGTCAAAACCCTGTTTTCACCTCCAAACCCTAATTCAAGTTTTCAGTCAAACACTTAGTCCAAAGGACATCCCAATAGGTCATGTAGGGTCTCCTAGGTTATGCATTTCTTTGGTTTCCTAAACTCACTATTTTTACATGTGCCCAAAGGTGAAATCAAATGAAAAATAAGGTGAGCTCATGATTGTCCAAAGGGTATAAAAAGCCTTCAAAAGGACCTCCTTGATCAAAGCATTGAGTCTGCAAAAAGACACTTTCCTACCTTTAAGCATTTCTGCAGGAATGCTTTATAATGGTTATCAGCAGAAGAAAGGCAGGGTAAGAAGCTAAAAATCCTCAAGGATATCCATAGCAGAAGAGAAGCAACATGCCTAATTTCACAAAGAGAATCATGGTTTCATGACTAATTGGCTATAAGGTGCTACCCAGCAAAGAGCCCATACAAATGATCATGAATACAGAGGTACATAAGCACAAATATGCATAAATTAAAGATTCATTGAAGCAAAAAATGAAAGTGAGAGACATCCTTGATGAAAGCAGGAAAACATTAAAAAATGATGTCAAGGAATGACCTATAAGTCTTATTTAGGCACACTATTTCACTATACCAAAAGAATAGATTGAGAAAATTATTAGTGTGAAAGAGACAAAACTCTCCAGTGCAGTCAATATCCATCAAAATGGTCAAATGAAAGAGATCATAGGTTCAAAGTTTCGAAATGGAGAAACCAAGTAAATCATCATTTTGCTAAGTAAGTGACTAAAACTCCCAAAATTCCAAAGAATGACAAGGAAAACAAAAACAATTTATTATGGCACCTGCAATAAACAGAAGTGGCGAAAGGAAAAAAGGTGTTTTTGGAAACATCCAGCAAAGGTAATTTCTTGCTTAAATCACCTCTTGCACAAGAGAAAAAGAAATATGAGTAAGGGTAAAAATACCAAAAGTAAACATTAGTCAAGGTGGGTTTTCATTTTTAATTTCTCAAAGGGTATAAAAAGCCTAAAGCCATCTTCACTCAACATCATTTCTTCATATGCAAAAAGAGTGGAGGAGTTTCAGGGTTTTCAAGTCTCTGGAAAAGTTTTCAGCCAGAAAATATTGCATTGTGCTTCTGTGAAGTTGCGCTACGCACATGTACATGTTGCCGGCGTATTTTCCAAATAGGCGCTACACACCTGTAGCACAACGCTGCACACAGGGCCATCACCTGACATCTCGTGTAGAGGCGGCCAAATTGATATGCTCTTGTGTGTGCATTCTCCGCCTGGAGGAACCAACACCCTACTATGCTATGCACCCAGGCGTGCAGAGCTTTCCCGACACCTCGTGCAAGAGAAACTGACATCTCCTCAGCTACGCCCTTGGCAATTCAAAGCTAGCCCAAGAACCTGTGCAAGGTCTGCCGCGCTATGCACCTGGGCATGCAAGGGGACTCGAATGCTCATTCAGACCTCGCCTATGTTGTGCTCCTACTGTTTGTTCAAGGTTGCCCGACAGGACGTGCAGAAGGTGCTCGACTGACCCGTGTTGCATTCCTATGCACTTTTCTTCGGCTGTGACGACTGTTTTGAAGGTATTTTATTTTTCCCTATCTTTTCATACTGTCTAAAGATGAAATATAGAGAAAGGTGAAGGGTGAGCTTAAAGAGAATTTGAAAAAACCTTACAAGGAGAAGGGTTAGGTCCCCATGTTTACAAACATCGTTGATTCAAAGGGCACCCATCCACCTACATACTAAGAACACAGTGAGGCCCAAATTCATTTTCTTCACTCATCCTTCCCCTTCATTTTCATTCACCACCTATCTCATTCTCATTAACCCCTCATTTACCCTCTCTATATCATCTCCCAAGGAGATCAAAGTTTGTTTTCAAAGGCAAAAGTAAAGGACAAAATGCCTAAAGAAGGCATTGTTGATAGTGGCGAAAGAGGCCAAAGGCCTAAAGAACAACAAATGAAGGGTGGCAAAGAAAATAGGTTTGAGCCTGTAAAAGACCAAAGAACTGACAACCTCTCCTATTATTATTTCATATTTCCAAGAGGTAGGATGTTATGAGTTCTGTGAGAAAGTGCAGAGATTCCAAAGTCACCCTGAGTTGACCAAATTTTTTATCCTTAACCTCCATGACCACCAAATACATCTAGCTGGAGTGAATTTTGAGCTGACCACCAATGAAATATCTATGGCCACTGGAATACCTTGCATGGGAGAAAAATGGTTCAAACAGGTGTATCTGGACCTAAGCCATTATCAACCCTTTTTGAAACCAAGTTTCCAAGCTGATTGCAAAAATATTTTCCCCTTTTCTCATTTGTTGGAAATATATGCTCCTTTAATGAAAAACATTATGAAATACTTCACCTATGAGGGTAGGTTTTCCAAAATCTATTCCTACCACATAAGACTACTTATGCATTTTCCTAGGGCCAAACTGCTAAATTTTCCCTACTACCTTTATAAAAGTATTGATAATATGTCATCCATTGTATGAAGGATACATCCTTCACAACAAATGCAAAGTCTTTTCCACCATTCTCTCATCAAAATTATTGTCTTACACCAATTAGAGCAACAAGGCATCCCATGGGAAGTTTTCGTCGCTCATGGTGTTTTCACAAATCCACAGCCTCTTCCTCTGCAAAGTTTACCCTCAACATCCCATCCACCTTCCTCCACTCCTCCATCACCCTCCACTGACCATGATTCATCCTATTCACATCAATCCTCTCCCCAAAAAAACCTCCCTCTTTCAACTTCTCCTAAGAATTCAGAACATGAGGAAAGAAGTGGCAAAGAGGAAGAAAACAGTGACAAAGAGGAACATGGTAGTCAATAAGAAAATGATAATCAAGAGGAAGAAACAAGTGATGAGAAAGAGGAAAATTAATAAAGTGATGAGAAAGAGGACAAATAAGAAAGTGTTTATGAACAAGAAAGTGGTGACAAAAGCAGTGAACTAAAAGGTGAACAAGGAGACAAAGGCAGTGAGCTAGATGAAGATGAGGAAATCAATGATAGGCGAGGGAGAGAGGCAGATTTTGATGAGAAAATTAGAGAAGGTAAAGAAGAAAATAGTGAGCCTAATAGCAGTGAAAAATATAAAAATTGCAGTCAAGAAGAGATGGAGTTTGAAGGAAATTGCAGTGGGAAAAATAGTGAATGCAGTGAGCCAAGTATTGAGGGAGAAACAGATGAAGAACAAATAGAAAATGACAATCATGGTGAAGAAGGATATGACATGGTAGAAAATGAATAAGATCATGACCGTGCTCAAGAACAAAGCAGTGATAATGAAGAAACAGATTCTGAAGGAAAAGATAGTAGACATAGAAAAGATGAAGAAAAAAATGAAGATGCAGAGACGGAGGTGGAGTTTGAAAGTGAAGACAGTGGGCCAAATAATGAAGACATTTGGCCAAATAGTGAAGCTAATGGCAGTAATAATGGAGAAAACCTAATGACTGATATCCCTATCAAAAGTGACAGTAGTGATCCCATGACCTCAAAGGGTAGCCAAGAGGATGAAAATGCACCAAGCAGTGATGATGACACCTCTAACCATGACAACAAATAAAATGACAATGAAAATGATGATGTTATAAACATGGAGGATGACAATGTAGAGGACATGGAAGAAGATGACAATGGCGAAGATCAAGGTAGTGATACTAGCATTGGAGAAAATGAAAATGACTCTCAAGAAAGCAGTCTTGATATCACCAAAGATGAAATGAAACATGTTAAATCTTGTACTCTCACTTACCAAAGAGGATCAAGGCAAGTTTTTTCTTCCTCTAAGAGGCAACGGACCTTGTCATCTACTTCAGCTCAACCACCAGACAAAAGTAAGAAAAAATTGGAAGAATAAGAGGAAGGTCATGAAAAATAAAGAGAGTTTCAACTTATTCACATAAACAGTGATGATGAGAATGAAACAATAATTTCAAAATCCCTCCTCCAAGACAGGATTGCACAAATCAAGGACTTGGAAGCTAAATTAGAAAGAGCAAAGGATGTCATTCACTTCTATCAGATGCAAAACAAGCAAATGAGTGCCCAATAGGCCATCCATGAAACAAGAGCACTCAGGTACCGGAAAGACACTCAAAGGGCACAAGTGAAGTTCAAAGAGTTCATGGGCACTTATGAGGAGAGTAGTGATGAGGAAGGTAAACCTAGAAGGAGTCCTGGAACTATGGGTCTAAAGAAAGTATTGGAAAAGTAGAGGGAAGAAGAATCAACCCAAACAAAACAAATTTCTCTCCAGGAACTCCTTGCACTATAAATTTAACACGATAGGGAATCATGGCTTGAGAGGGCTAACATACACCTTGAGGCCAAGCTAGAGAAGGCAAATAAAGACTTGGATTTACAAAGAAGAATGACCAAGCATTATCCCCAAAGAAACCAATTTGTAAGGGCAAAACTCAAAAAGGCCCAAATTGAGATCCAAGCACTAAAAAGGGAAAAAAGCCAGGCTAACCTTAGTGTTTTGTCTCAAGATTCTCTACAGGTCTCCCAAGACCCATGAGGCATACTTCGACCAAATTTGGGATATTTTTTACAAGATTTTATTTTTTGCAAATTTTGAGGCTAGGAACATGACACACCTGGTGCTACGCTCTTTTTTAGAGCATCTTCAAGACGAAAGGCTTGTATTTTTGGGTTCCTCATAACTCATATAACATGCTTAGAATGTTTCAACTCAATTGGAGTTGTTTTGGTCCCCCAAAAGGGTAAAAAACACCCACTTTTTCATCATTCTACCTACTTTTCAGGACATGTGCTGCACTCCTACCAATATTCAAATTTTCACCTTTTGGACAGGTTTTGGAGGTCAGATTGGAAAACCAAGGATAGATATGGAAATTAGACTTCAAGGGCTTTCCCATGAGCTATCCCGGAGCCTTTTCTGACATCAGGAAGGCCTTCAAAACATTGTTGTACGAACACCCATTTTTCCTGTTCTTGTGTTGCGCTCCTAACATAAAATTTCATTTCAAAACACAGTGCTGCACTCCTATTGTTAAAAAGTCAAAATGTGCATTTGGAAAGTTTTAGGAGGCTTGTCAGAGCCTAAAGGTCAATTTCTTTGCTATAAATGGCCAAAAAGATATTTATTTTAGATATTTTGTACCTTGGGCCTTGCAAGGCCTCAAGGACAATAGAGATACTTCTGTTTAGCCAATGGACTTCTAAAAACTCTATTGGGTTTTTCTCGTCATTTCTTGTTATATAGAGCATGAGGATTCATTGTAATGAGAGGGATTTTGATGTGTTTGAGAGAAATACATGGTTTTTGGAAGTTGAAGAGCAATTTGGTGTTGTGGAGCTTATGAATGATTTTCCTTGATTGATGTTGATAAAGGCTTACTTGCAGGATCCCTGAGTTTAGTTAATGGTGATGTATCTCTTATTTGTTCAGGTTTTCTAGTTGATCATATGTACATATTTCTATATTGTAATAGCTCAAAAGAGTATAGGATGAGAAATGTTTTTTGAGGCACCTCACTCCTCCTGTTTGCCTATTGTCTTTATGTTTTCTTATGTTGGTTAGATTAAGGAATTCTTAGTTGCTCCTTAGGCCCACCTAAGCTTGTCTATTTCATTATTGGATTAATATGGTAGTTTACAAATATGATTCACGGTAAGCCTTGCTTGTTTGATGCTATCTAAACTTTTTCTTGAAATCTCTCTTTAATATATTGATGGTTAGGTTAAGCGAAAGAGGTCTTGTTTCGATCTTACCCTTTGTATATGTTTATCATTTTGCCTCAAAGTTCTTTATATTTGAATGAATGATTTTTAGGAGTTCCCTCTTCATTTATTAATTCTATTTGTCTCTTATATATATGTTTTCAAATCTTGAAAGTAAAATCATTGAAGTTAGATAAGTTTGCTTGCTTCCTTGTTCCACTGGATTTTTTATCCTGAATGTTTATTTGTTTAAAAGTATTGTCATTGAGTAAATGACGTGCCCTATCTCATGATTAGTATCTTTTTCTTATCAATATTCAAGATCTTCTTGTTCATAGGTATTTGACAAATGATTCTTAACTTCCCTTTGCCCTACCTTGTTTCCCCAAAACTTCATGTACATCTCACCTCACACATAAACTTAAAGATCCATTGACTACACTAGATTGGCCCTGTGATGTACCCCGATTAACTATTGAGATATCAATGACTTCATAGACTCCACAGCCCAATTTTTGACAACCTCTCATTCCACTTATCCTACTCAATCATCTTACCTCAACCAAACAAACAAAGAAACCCTACACTTAACAGGTAGCCAAAAATAAACCATCTAAAGCGAACAAGTTTATATCCTTCACACATAATAGAGAGAGCCATCTCTAATTCCATGAAGGCTAGGTCCTAGGACTCCAAAGACTGGTTTGATGTTACCATGTGCATTTGGTCTACCAATCTGCTAAATCACGGGACCCTAACAGGAGGTGCTCAAAGGAAGCTTCCATATTGGCTAATATGCACAGAGACATTCACAAACTTCAGGTACATCACCAGAATGTACGTCTTGGTTGCATGGAATGTCAAATCAAAAAAATGCATCAAGTAGATATGTCTAGATCAAGTGCCAAGGATCTGGCACAAAATGAATCTTCAGATGAGTAATTCCAGAAGTCTAGTGTTTTTTGTTGTAACATTAAGTAAGACGGAGACTATCCCTTTTTCACCAGTCCATCCATACTTACTCGACTGTCAAATGTGTGTTGTTCAAGGCCTTGCTCAGTTTACATGAAAGGAAAGGAAACCTCAGTGTGGTCTCAGTTTTGCAAGAAATTAAAAAGGAAATTTAGGATATTAGAGTATCTTAGTACCATGCTACAACTTGAATTGGAATAACTGAACAACAACTTCAATATATGCATCAAGTTGACATGTTGGGCTCTACTTCAAAAGACCCAGTTCCTATTGAATCTGTGATTTTCTAGGTTTCCAATGAATTTTGCGACTAGCTTTTACTGTTTCTAGTTATACTTTGAAAAACATAGTAAAATGGATATAACGGCTAACAAATGGAAGAAACTGTTTCAATAGTGGATGGCATTTAACGCTTTTAGGTGGCCACTGGATGGCGTTTAACACTTTAAGGTGGCCAACAAACTTGATTTCCTTCAGGAAAGTTGAGGCTACCAAATTTTTATATATTTCAACTAGTTCTCTTTTTTTTAAATAAAAAATGGTAAAGTATTACGAAATTTACCAAAAACAAAAAAACAACAACAACAAATATTTACTTTCTTAATAGTATGTGAGAAAATACAGTAGATAATATACCTTATAAAGTATTCAGAGACAGAATCAAATTGTTTGAAATATCCTACCATTATCTCCAAGCCCACCCACCAAAAACTGGAATTGATATATAGTGGCCCAAAATAATGGAATAGAGAAAAACTCGAAATGCACACCTTGAAGTGAACTGGTTCTCACGTTTCATACAAACAAGTAACACAAATGAATTGCCCATTAAATATATATATATATATCTATATACTTGTCGCGCAAGAAGTTATTTGTTTCCCAATGACGACATCCAAATATCTATAGTGATCTGTTGTAACCATATCTTACCCCTTGCTATTGCCATTGAAATACTAACTCAGACCGGCGTTCTTGGTGTGGTTTTTCAGATTGTAATTTATTTTTAAAGATAATCCGACATCTAAATATCTATAGTGATCTGTTGTAACCATATCTTTCCCCTTGCTATTGCCGCTGAAAAACTAACTCAGACAGGCGTTCTTGGCGTGATTTTTCATATTTTTGTTCCATCCTGATTTTTGTGACACTTCACGTGGAAAAACGGAGATTTTCAGATTGTAATTTATTTTTAAGTTAATGTAGTTGGAAGGTAAAAATATTATGAAATTGTAGAGTCTAAAAAGGGTTTATATATATATATATATATATATATATATATATATATTTAAAAATGGTATTTAAAAATATAAGGATAAACTGAATGAATAGAAGATTTGGGAAGATCATCTTGTTAAAAATAGAGCCCACTTCTAAATCCATGCTCGTAACTAAATTTCAGAATTGGAAATCAATTACAGAATTTCAAAAAACTTTTTAATAACACAAATACTCAAATTGTTTTATTTATAAACTTTTGGAACTCAATAAATTTAATTACATTCAAAGTAATGATTTACCAAAAATTATTCATTTTTAAAGCACAAAATTGTAATAAAAAAAATCTAAATCTTACATTCAAGCTATAAAGTTTTAAAATAGTAATCATGATTTTCATAATTTTACATACCAATATTTCTCAAACTATTTGCAAACTATGCGAACTTTTGTTTTTGTTATAAGCTTAAACCAAAAAAATTTCATATTAGCTTAATTTAGGAAACAAAACATAAGTTCTTCATGATAGTTTAATTGGGAAAAAAATAAAAGTTGAACCCTCTCTTTAATTTGGTTCTATAACTCGATAACACAAACATATTGTAGACTTTGCACATTCAGTGTTTTTAACTTAAGTTCAAAGGTTAAGATTTATCTCTAAGTTAGCTATGTTATTTTAATTAATTAAAGAAAATCTCATATTGGTATGTCATATTGATATGTTATGGTATTGGGCCATGGTATTGTAACAAAAACTATTTACAAGTTAAGAAGTTTCATGGTAAAGTGGGTTGAATTAATTATAATATGCATTTACTAACAATTTAATTTAGGCCTTAGTCTAAATTATAAACAAAATGACATTTTTTCACAATGGTAATTTCAACTAAAATCTTGGAAAGCTATTTAAAAACTTGATTTTAAGTTGCTTAACATGTAGAATTCGAGTGTCTGAGGTTTTTTTAGGTGCTTAATCCATTTATGTATTCAAAAATGTATTTTAAACAACAAAAAATCATAATCTCACTTGAAATTATATCTTCAAATTCTCTTGAAAAGGGCTATTTTATCGATAAGTTAAACTAAACATTTAATTTATATAACTCCACTTGTTTTAAAAATTATTTTGAAACAATAATAAATTATTATTATTTTAAGATTTCAAATAAATAATATATTCATTCAGATTTGATTTAATCTTAAAAATATAATTTGTTCAAAAATATTAATATACTCACCATTAAAAACTTTTTATTATAATTTTTAATCCTTCATACAAGGTGGATACATGGAATTCTTAAAATTATTAAGCGTAAAACTTGACTATTTATCTGGCTTCATGTATGGTAAAACTTGACAATTTATTTAAGCATCATATAAAATGTATTCATACCGTTCTTTTATTTAATAAAAATTGTCTTTAAATTGAGTAGCAGTGTTTCTGAAGTTGAAGCTTCAGCGAAAATATTTAACTTTCAGTTAAAGATTCACTTTAATGCCTAGAATTTTAATCATAAAATTTTATACTTGAGAATTTAAATTTATTTTGATATAACTTAAATTATTTTATTAAAAACAAAAACTACATCTCAAATACTGAAAAACCACCTATTCATAATAAATCATTTTTCATACAAACATAAAACAATTTAAATGTACGAATGATATAAGTTGCATTTATACTACTACTTTTTACTTAATAAAAATTGCTTTTATGTTTAGTACACATTTGATCAAAAGTTAAAATTTAATATTGGGAATTTTAGTAATAAATTTTTGTAAAAAAATTTATTTTTAAATATTTCAAATTATTTTCCAGAAAACAATTTTCTTCATAGAAAAAAATATATATTTTAAAATAACTTAAATTATTTTCCAAACAAAAACTCTCTTCACAGGGAGAAAACAATTTCCATATCGATATGAAGGGAGAACATCATAATAAATAACCCTATAATAAACCAAATACTTACCACCAAAATAATACACCACGTAACTCCCATTTATATCAAGATTTCTGTTGAGATTTCTTTTAATTAAATTTGGAGAAAATCTCATGAATATGACAACAATAGGATTTGTTGCTAAATTGACTCCATCTAATCCTGATGTGGAGTTATTGCATCCTATTTTGTTGTGATTGAATTTATGATTTAGTTTCTACTCCCAGCTATAAAATGTAAGCCCATAGAGGCAAGTGAGCATGAGGAATGTGAGGTGAGTGGATGGGATGTGCAGATGAAAAAATTTGCTGTTGAATGACATTGTCGATGTCTCTGTTTGGTGGACGTAGCCCAGATTGTTTGGGTGAACCATGTTAAATCTGTTATCTCTCTATTTCTGTTGTGTGTCTATGTGTTTTATTTATTGTTTTCCACTGTGAATTGCTCTACAATTGGTATCTAAGCGCTAATGAGAACGCAGGCCGTTTGATTGTTGTGTGTGTTTGCGTTAACTGCTTTTAAAAATGGCGCTATGTCGAAGACGAGATCACATGAGACGCTGATATTATTTTTTGATCTGAGTACTTGGACCGTGGACGTGTGAGCGCAGATCTCGGTGCAGTTTTATTGGTTATACATATTCTCATAATGCATTTGTAATGCGTGCTTAATCCCTACAATGCCTAAATCGATTTATGAAATATAATCGATTTATTTAAATATCAATATCGATTTGTTTAAAGTTTTTTGATATACTATGGGTGGAGAGTTGTCATCCGTGTGGAAGAGCTGTTGTTCAAATTGCATGAAGACTTGCGTTTAGACTGCAGATCAAGCCTACATAAAATCACCGGATGAATTCTTGTTGTGCCATTGTTTGGGATGTATTTAAAATATGTCAAGTGCGATATGTTTAATTCTTTGCAGTTATAACCTTTGAATCTATCTGTAACTTCTAAGTTGCAATAACTTACATTGCAATTAAGCTATATATATATATATATATATATATATATATATATATATATATATATATATATATTGATGTGCATAAATTCCAGTAACTAGAGCACATGAGGCCGTGAGCTGTAGGATTAAACAGCGCCCTATAGGTTTATGATCCGCGTTCGAAAGCTCTGTAAAAAGAGAGGCCATCTTGGAAATTGATATAAATAAAATTCAGCAGTGATGTTGATTCGCTGAAACAGTTTCAATTTGTAGGCGAAAATGGTATGGTTATAGTGAAGGCTAGAGACATAGTCTAAACTAAGGTATATGTCTGATGAAGAATGTGGTTGAATGTTTCGTGGAGGCTGGGTAAGTTATTTCTGCCACAATGAAATTGAGTGAAGTGCCATTTAAAAATCGATTTACATCTAAATGTTGTTTAAAATTGATTTTTTTTTTTTTGTTATGCCTTTTGCAAATGGATTTGTATATTAAAAATTCCATTTAAAGAAAAAAAATCGATTTGTATTGTATTCATTTAAAATCGATGTTTTATCAATCGATATTTAAATGGGGTATTATAAGGATTGTAATATAGATTTATTAAGGGCCTAAGGCATTTTTTTATCAAGGGAATTTTTTTATAGGCGAAGGGAATTTTTTATCAAAATTATTAATTTTGATTAAAAAAAAAAAAAAAAACTTCATTTATTAAGATTTGTGATTGGATATTTTTTGACACAAGCTACTCAAAATGTCAAAAACTCAAAGTGATCGATTTGAGATCGAGAAGTTAAATGGGAAAAACAACTTCGATATCTGGAAAGTGAAGATGCACGATCTACTCGTACAGCAAGGTGTGGCGAAGGTGCTTTCGGGAAAACCCAAACAACCTTTCGCCATGAATGATGACGAATGGAGTGACATGGATGACAAAGCACTGAGCGAAATTTGTTTGTGTTTGGAAGATGATGTTTTGTTTAACATCGTGTCAAAGAAAACTGCTGCTAGTTTGTGGAAAAAACTTGAAAAGTTGTACATGAAAAATCCTTAACGAATAGGATTCTTCTGAAGAGACAGTTGTACAGCTTGCACATGAAGGAAGGTACGAAAATAACTGATCATCTGAATACCTTTAATACTCTCTTGGTGTAGTTAGAAAGTATAGAAGTAAAATTTGAATTAGAAGATAAAGCTATAACTTTATTATGCTCGTTGTCCGAGTCATGGGATCATTTTGTTACTTCTATAAGTCTTAGTTCATCAGAAACCCTTGAATTTGATGATGTTGTTGGAGCTTTTTTATCTGAAAAAACAAGGAAAAGGTCAAATTCAGAAACCTCTACATCAGAAGAAACGATGGTCAGAGGTCTTTCTAAAGAAAGATGCTTCAGTAAGCAGAACAACTCACATTCAAAATCGAAAGGGAAGATGAGCAAGGTAAAGTGCTAGTTTTGTGACAAATTGGGACATTTGAAGAAGGACTCTTGGAAGAGGCAGCAAAAATCCAAAGGAGACTCTTCAATAGAGAAGAAAGAAGCAAACACGACAGATACATGTTCGGCATCCGTTTCAGGTATGAGTGATGAAGTGTTATCAGTTAGTTTGTCTAATCATGATCAACATTGGTTGTTAGATTCTGGTCAATCACATGTGCATTCATAGAGATTGGTTTAAATATTGTAAATCAATCAATGATGGAGTGGTTTACGTGGGAAATGATGTCTCATGTAATATTGTGGGAATTGGAAACATCCAGATTAAAATTTTTGATGGGGCAAGTAAAATTTTAACTGATGTAAGACGCGTGCCTGAACTCAGAAAAAACCTCATTTCTCTAGGAGTGCTAAACACAAATGGATATAAAACCCTTATTCAAGGTGGAGTAATGAAAGTTTATAAAGGAATTTTACTAGTAATGAAAGCAAAGAAGGTTGGAAATCTTTTTCAGTTAGAAGGAATAACAGAGTCAGATCATGTTTCTACAGTATTGGAAAATGACAGTAATTCTATTCGCCTATGGAATCAACGTTTGGGCCATATGAGTGAAAGAGGATTAAAAATTTTATCTGATCGTAAGTTACTCCTTGTTTAAAATCTTCTAAGTTATATTTCTGCAAACATTGTATTTTTGGGAAACAAAGAAAGTAGAAGTTTAAAACTGGAAAACATACTAGTAAGGGAATCCTTGATTATATCCATTCTGATGTTTGGGGTACATATCCTACAACCTCATATGGAGGATCATCATATTTTGTATCTTTTATTGATGATTTCTCTAGAAAAGTGTGGGTCTATATGTTAAAGAAAATTTTTTATGTATTCACAGTTTTCAAACAGTTTAGATCATTAGTAGAAAACATCACTTGAAGAACCATTAAATGTTTAAGAACTGACAATGGTGGTGAGTTTACTTCAAAGGTATTTGATAATTATTGCAAGGAAGCTGGGATCAAAAAACATTAAACTACTATATATACTCCTCAGCAAAATGGAGTTGTTGAACGCATGAACATGACTCTCTTAGAGAGAGAAAGAAGTATGCTTAGTAATTCCAATTTGCATAAGTAATTGTGGACAGAAGCAATTTCTACAGCTTGTTACTTGATAAATCGATCACCATAAACTACAGTAGGATGCAAAATTCTTCAAGAGGTATGGAAAGGTCATCCTTGTGATTATTCTAAACTGAACGTTTTTGGTTGTGATGCATATGCTCTAATTCCAAAACATCGGCGTTCTAAATTAGATCCTAAATCAAAAAGATATATCTTTGTTGGATATGGTGATGGGACTAAGCGATACAGGTTGTGGGATCCTACCACTGAGAGGATCATCATTAAGAGAGATGTTAAATTCAATGAATATTCACTTGATAATCAAAATGTAGATGATAAATTGAAGTAGGATAATGTACCTAAGTTTCAACATATTCAGTTTGAAACCAGTTCAAATACTAATGATAGTCCAGATGAACAAGTTTCAGATGTAGATCATGAACAAGTTTCAGATGCAGATCATGAACATGTTTCAGATGCAGATCATGAAGAAGTTCCTACAGATAATAATCAGCAAATTGTGCAAGAACCAGAAACATCTTTTAAGGAGCTCCATGAGAATCAGACGTCCTCCTAAAAGGTATGATGATTATGTTACTTCAATTGCTTTAACGATAATGATAATGAACCTTTGTGCTATCAGGAAGCTGTAAAAGGTTCTAACAGTAATAAGTGGAAAGAAGCTATGAAGGATGAGATGAAGGCATTAGACAAGAATGCCACATGGGATCTGGTGGAACTTCCTAAAGACAGAAAAGCTGTGGCATGTAAATGGGTTTACAAATTGAAAAGGGGTGTTGATGATACATAAGAAAGGTACAAAGCGAGGCTCGTCATAAAAGGTTTTTCTCAGAAAGAAGGAATTGAATTTCATGAGCTATTTTCACCAGTTGTTAAAATTTTTTCATTTCGGATTGTGTTAGCAATAGTTTCTTTACTTGATTTAGAATTACATCAACTAGATGTTAAAACTGCATTTTTACATGGAGATTTAGATGAGAATATTTACATGGAACAACTGGAAGGGTTTGTTCAAAATCGCAACAAGAAATTTGTCTACAGGCTCAATAAATCATTGTATGGTCTGAAGCAGTCGCCTCGGCAATGGTACAAGAAATTTGATTCTTTCATGATAAGTCAAAATTATATAAGAAGTGAATATGATCGTTGTGTTTACTCTAAGAAATTGAGTAATGGCATGTTCATTATCTTAGTGTTGTATGTTGAAGATATGCTTTTAGCAAGCAAAATCATTATAGAGATCAACAGGTTAAAGGCTCAGATGGCTAGGACGTTTGATATGAAAGATCTAGGAGTAGCAAGACAGATTTTGGGCATGGATATTTTCACTGACAGGAGCAATGGTAAGTTGTGGTTATCACAACAGAAGTATATTGAGAAAATACTCTTGAGGTTTGGTATGAACAATGTGAAGCCTGTTTCAGCCCCTTTAGCTTCCCATTTTAAGCTTTCTTCAAGTTTATGTCCTAACACAAATGAAGAAAAGGAATATATGTCTCGAATTCCATATGCCAATGTAGTAGGTTGTTTGATGTATGTGATGGTTTGTACTCGACCAGATATTTCACATGCAGTTGGGGTTGTCAGAAGGTATATGGAAAATCCAGGGAAAGAACACTGGTCAACAATGAAATGGGTGCTTCGGTATCTGAGAGGCACAAGTGATTACTGTATCACTTATAACAGAAGTATTGAATTTGTTTGTGGATATGTTGATTCCAATTTTGCAGGTGATTAGGATAAGAGAAGGTCAACTTCAGGATATGTCTTTACTCTTGCAGTTGGAGCTATAAGCTGGATGTCAAAGCTACAAAACATTGTTGATTTATCCACTACTGAAGCAGAATACATAGATGCTTCACATGCTTGCAAAGAAGCAGGTTGGTTGAAAGGTTTGTTTGGTGAGTTTGGTAGGTTGCAAGACAATATCAATTTATTTTGTGATAGTCAAAGTGAAATTCACTTGGCTAAAAATCCGGCCTATCACAGTAAATCAAAGCATATACCTATTAAGTACCATTTTTTAAGATAGGTTATCACTGAACGGGGAGTCTCTCTTGAAAAAGTGCATACAAAGGAAAACTGTGCAGACATGTTCGTGAAACCAGTTTTATTAGAGAAGCTACGATGGTGTCTGGTTTCTCTTGGCTTGCAGAAAAGATAAAAATAATAATGGAATAGGGTATCAGGCTAATTGTTGTCAAGGTGGAGATTTTTGAGATTTCTTTTAATTAAATTTGGAGAAAATCTCATGAATATGACAACAATAGGATTTGTTGCTAAATTGACTCCATCTAATCCTGATGTGGAGTTATTGCATCCTATTTTGTTGTGATTGAATTTATGATTTAGTTTCCACTCCCAGGTATAAAATGTAAGCCTGTAGAGGAAAATGAGCATGAGGAATGTGAGGTGAGTGGAAGAGATGTGCAGATGAAAAACTCTTTTGTTGTAATTCTCCTTTTTTTCTGAATAAGATTGTCGATGCCTTTGTTTGGTCGACATAGCCCAGATTGGTTGGGTGAACCACGTTAAATCTATTGTCTCTCTATTTCTGTTATGTGTCTGTGTCTTTTATTTATTGTTTTCCCCTGTGAATTTCTCTACAATTTCAATAGAGGAGTTGGAAGCACCTCCTCTAAACTCCTCTGGCACGAAGAAATCTTCAACTGGATAAATTGCCTAATTCGATTAAGCATCTAAATTTTTTGTGTCCAACTCTTTTATAGATATGGTTGAAAGATATTTATTTAAAATGATTTGCAACCAAATGTAACTACTTCCCAAAGGTCCTCAGAAAAGTGTTTCATAAATTTATTGATATCATCATACATGTACTGAATGACCAAACTTCATGCTTGTTTTTCGTTCCTAAATTATGTTAGATTTAAAAAATAATGTCAAACTAAAGGTAATTTTTTTTGTGGCCCAAAAGATTCCAACATAAATATAAACATTATGAGGGATATCTAGGCAAAGGTTTGCTTAGATTTTTTGTTTTATTTGGAATTATGTATTCCTCTACACCAAATTGGTTAATTTGTGTCCCCATTGTTCTTATTATTTACTCTGTAATCTATCTATTTATGTTGATATGGGTGACACTATAAATCTATAAGATTTTTTTGGAAATAACTCATACTGAGAACAAATGACTAGATAAAATAGAAATTGAGACCAACTCATGCTTAGAACAGATGACCAAGTTGTATGTTTTCCATGCTTAGGATAGTTTTTCGATGACCTTGTCGTTTGTTTTCCAAGGCCGGGTTAATGGTTGGCCTATGGGATATTCCAACAAAGTGAGTTTCGTGGTAAGAGATCCAATCTCAATTTCTCTGCTACAATAAAAATATATATTCTACTATGGGAGGCAATGAGAACCAGAAATTTTGATAGGTAATTAAATATTATTCATATGTCATTATGATCTTGTTCTCTTGATAAGAATAATTTGATATTCCATGTTATTCTAATTATACCAGGTTGGATAGTGACACATGCCCCTTTACAAAACTGTAACATGCCCCTTTACAAAACTGTATATTATGAAGTGTGAGGTGGGAGGCAACGAGGGCCAAAGATTTTGACAAGTAACTAAATATTATTGATATTTCATCTTGGTCTTGTTTTCTTGCTAAAAGTAATTTGATATGTCACAAATAAGATGGAAAAGTGTTGAAATTAATGATTGGTTGAATAATTTGTTGATAACAATTAGATATTGAATTATTGATACCAAAATAACTTTAATTTCAATTATTTGTTTATCTATAAAATTCAATATTTATAGATTTTAGTAATATTAAAATATTTTTCATTACTAAAAAATTATAATGTTATATTCAATTAGTATTTTTTATTTTAAATATGAAAAAAAATTATTAATAAAATTTCAAAATTAATTATTAATATTACAAAATTAAAATATAAAAAAAAAATACTCAAATTTATTTACCTATATATAATTTGAGTGGGTTTAATGGTTAAGAGCATGTGTTTTTTTTTAAAAGTCATATGTTCAAAACTAGAAGAGTAGAGTACGTCTCTGTTGTGACCTTAAAATTACATAATATTTAAAAAAAAAAAAATTAATAATTCAAAATTAAACTTTAAAAAACCATTGAATTAAATAATTATTTTATTATATAGCTAATAATATTTTTGAAATTTCATAATATGAAAATAATAATTAATTAATAGAACAATAAATATATATATATATAATAACCATAAGTGAGGCAGGGAATGGTCTACTACCTTTTGGTAAGGCAAGACTTAATAGTCGTGCATCTAGAAGAGAAATGAAATCGTTGTGCATAAGGAAGAGAAATGAAATAAGAACATGAGGCTAATGTGATTATGAGGGAACAAATACAGTAAATGAAATTGGTATTTTTTATTTTAAATTTGAAAACAATATTTTTTAAGATGAAATTGTAAATATTAATATTATAAAATTAGATTATAATAAAGTTAATAAATTTTATTTAAATATGGTAAAGAATTATTTTAAAAATTTAAAATTACAATTCGAATAGAGATGTCATAACTTATAACTAATATGATTGTGGTTAAAAAATAAAGATCAAAATGAAAAAAATGAAAAAAATGATTATGGTTAAAAAATAAAAGTAAAAATTATAAAATGTTTTTTTAATTGACAGTGAGCTTAGTTTTTAAGTGGTATTTGTTATGATGATTTTAAGTTGAATTTTTATTATAATTTTCTATAATTTTACTTAGATAAAATATGGATCTAGATTATTTTTGAAATTTTAATAAGTCTTAAACTATGATGGATTTATTCCATTATACTTTATAGAAATTTGGAGAGTATAGGCTAATACATTCAAATCATTCTTCATATCTATATTATATATCACACAATATTACATATTTACAAAAAAACCTAGCTTTATTACAGTCAAAATTTATATTAAATTATTTTTTTAAGTCAGATAAACTCCTTTGATGCCAAACTCTATACAATAGGAATTTTACGACTAGAAAACCCTTGTCTATGAAGCTACAAGTGAGTGGTATATATTTTGTAGTCACTGAGGAGTTACACCTGGCTTCATTCTCAAGGATCTCATTAACAGGAACTACCATTAATCACAACTTTTCTATGTTACCATAGAACCACTGGTGCTACATTAACACTACATATAACTCAAAAATATTTGGTCCTTTAACATGGGTCATCGTGGAAGAGAAATCCAACTTTAGGTTAAACCACAACTCAACCCAATATACTGGATTCATAGTTAGTACTATATGATATAGTGCTTTATTACATTATTTTAATAAGTAATTATTAGGTATTATTGTTTTACACTACTAGCTTGGGTACACTACAAAGATTGTCTTGGTCTCACAGACATAGATTTTGATGATGAGGAGGAAGGGATTCATACAAGTAGTCTAGTCTTTTTTCTGTCTCCCACCATGGGTAGTGCAACATCCAATTGTTGTGGTTGTTGTATTCTATATTGCATGTTTTGATTTTCTTTTATAAATAGGTAACTCATAGAACAATATAATAAATTTTAGACAAATTTTTCTAGTTGTTTAATCTAGTGATACATATTTTACTCTTAATCTTTCTATTCATTATATTTTATGATTTACATCTTGAGTTATTGGCATTGACCTTATTTTGCAACAAGATGAGCATATATTTATTTTTATGGGTTTTAGAGAGTTTTGAATTTTGGAAATATTCAAAAGTTAAATTGAATTCAAAATTTGTGAAGCATAATGGAATGTCAAACTATGATCCTAGAGTTCATGTGTTATATTGGGAATGATGTTTGTAATAATTTAACAAAAAATTGGAGCAAAGAAAATTGCAAATCTTTTGTATAATTATATGCAAGTTGGGCTTTCAAATAAGAAAAATACTCATTTACATTGTGTTCATATAACTATAACGTCATCCAAATCTTATTTTAGAATGAAAGACCTTCAAAAAAGAGTTTGTCCAAAAGAACTAGATGAAAAAACAATCTATCCCAAAAACTATTATCATACACTCTTCAATATTAAAAATAATTTCTTTCTTTCCTAACCAGTAGCTATTATTCGTAAGCTGCTCTAATATACTAACCAAGGACCGAAGATAGAATTTAATAATACTAGTAGTAAAGAGACATGTATCCTCTTTCGTACTTCCCTCGGCGACCCTCATAGGATTCGATCACAATGGTCCCTGCTTTCCCATTGATAACTCTCTCGTGTAGACTGGCCATGCTTCGAAAATTCGTCAGCGTCGTATAGCCCCCGACGGTACTGAAGCTCAGAATATGATGCTCCTCGTCCAGAATGTCCAGTCGCTCTCAATAGAGAAGGTCATTGCCAGTCCCGAAACGAATCGAACATTTCTGAGGGAACCAACCCTCGTATCCCCATGATGCTTGAAGCAATTGCGGATGAATTTCTTATAGATTTGAGGGTCGTCGAATCTCCTAAGCAAAGACCACACAACGCTTATGGGTGCCTTTACTCTCTGTACCACCATAGATGAGCATCTTCTCTCTCGGTCTCCAACCCCATCCCCATCATGTGAATTAAAGTGGTATCGCTCTACGGCCTCTTGCAGCGATTCCTCCCGCTGCAAATACTGAAAGCCGCCTGGCTTGGTAATTATTATTTGATTCTGCGATCGCCATCTCCGCTGATGCTTAGTAGGGGCCGAGATCGAATACTGCGATGATCTACAAGCCTCCGAGAGCTGCAATTGATGCATAGTGGCCCAAAATAATGGAATAGAAAATTATAACTCTTCCTGAGTATCGAGCTCGAGCCTGTTATTGCACAGCTTCTAGTGAACTGGTTCTTACTTCTCATACGAACAAGCAATAGAAATGAATTGCCCATTAACAAAAATTATATATTGTTCCTTCCGTGCAAGAAGGTATTTGTCTCCCAACGACGACATCTAAATAGCTATGGCCGTTCAAATACTAACCCAGACAGGCGTTCTTGGCGTGATTTTTCAGATTTTTGTTCCATCTCCATCCTGATATTTGTGAAGTGGCTTTCTTGGCGTGATTTTTCAAATTTTTGTTGCATCCTGATTTTTGTGACACTTCACTTGGAAAAACGGGGATTTTCAGTTTGTAAATTATTTTTTAAGATAATCCAGCCCACTGGAAGTTACAAATATTATGAAAATATCAGTATAGTTCGAAGGAGGTTTCATATTTTTGTGAATATATGACTATATATTAATGTTTTTAGTAATTATTTTTAAAGGTGTAAAGATATATTTAAAGAATAGAAAATTTGGGAAAATCATCATAAAAAAAAAGAGCCCAAAATTGAAAATCAATTACATAATTTCAAAAATATTTTTAATACTATAAATAGTCATAATTTTTTATTTATAATTTTTCAACTCAATAAATTTAATTACATTTAAAGTGATGATTTACAAAAAAATTATCCTGTTTTAAAGTACAATTTGTAATAAAAAAATCTAAATCTTACATTCAAAATATAAATTTTTAAAATAGTAATCAACATTTTCACAATTTTACATACCAATGTTTCTTAAAAAACCATTTGCAACCAGTGAAAACTTTCATTTTTGTTATAAGCTTAAACCAAACATTCTCATGTTAACTTAATTTGGAAACAAAATATATATTCCTCATAATAGCTTAATCTCGGAAACAAATAAAAGTTGAACCTTATCTTTAATTTAGTTTTACAGCTTGACAACACAAACACACTGTAGACTTTGCATGTTCAGTGTTTTGAACTTACGTTGAGTGTTTCTAACTCTGATTGATTGACGAAGTCTTGCAAATACTTTCGGCGTTTCATGGTGAGTAATTAATTATTGTAATAAGAAAAGATATTTAATTAATATAAATATGGATTAATAAACAATTTTGATCTAATATTGTCAATGAATCTTACACCAAAGATTCATTGTCTTTTCATAGTTTAAATGGGACATATCATAGAATCCATTAGTTTTATTTTGACCAAGCCAAAATGCTAAACATCACAAGAGCTCTACCATACTAGGTTGGAGCCCATCTATCTGCTCAACTAATTTTGATGGGAATCATACCCAAATTGGAATAAAGAATAATCATTAAAAAAAAAGAAAAAAAAAGAAAAAAAAATACTCAACATCTTTTTATCAAAAGTTTTATCAATTTCAAAATAAATACAATAAAATAAATTATAGTTTTATGCCAATAGCCATGCTTATTTCAGAATTGGCCTTCTAGAATTTAAATTTAAATATCAATAATCATTAGGTAGAGGGTGGAGATTTAAAATCCATAGAATACATCGGAATATTTCTATTACTATACATAATTCAAGGGTTAAGATTTATCTCTAAATTATTTTATGTATTAAAAAATATATTTCAGACAACAAAAAAATCATAATCTGAGTTGAAATTATATCTTGAGATTCTCGTGAAAAAAAAAAACTATTTTATCTAGTTGGACTATATAATTAGACTTGTTTTAAAAAATATTTTGAAACAATAATCAACTATTATTATTATTTTATAAATTCAAATAAATAATATACTCATTAAATTTGATTTAATTTTAAAAATATAATTTATTCAAAAATATTAACATACCCACCATAGAAAACATTTTATTATAATTTTTAATGGGTGGATGCTTGGAACTCTCAAAATAATTAAGTGGTACAGCTTGACTATTTATTTGAGTTTGATGTATTGTAGAACTTGACTACTTTTTAAAACATGATATAATATGATTCATATCATATTTTTATTTAATAAAAATTGCTTTTACATTTAATAGTATAGTTTCGAAAGTTAAAGTTTCATGTAAAGTATTTACTTTCCGTTAAAATTTCACTTTTTAATCATAAAATTTTATAATTTAAATCTATTTGAAATAACTTGAATTATTTTATTAACAAACCAAAACCACCCCTAAAAACATAAAAGCCACCTAGTTAAAATAAATCAATTCTCATATAAACATAAAAAAAAAAAAAAATTAAATGTATGAATGACACAAGTACCATTTTATTTCATAAAAATCGTTGTTAAATTTAGTAAATATTTTAACAAAAGTTAAAATTTAATGCTAGGAATTTTAATAATAAATTTTTATACCAAAAAAATAAAAGGTTTACTTTAAAATAACTCAAATTATTGTCCAAAAAATCATTTAAAAAAAAAAAAAAAACCACTTTCAGATAAAATAAAACAATTTCAATACTAATATGATACAATTTGAATGCATGCATAAATTTATCTATCCCTCTTATTGATAAAAAGAAACTAGTCTCACGCCACAATAAAAACCATCCTCCCCTAAAATAAGTAATTTTAAAATTCCACCATGGTGTATACTCGAGAAAAAAGTGTTTAAAAAGCATTTCCATGTTGAAATGTTACTTTCAATACTAGCTGTGTGGAGCTACTTTCTATTTTAATCTCCAGGTTCTTTGTACTCAAGCTGCCTTCTAAAATGGTGAAAAATCGATTATTGAAAAACACCCCTTATAGTCCTTTCGCAATCTTTTTGACAGAGCCTCTGTACATTAAAAAACCAGAGCTCTCGTATTCTATTTTAAACACAGGAGCGTTTAATTTCAGAACACGGGAGAGTTCGTTTGAAGAACTGTGGTCCCACGACCATGTCAGCAGTCAGCAGGTACAATGGTCCCCACACCAAGTCAACAGTCTAGTCAACATACACGCGGCAACATTTAATTGGAACGAGATTTTGTTTTTCCCGCTCACCAGGCTGAGAATCAGACCCGAGATATTTATGAGACAGATTTAAATGGATTTCAGGTCACAAATATCGCTGACGTCAGCAGACCCAAACTGGACCCGATACGGTTTATAGGGCAGATTTTATAAGGATTTCGGATCACAATTTGGGTGACGTCAGTGCCCAAAATTGTAACCCGAAATGGTTATGCAGGTTGGTTTAAATGAGGTTTGAAGTCTGGAGCTCATGCGCAGTCAAAGATTTTGTTTTAAATGTTTTATTATCGTGCAATGGTTTTTACCCATAGTCATATGTTATAAATGATACGTTTATATATATATATATATATATATAGTTTAGTTTTATGATAAAAAGTTTTAAAAAGGGCCGTGAGGCATAGTATGTAAGAGATTTACACAACAGTGTGTTCCTTTTTTGTAATAGAGACAGAGTGTAATTTTTGACTATGCATAATAGTGCGTTTTATTTTTACAGAGACAGAGTATTTTATTTTTGTGTGAGACAGAGTGTGTTATTCTTGGCACTGTGCTTAGAAGCAGTCTAGCAGTTGTAATCCCTCTGTGTTGAGGAAGAATCTATAATAATTTTTTTTGATTTAATGAATGGAATAGAAGTTTGTTTTCGAAGTATTGAACTCCATCTCCTATCAAGAATTTCTTTTCTCTGTGTTAGAAGAGGAGAGTATTACTCTCTCCATTGTTGTTCTGGAATTTTCAGAAATTCCAACATGGTATCAGAGCTAGTTCAGGCTCTTTGAAGACCAAAGAAGCTGAAGGAAGGAGTTCTATGTTACAGCAGCTTCTCCAGCAGTGTCAAGACTCAGCCAAAAAGAATTCAAGGTATTTCTCTATATAGTTTATTGTGCTACTGTTACAGAAAAAACAATTATTTTAAATACACAGTCAAGTGTTTTTGAATCATAGTTAAGAGTGTAGAATGGCTGGAGCCAGCACTAGCATGGGTATTGGAAATATCCACCTCCTACTATTTAATGGGAAAAATTATGACTACTGGTCAATAACTATGAGAGCCTTATTTGTTTCCGAAGACTTATGGGAATTTGTTGAGGATGGCTTTAAAGAGCTAACAGATGAAGAAGAGTTTGATGATTTAACTTAGGCAGAGAAAGAGTTGCTGAAGAGAAATAGGAAGAAAGACTCCAAAGCTCTCTTCTTATTGTATCAAGTAGTGCATGAGAGCGTGTTTCCGAGGATAGCAGCAGCTAAGAGATCCAGAGAAGCATGGAAAACTCTCAAGACAGCCTATCAAGGCATGGAAAAAGTGAAGACAACGAAACTTCATTTGTTGAGGAGAGACTTTGAGACTCTCTGTTTGAAGGAGTCATATACTATTGACTCATTCTTCACTCATGTGATTGGAATGGTCATGTTGTACATATTAACTCCTATGTTCATTTCTTGGTCATTAGCCCCCTCCATCCAAAGTTTTTAGCTTTTGAATCCGTTTAAAATTGTTTAGAACTCTTTTTGGTGACCTAAAATCCCTATATTTTATTTACCGTCGCCCTTCTCGCCCTCAAAATGCTTCGTTCAAAGGTTAAAATCCACAATTTAAATCATATCGGGCCTATTCCTTCAACCTTAGCCCCTTTGTTTCATTCCCCATATGACTTGGGTGCAAGACCGGGTGCCAAGCAAAAAGGAGCTAATCGTTCAAAGTTTAGGGGGCACTCGTGGCCGTCTGATCAGAAGAAAATCGACGGAGCGGAGTTTTGTTTACCATGGTGGCCCCCGCGCCCATTTTCAGTATGAAAACTAGTGGTTTCATTCTGCACCACCTCCGCTAGGTAGGCGGTATTTCACGTGGACCCAGCAATTCCATATGATGGGTGACGCGTGTCCCAGTGTACGATATCCAAACCGGCCATTTCGCGCATTATTCTCCGGATGAGAGTCGGGTAGCGGAATAAATGGTGGCCATTAGATCCTGTGCCTTTCATCCAACGGCTGCCACTTGACTTAGTTGCACGGGTGTTAATGCCAGTCTACAGTGTCTCATCGCCCACCATTACATCGCTTCCAGCACCTTTGAGCCGTTGATCTGGTTTCAAGATCCGACAGTCCAAGACGCATTCTCCTCCACCTGTTGACTCCACATCTCCACGTCATCCATTCTGATTGACCTTTCATATACCTACGTGTCGTCTACTTTCCCTTCCGCCACAAATATATATATATATATATATATATATATATATATATATATATATATATATATATATATATATTTCATTTACAAGCTGTATTTTAGCGTTTTGTGACATAAACCCTCGTCAATCCATTCTTCACAGTTCCTCTACGTTTTTCACCGCCACCGCTATACTTCCGTCATTCCGCCATGCCAGTACCATCATTTTCACCGGTCATCACATATACCACTCCGGCGCCTGGTATTTTCTAATAAGTTTGCGAATTTTGCAGGTTTTCATCGATGGAAAGTTATTATGATTTACAGTCTTGTTCTTAATGACAGAGCGCGTCCAAGGAATAGTTTACTGAAGCTGTTATTATGAAGAATGATCTCGAAATCCGCCATGATAAGACACTCATTGCATAAACGGGATTCTAGATCTTTCGAACCCTCCAAGAATAGTTTGAAAAATGCAAATCTGGCATAAGGAGTGTTGGCAATATGATGCAGAGTGTTGTCCTTGATGGCAACCCACTGAATGAAGATGAAGACATGCGACTGTGGACATGTGTTTTCCTTGATGGAAAACCACCTGATGAATTTATTCTTGACCTGATGGACTTGGTAAATGATGTAAATCTGATATGAAATGATGTTTGTTAGCAATATGATGCTGAGTAACCCACTTGATGAAGATGATGGCAACTAACTTGATGAAGTTGCGCTTGATAGAATATGTTCTTGATGAAGTAAATATGATATATCTATAGTGTGTACAAAATGCAATGAAGAAAGGAATTCAGCATGTGCTAAACCTTGATGAAAAGAGTATGTCTCTTGGAATACGTGGATTTTCCTAGGGGAAGTCGCGTATGCACGCGGGAATAAACGTTTCAAGTCGCGTATGGGAAAAAGCGGTCAAAAAGTGCAAAACCAAGGGTAACTACCATGGTATTGACCCATTGTATTGGGTAATGATTCGCCTAAATGAACCTGTCCAGGAATACCATCGGAAGTAATGTGGTTTTGGCTCATGGTATTGAAAAAGGATAAAACTATATAAGGAGAAGAAATTCATTGTGCAAATTACAAGTGTTGGTGCAAGATGTCTAAGCTTGAATGAATACTTCTCTCTGAAGTAGATCTGAATGGAAAGGGTTACACTTGAATGATAAATCTGAATGTATGATGCACCAATGATGAAGAAGGGGATCTAGATCTGAAATGTACTTATATCTACTAGATCTGCTTATGGAAGGCTTAGATCTAAAATGAGGCGAACATCTGTCTGAAGTAAAAGGGTAAATCTGAACTAAATATCTGATCTAAAGAAGTATGTAGCTCTGCAATGGTTGAAGATACATACGCTAGTTAAACATAGAGGAAGCTCGTATATACGCGGCTTCGCTGAAGAAAAAGCGCGTATGCGCAGTGAAGTTTGTACAGATGTATACGCTGGTTGATGTGGACAGAAACGCGTATATACGTGACATCATTGAAGCAAAAGCGTGTATGCAAACTAGGGTTTGCTGAAGCATGGGGTATGAAGCATCTGTTCTGTTCTGCTGTATTACTGCTATCTGATCTGTGTTGTCTGAATTGATATGTATCTGTTGGTGATGTATGTTTGAGCTTAAAAGTATGGAATGAGTCCAGTCTGAAAATATGATGAAACATGGCCTGCAAGTTGTGTCCTAAAGGAAGCTTTGGATCCAGTGTGAAAATTGATGAAACGTGGTCCATATTGGTGCTAAGGGTTGTAGCCTTCAGTCAGGGAGTTGTAGCTCCCTTCCAGGTGAGGCTGGTAAACGAGAGCAGGGGGTCATAGCTCCCTTCCAGGAGAGGCTGGTAAACGAGTCAGGGGGTCGTAGCTCCCTTCCAGGAGAGGCTGGTAAATGAGTCAGGGGGTTGGAGCTCCCTTCCAGGAGAGGCTGGTAAACGAGCGCAGGTGGGTGCCTGCGTGCTGGTCAAGTCTGCGCCAGCACATATGTTGTAAGATGTTTTCTCTATAATAAAATATTGAAGGCTGAGCAACTGCAGCAGTGGTTTTCTCCCGACTTGGGTTTCCACCTAAAAATCCCGGTGTTCATGTGTGATGCTTTGTGTGATGGTTTATTCTATTCTTACGGCACATGTTTACTGTTTATAGAACATCTAATAAATGAATGATGGATTTATGTAAGTGAAGAACTAATGGCATAATTAGATCCGCGAGTTTCATGAAGGATATCCGCGTGTATACACTAGTTGGCTTCAACAAAGTAGCGTATGGGTTTTAGAGCATGAAAAACTAAAAAGTTTGAATATGCTGTAAATACTGATTCACCCCCCCCTCTCATTATTTTTCCCAACAATTGGTATCAGAGCTAGGTCCTTGTGCAGAAGCTTGATCGCTTAAAGGAGATCCGTCGCAATGGGAAGTCAAGAAGGAGTAATGTCTATAAAGCCTCCTCTATTCAATGGAAGCAATCTGATATTATGGAAGGTACGAACAAAAGCATATCTGCAAAGTCTTGGTGCAGATGTATGGGCAATCGTGGAAGAAGGTTATCAATACCCAGCAAGTATTCCTACCGATGCAGCAGAAAGGAAGAAGTATGAAATCAATGCCAAAGCAGTGAATGTCTTGTTAGGAAGCATGTATGAATCAGAATTTGCTAAAGTGATGCAGCTACATTCAGCAAAAGAAATATGGGACAAAATCATTCTAAGCTATGAAGGAGACACAAAGGTAAAAAGTGCAAAACTCCAAACTCTTAGAATTGAATATGAAAATTTGAAGATGCATACTGATGAAAGTGTTGCCAGTTTCTTTCTCCGTCTAGATGATATTGTAAATCGGATGAGAAATTTGGGTGAAACCATAACTGATACTACTCTGGTAGAAAAAGTCTTAAGATCCTTGACTTCAAGATTTGATTCTAAAGTTTCAGCTATTGAAGAAAGGCAAGATCTACAAACTCTTTCTATTGTTCAATTACATGGTATTTTGACTGCTTTTGAAATGAGACAAGGAGGTCCTTCTCAAATCAGAGAAGTTGCTTTTAAGGTGTCTGCAAAAGGAAAGGAAAAGGAAGTTGTCAAAGAAACCAGCTATATATCCGAAGAAGAAGAAGTGAATTTTGTGAGAAAACTCCAACTAGGCACTGGAAGATTCAAAGGTAAGCTTCCCTTCAAATGTTTTGAGTGTGGAAAAGTTGGTCACTATGTTGCTAAATGTGCTTATAGAGAAAAGCATGGTAAAGGGAAACAATTTGAAAAGAGGAAGAGTTTCTATGCAAATGAAGATGATGATGAAGTGTCCAATGAAGATGAAGAATATTCTGACCATGATCTGAAAGTGCTTATGGCAAAGAAGCAAAAGAAGAAGTCTACTCGAAACAAGGAGATCTCTCAGAAAACATGGTTAGCAGAAATTGAATCAGATAGTGATTGGGGTCATGATTGTCTCATTGGTACAATGAGTGGTGAAGATAGTGAAAGTAAAGTTGTGGATCTAGAAGAAGCTATCAAGATAAAAGTTGAAGAACAACAAAAGGAAACTGATAAGAAAGATTCTATCTACAATGAGATGATCTCTCAAATGAAAGATCAAATAGAAATGCTGAATGGATAGGTGGACAAGTATCAAAAGTTTCATACTTATGCATCCAATCGAATTAAAGAACTAGAAGCAGAAATCAACGATCAAAATGCAGATCTCGAAAAATCAAGCAAGAAGAATGAAGGACTTGAAGCTGCAATCATCTCTCTGCAAGAAGATCTTGAAGCATCAAGTAAGAAGAATGAGGAACCTCTACAAACATTTGAAAAGGAAGGCCTTGAAGCAGAAATAATCTCTCTCAAAGAAGATCTGGAAAAATCAAATAAGAGGAATGAAGAGCTGCAACAAACATGTGAAGAAAACGAAAATTGGTTGAAAGAAGAGATTCTAAATCTGAAGGATCAAGTAGAAGATGGAAGAAAGAAAGAAGAAAGCATGACAAAACAATGTCAAGCCTTGGAGGTTGAGGTAAACATTCTCAAAGGTAAATTAGAAGAAAAGGTTAAACTTTTGAGGTTTCAAGATAGTACTAACATTTTGGACAACATTATGAGTAATCAAAGGTCTCCTGCTATCAAACTTGGTCTTGGTTTCCAAGAAACTGTTAAAGGAGAATCTAGCTCACAAGGAAGTGCTAAAACTTCAGAGGATGACAATGCAAAACTTGAAGTGTTGAAAGAGACAAAAGGTCAACCAACAATGATGAAATCTCAAAGGAAATCAGTCAATAAAGTTGAATGCTTTAAATGTCATAATCATGGGCATGTTGCAGCAAATTGCAGGAGCAGATCATTTCAGCCACAAACAAACAGTTCCTACATAGAAAGGTACTTTGGTTTCTTCAAGGGATATTGTTTTTCATGTAACAAGTATGGACATAAAGTAGCTGATCGTAAAAGGAGGAAGATTAGAAATAATCATTATGATTCTTATGCTTATTTCTCTGGACACATGAGATGTTACTTCTGTAACAAGTATGGACATGTAGAAAAGGAATGCAGGTTGAACAGATCTGAGAAAGCGGACAACTTTCAGCACACAATTAGGAAGTTCAAGCAAGTATGGAAAAATATGGAGAACCGATCAGAAACGTCAGGAATTCTGACCCTACTGCAGTCATCCGCTTCTGAAGCTGACTTTTCTTATTGACTACAGAAATGATGTGGGATACATTATTAGATTTAGTAATGTATCATCACAGGGGGAGCAATGCATGATGACTCTCAGGGTTGATTTGATTATTCTGGTTATGTTTACTTCTGACAGCACATCTGATGTGGAAAGGACAGGTACAGGAGGTACAAACTCAGGAGGAAATGAAGGAAGATGAAAATTTTCTATGATTCACTTTCTATACGCGGGTTATATTAACAAAAGTCACGTATACACACGAGTTTCATCAGACACAGTCGCGTATGCATTGATGATAAGAGAATTTATATGCTAGCTGAAGATCTGGAGCAGAGGCTCAAGGGGAGTAACAGTCTAATTGTTAATAACTGTATTATTGACTCTATATCAGCTTAATTTCTCATTTTTAAATAATGATGACATGATACTTGGTTGCTTATGTTGAAGATTATGGATGAGTCTTGGTTGCTTGATGATGAAGAGTATTCGTTGCTGAGATGAAAGTCTTATAAATCAGAGATAAGGACAGATCATGCAGAGATTGTTGCTGATGACTTGCTGATAAAGGTATTCAGGTTGCACTAGTTAAGGAGGAGCACTAGTTCAGGGGGAGCAGCAGGTTGAATACTAATGATTGCATTGTTGGAAATATGACTGCTTATTCTTGGTTATTGTGATAATCATGCTTAATGATGACTTGGTACATGGTTTATTATGACGAGATTTTGATCCCGGTTTACTGAAAAGTATCTTTTGTGTTCACACATGTATGAGTTGGAAGTCGTTTGATTCAGAAATAAATCATGCAGAGCTTTGTTACTATGGTTGAGATCTTTTGCCTACATATGTTACTTCATGTTAAATCTTGAAGATCTTGATGATATTGGACCACATTGATGATTGCTAGACACATATTTGAAGATGGTTTTGGTATGATAATCTCTCTTGGAAAGATTGTATTGATGCTGCAAAAAATATGAAGGCTTGGTTACTAATGTGCTTATGCTACAACTGTTGGATGACGCTTGAAGACACAACTGCACTGTTCTATCTATATGTAGTCCAAGGAAGCATTCAAAAGAAGCTGAACACTGTCTTTTTCTCACAGAGGATCAGATCTAGTTAAAATTTAGAATATAGAATTGGATACGCGGGTTTCCTGAAACACAGTCGCGTATATACGCGAGTTCATGCACAGAAAACCACGTATGTCTGATTGCTGACATTTTTTAGTTTGGAGTCATCTCTCCTCAGCACAGCTGCAGTGCTGTTTGGTATCTTTGATACTGTCTGGTATCTTAGGTGGTGTTCCAGTTCTCATAATTCTATTTCTAGTGATTTGATGAAGATGTTTTGATGATTTGTTGGTGAAAGTGTTCAGGATGCACAAACAAAGGGGGAGCCTTAGTCATATGGAAAGGTTGCTTGGATGCACAGATTCAGGGGGAGCATTAGCTTTGTTGAGTATAATGCATTATTGGCATTATGATGGTTCTGAAATATGTTCTCTTTCTTGAGGACTTTCTGGTGTTTGTCTTAAAGTTATATTTGTAGTTGGATGAAAAGTTCATGTAGAGATCCATGATGTAAATTTGTAATATTCAGTCATGTAAGGACTTGTCAAATTTGTAAACCCACTTGGTTGGGTCACTAAGTCAAATATTGTAAACCCACTTGGTTGGGTAGCTGAGTCAAATTTGTAAACCCACTTGGTTGGGTAGTTGAGTCTCATATGTAAATCCACTTGGATGGATCTTTGATGTAAGTATGAGTCTTTGGTGATAGGAAGTTCATAGAGTCATATACTTCATTGAAAAATATGTTTGAAGATTCAGCATGAACTCAGGGGGAGATTGGTCACTTCAGTATATATCAGATCTGCAGAATGTTTCTTCTACACGAGGAGAAAAGGGGAGAGTGTGTTGGCTTTGATCCGCCCTTTGCCCTTGATGTCAAAGGCGGAGAGTGACATGGTGTTTGAATGAAGAGAAAGAATGGTGTCAAAAATGGGGAGTGTGACATGGTGTCCTTGTATTCTGAATGTACCTATCTGTTGTGGTAACCAAACACCATTGTGGTTGCCATCAAGTCCAAAGGGGGAGATTGTTGGCAATATGATGCAGAGTGTTGTCCTTGATGGCAACCCACTGAATGAAGATGAAGACATGCGACTGTGGACATATGTTGTCCTTGATGGAAAACCACCTGATGAAGTTATTCTTGACCTGATGGACTTGGTAAATGATGTAAATCTGATATGAAATGATGTTTGTTAGCAATATGATGCTGAGTAACCCACTTGATGAAGATGATGGCAACTAACTTGATGAAATTGCGCTTGATAGAATATGTTCTTGATGAAGTAAATCTGATGTATCTACAGTGTGTACAAAAGGCAATGAAGAAAGGAATTTAGCATGTGCTAAACCTTGATGAAAAGAGTATGTCTCTTGGAATACGTGGATTTTCCTAGGGGAAGTCGCGTATGCACGCGGGAATAAACGTTTCAAGTCGCGTATGGGAAAAAGCGCTAAAAAAGTGCAAAACCAAGGGTAACTACCATGGTATTGACCCATTGTATTGGGTAATGATTCGCTTAAATGACCTTGTTCAGGAATACCATCGGAAGTAATGTGGTTTTGGCTCATGGTATTGAAAAAGGATAAACCTATATAAGGAGAAGAAATTCATTGTGAAAATTACAAGTGTTGGTGCAAGATGTCTGAGCTTGAATGAATACTTCTCTCTGAAGTAGATCTGAATGGAAAGGGTTACACTTGAATGATAAATCTGAATGTGTGATGCACCAATGATGAAGAAGGGGATCTAGATCTGAAATGTACTTATATCTACTAGATTTTCTTATGGAAGGCTTAGATCTGAAATGAGGCGAACATCTGTCTGAAGTAAAAGGGTAAATCTGAACTGAATATCTGATCTGAAGAAGTATGTAGCTCTGTAATTGTTGAAGATACATACGCTAGTTAGACGCAGAGGAAGCGCGTATATACGCGGCTTCACTGAAGAAAAAGCGTGTATGCGCAGTGAAGTTTGTACAGATGTATACACTGGTTGATGTCGACGGAAGCGCGTATATACGCGACATCAGTGAAGAAAAAGCGCGTATGCAAACTAGGGTTTACTGAAGCATGGGGTATGAAGCATCTGTTTTGTTCTGCTGTATTACTGCTATCTGATCTGTGTTGTCTGAATTGATATGTATCTGTTGGTGATGTATGTTTGAGCTTAAGAGTATGGAATGGGTCCAGTCTGAAAATATGATGAAACGTGGCCTGCAAGTTGTGTCCTAAAGGAAGATTTGGATCCAGTGTGAAAATTGATGAAACGTGGTCCATAGAGGTGTTGAGGGTTGTAGCCTTCAGTCAGGGGGTTGTAGCTCCCTTCCAGGAGAGGCTGGTAAACGAGATCAGGGGGTCGTAGCTCCCTTCCAGGAGAGGTTGGTAAACGAGTCAGGGGGTCGTAGCTCCCTTCCAGGAGAGGCTGGTAAACGAGTCAGGGGGTTGGAGCTCCCTTCCAGGAGAGGCTGGTAAACGAGCGCAGGTGGGTGCCTGCGTGCTGGTAGAGTCTGCACCAGCACATATGTTGTAAGATGTTTTCTCTATAATAAAATATTGAAGGCTGAGCAACTGCAGCGGTGGTTTTCTCCCGAATTGGGTTTCCACCTAAAAATCCTGGTGTTCATGTGTGAAGCTTTGTGTGATGGTTTATTCTGTTCTTACTGCACATGTTTACTGTTTATAGAACGTCTAATAAATGAATGATGGAATTATGTAAGTGGAGAACTAATGGCATAATTAGATCTCTGGGTATACACGAGTTTCATGAAGGATATCCGCGTGTATACGCTAGTTGGCTTCAGCAAAGTAGCGTATGAGTTTTAGAGCATGAAAAAGTAAAAAGTTTGAATATGCTGTAAATACTGATTCACCCCCCCCCTCTCAGTATTTTTGCCAACAAGGAGATATAAATGTTGTTGTAAAGAGCATCAGCAAGGAATTAAAGACTTCACCCACCACACTGAAGGTTTTTGAATCTCATCTACAATGTTCAAAGGGCAAAAGTACCGAACCAGAGATCTCCTAGATCACACAAAGGGTACAGTGCACTAAAAATCATATCTTCTAGGTTGTATCGCCCCAGTTTTTGCTCCCAGCAAAGGACAAAATGTTTATATATTTTATTTTCCATGTCAAATTTATGAGGAGATTTTCAGCCTCAACATTTATTCCACAGAGCAGCATCAGAGTACTTAGGACAGTCAAATGCCGTCAAAAAGCATGGGACAGGCATTTTCCCACCAATCTATTTGAATAAGTCTAATAAATTTTAACCAACTACCTTTGGTCAAGTTTGGGAGAGCTTCTCCTATAAAGCTCGAGGAGAACGAATTAGTTAGGGTTCCAGATTTCTATCAGCAAACTGTGCAATGAAAGGCTTTGTATACATCTTGTTAAGCTTTTGTATGAAGGTTCAGAGCCCGTAGGGTTTCAGTGAGGAGGATTTATAACTGTAATGAGGATTCTGGTCTTTGGTATCCCACAGCATGTAATCTTTTCTTATGTGTTAATATAATACCTTATTTCATGCTATTTATCTTCTTGTATCATGTTCTAGAATGCGAGTGGCTCTCTGGTCTTATGTAAGGATTCATCCTAGTTGGTGCCCATACTTGGATTATTCAAGCACTTTAAATAGGCCTAGGCATGATATACTGTTCCATGTTCATTTCATCCATATTTTCTGCTATATTAGTTACTTGAGGGTGCTTTTAAAACGCCATGGTCATGTATGTATTCTTAGTTGGATAAGCCCATATGTGGTTTTTTTGTGTATCTAGGTATCAGCCTCATGCTAACTAGTATCTTCTTCATGATTCTTCACTGCATCCACTTTCTGATATTTGTCTTCTGTGGCATATTATTTGAACTGGCCCTCTTTGCAGTAAGCTGTCTCTTAACTGTCTGATGTTTTTGTATTGGAATTTTTCATGCTGTTCCCACATTATTCTTATCTTTGTATCAGCTTCTGAGAGAGTTTGGTTCCATTTAAACTAATTTCCTTGTTTTGCAAGAGATAGTAAGAGAGATTTTGGATTGACAACCCAAGCTATGTTATGAGCTCCTTGCTATGTTAAGATGTCCTAGGCACTGGTTTATGGCAACTCTAGGCTGTCTCTGGGGGGATAAAATTGTCTACAACATCTTTCTGGTGCCGTTGGCGGGGATCGAATTTAAGAATATCAGTTTCCCTGGGCCTCGACAAATTGTTTTCACTCTCTAATCAGGTGAACATAGAGAGTTGAAGAGTAGCATATCTCTCACCTTGGAAACTCCACTGTTGATATTTGGTAAACCTATTGGTAGTCCTGGCTCCCCAAAAGCCACGTTTGAGGTCATATTCCTCTAAGTTAAAGACATCCTCTGTATTTGACTCAGAGAGGATTATTCATAGAAGAAGTTGGAAAGACAGACAATCAGCCCGTGCTGAAGTCCCGAAATATTTTGTAGAAGATCATCCATCCTCTTCTTCTCAGGAAATCCCAGTGGAAAATCCCGACTCCACTAAGGAAAATCCTGAATATTACTTAGATAGCCCACCCAGGGGAAGTGCTAGAACCAAAGATAACCCTCATCCTACCCCTGAGGCTGAAGAAGTTAAAGAAGTCATAGAAGTAGCTGTTGTTAACCGTGAACTATTCCCATCTACACCTCAGGCTTCTGTGCAATTTATTCCCATTGTCATACATACTCCACTTCCTCCTCCTCCCCTTCCTTCATTTGTACATCAAATTGTTGCACAACCCCCACCTCCTCCAATGGCTAATGTTCCTACTTTCCTATTGAAAAAATATGCTCCACTGGCCTTACCACAAGTGCTAAATGATATGCCACAGGATTATTTGAAGATCCTGCCTAGATTTAATGGAGAAAATGAAATTTATGCTCAGAAACATCTTAAGACTTTCTGCTCCTTTGCAGAAAACTTAAATGTAGAGCATTTAGATGTGGTCTTAAGATTATTTGTGCAATCTTTGGATGGTGAAGCCATAAAATGGTTCAAGACATTGGGAAACCATTCAGTAACCACCAGGGATGACATGGAGAATACTTTTCTCAGGAAATGGGGAGAAAAGAAAGATCATGGACAGTGTCTCACTGAGTTCAATACACTCAAGAAGAGACATAATGAAGGGGTGTCAGATTTTATTAAGAGATTTAATAAGTTATATCTAAATCTCCTTGCAGATATGAAGCCTCATCAGAACGATGCAAAAGTTGTTTTTTATTGCAGCCTTTGACTCAGATTTCGGTTTCTCCCTCAGCGAGAGAAAGCCTGCCACCCTAGATGATGCTCAGTCAGATGCTCTGGAGTTGGAAGCCAACTTTGCCTCCACTGGAAAATTAAAAGGGAAGGCTAAACAGGATGTTAGAAGGAGGGGTAAAGAAGAAGTATCCACTTCCAGCATGGATAAGGATTCAGATAAAATGGAGGAAATAAGAAAAATGATAAAGAAGATGGTCAAGCTTGAATTAGAGGCAAAGAACCCAGCTCCCAAGAATTTTTATAATTCTCAAAACAGAGGTTACAATCCTCAATATAGAAAGCCACCTCTGCAGATATTGCCAAGGGATGCAAAGGAGTAGCAAGATCAGGTACCACATCCCTTGTATCTGGAAGGTCCATCAGATGACTCCACTAAAGATGCTGCTTATGAGCTAGAAGAGTCAAATCTTGCTTTCTCAAACAATGATGAAATGGAATGCCCATTGCAAGAAGAAGAAGAAGAAGCAGAAATTGATCATTATTGTAAACAATTTGTCGATTTCATGCAAGCACACTTCAATAGAAAATATGATCTCAGATCTTCAAGGAAGAGGACCCGAACTCAAGATCAAGAAGAGGAGCCACCTCGGAAATAGGTACCTGCTCAGAAGGAATTAACAACAAAGAGAAACACGAAAAAAGGTAAGAGTCCTCTAAATACTCCCTTGCAGCCTAATAATCAGATTCCTTCTTCTTCAAAAGTAGCCAGTCCTCATAATGATGAATCTGTGTCAAAAGAAATTAAATTTTCAGCTGAAAATAAAGAGTCAAAATAAGTTGTGATAGAAAAACCCCCTCGTGCTTTTAGTTTGCAAAAAGAACTTGAGAAAATTAAAATTTCAATCCCCTTGACCGAGATGCTAAAACAACCTGCATATCAGTCTCAAGTTGCTTCTTTTATGCTCCGTCCTGAAATATCAATTGTGCCTGATAGTTTAGACCTTCAAGAGGAAAGACCCCTGGTAGTCTTTGGCCCACATGTTGAGGAGGTAGATCCTTCTACTCCTCCTTTTTATGTGTCTCTAGTTATTCATCACCTGCTGTTACACAATTGTATGTTAGACTCTGGGGTTTCCCATAATCTTATGCCTCTATCTGTCATGGAACAACTAGGACTGCAAATCACATGCCCATATAAAGACCTTTACTCATTTGATTCCAGAGTCAAATGCTTGGGGATGATTAAAGATTTAGTGGTCAATCTGGCACAAATTCCCGCAAAAAGTGTAGTTATGGACATTGTGGTGGCTGATATCCCAGCCCGCTTTGGCATGTTGTTGTCAAGGTCCTGGGGTACTAAAATTGGTCAGTCAATTAAGTTGGATTTAACATATGCTACCATCCCAGTTTTTCATGGACAGGAGAGGAGGTTATACAGAGAGAATAAATTTGTCAAGGTAGTTACTAAGGCTGATAACTCTGAAAATTCACCAGTCTATAGTAAATAAGGAGATTTTTCATGCTTTATGTTAGAAGAAGATCAAAATTATGTGCATGAATTCTCTTTCAAAATTAAGGATGAGCAGCCTTCAGAAAATTATGAAGCTGGAATCTGGACTTCACATTTTGATGGGGCAAATTCAAGAGAAGGCAATGGAGCTGGGGTGTTATTAATCTCTGCTACAGACAAATGGGTCCCATTGTCCTTTAAATTGGAATATGAGGCTACTAATAATGTGGTTGAATATGAAGCACTGCTATTGGGACTGTAAACATCCAGGAATATGAATATAAAGAATTTAAAAGTTCTGGGAGACTCTGAATTGGTTGTTAGACAGGTCAGAAATCAATGCCAAAAAAAACACCCCCGGCTGAGAGCATATAGAAATGAAGTTTGGGACATGGTGGAGAATTTATTCTTAGCATTCAACATACAGTTTATGCCCTGGGAGCATAATCTAATGGCAGATTCTCTTGCTGTGGCTGCTAGCACATTTCGTCCTCCACAGAATCCTCTTTTGAGGTATGAAATTGAAGTACGATACAGACCATCAATCCCAGATAATATTAAGCACTGGCATGTATTCGAAGATGAAAAACAGATGAAGAGATTCTTGGAGATAGTGGGGGAGTTTTCAAGTATGGAGATTGATGACAATGAAGAAGGAGAAGCTGAAAATATTGCAGAAAATAAATGGGAAGAAAAAATAGCAGGCAATAAAGTGCTGCAGCTAAAAGGAAATATCATACCTAGAGGGATGGTGCCTCTAGAAAGGTTATTTAACAAAGATGATATTCCATTGTAGCCAAACAAAGTGGTAGAAGAAGATCAAATGGAAGATTTAAATCTGGGTACTTATGTTGATCCCAAAATTGTAAAATTATCTAAGAAGGTCCCAGAAGAATATAAAGAGAAATATCTGAAGTTGTTTCAATCTTATAAAGATGTATTTGCATGGTCCTACCAGGACCTAAAAATGTTTGATATTAATATAATGCAGCATAAAATTCCTTTGAGGGAAGGTGCGAAGCCTTATAAGAAGAAGCTCAGACAGATAAATCCTCTGCTGCTTCCCTCTATTGAAAAAGAAATCAAGAAGCTGCTACATGCCAAAATAATTATGCCACTAAGATACTCTGAATGGGTTGCTAACTTAATTCCTCTTCGAAAGAAAAATGAAGAAATAAGGTTGTGTGTAGATTTCAGAAACTTAAATAGAGCATCTTTAAAAGATAATTATCCATTGCCTAAGATGGACCACATCTTGCAAAAAGTGGTGGGAGCATCTAGAATGTCAATGATGGATGGGTTTTCCGGTTATAATCAGGTGGCTATTTTCCCATAGGATCAGAAGAAAACTGCTTTCACCACACCCTAGGGTACATTCATGTATGCCAGGATGCCTTTTGGATTAATCAATGCAGGAGCCACCTTTCAGAGGGCTATGGATATTGCTTTTTTTGGTGAACAGGATAAATTTTTGGTAGTGTACCTTGATGATATAACATTGTTTTCAAAGGATTATTCTGAGCACATTGAGCATTTACGGAGAACCTTTGAGAAATGTAGAAGGTATGGTATTTCTCTTAATCCACAAAAGTCTTTATTTGCATTAGAGGAAGGAAAACTTTTAGGGCACATTGTGACTAAAGGTGGTGTTAGAATAGACCCTAAAAGAGTTGAAGTCATAAGTGGTATTCCTTTACCCAGGAATAAGAAGGAAGTACAGGTGTTTCTAGGCCGAATTAATTTTCTGAGAAGGTTTATTCCTAACTATGCTGAGATAGTTAGGCATATAACTGATATGTTGAAAAAGAATAATGAAGTAAAATGGTCTCAGGAATCTATAAATGCATTCACAAGGATAAAACAGGAATTTTTTGAAGCTCATGTGCTGGCTGGGCCTGATTATACAAAGCCATTTATGATATTTTCATTTTCTTCACCCCATACAGTAGCTGGAGTCTTATTGCAGAAAAATGAAGAAGGATATGAATAGCCCATAGCCTTTTTTAGTCAGGTATTGCATGATGCAGAATTGAAATACAATATACTAGAGAAGCAAGCCTATGCCCTTGTAAAGTCCCTCAAAGCCTTTAGAATGTATGTTTTGCAGTCTCATATTATTGCATATGTCCCTACAGCAACTGTCAAAGACATTCTCATTCAGGGAGACAGTGAAGGAAAAAGAGGAAGATGGATTGCAAGAATACAAGAATATGATTTGGACATCAGACCTACTAAGTTGATTAAAGGAAAGGGACTTGCTAAAATGTTATCTGAATCAAATCATCAAGCCCTGCGCATTAATTTATCTATGATTGCAAATGAAGAGTCAGAAAATGAAAAAGAACAGCAAGGACTAGAGATGGCCTCTCAAAAGATACACATAAAATATCTCACTAGTCCTTGGTACAAAGAAATAGTTGAATATCTTTTAACACTCAGCTGTCCACCCAACTGTGATAAATCAAAATACAGGGCTTTGAGGCTGAAATCAAAAAAGTATATAGTTGCGAATGGTCAATTATATTGGAGAGATCCTTCAGGCGTACTATTGTTGTGCCTTGCATAAAATGAAGTGGAGAATATAATGACATAATGTCATGAAGGAATCTGTGGAGGACATTACAGCTGGAGGGCTACAGCTCATAAAATCCTAAAGGCTAGCTTCTACTGGCCAAAATTATTTGGAGATGTTTTTAATTGGGTTAGAGCATGTGATAAGTGTTAAAAATTTGCTGAGAGACAAAAGCTGCCTACTTTGCCCCTAATTCCAGTTCATATAGATGAACCATTTCAGCAATGGGGATTAGACTTTATTGGAGAAATACATCCCCCTTCAAGTGGCCAACATAAATGCATATTGACTGCAATAGATTACTTTACAAAGTGGGTGGAAGCCATACCTGCGAGAAATGCCACAGATGTTGTAATCATCAAATTCATGGCAGAGAACATCATATCCAGGTTTGGCTATCTAGCTAGAATTATAACTGATAATGCACAGGCCTTCAAGTCCAATAAATTTGTAAATTTATGCCAGCAGTATAATATTATATTGAATCACTCCACTGCTTACTATCCACAGGGGAATGGCTTGGCAGAATCTTCCAACAAAACACTAGTAAGGGCCTTGAAAAAGACTATTAATGAGAATCAGAAGAATTGGGATTCCCAATTGAAATTTGCTCTGTGGGCAAACAGAATAACTAGCAAGAGAGGAACTGGGAAATCTTTTTATGAACTGGTATATGGGCGAGCAGCTATGTTTCCTGTGCAATTAGCTTTGCCAGTGGCACGTTTCATGCAGGAAAGTCAGGAAGAACTAGATGGCATGGTCAGAAGAATTAACCAACTGGTAGAATTGGAGGAAACACGGAGCCAAGTGAATCAGATATTAGCGGAGTATCAGGAGAAAATGAAAAACATCTTTGATCAGCATGCAAAAGACAGGAAATTTCAAATTGGTGGCCTGGTTCTCAGATGGGATGCCGGGAGGGCTGAAAAAGGGAAGCATGCCAAATTTGACCCCCTCTGGTTTGGCCCATTTAAAATTGTGGAACATAAAGGAAATAATACTTTTATGTTAGAAAACTTACAGGGTGATTTGTTGGATGCCCCTGTGAATGGACAATTCCTCAAGTCATATTTTCAATTTTGATTCAGGCAAAACAAGCCTAATGTACCATACTGTATATATGTTTTGTTTTGGTTTTGGTTTTATGAGTATCAAAGTATACGCAGAAAAAATGAGTGGTCTGCAGGTTCTCGACACGTCCAGGGATGAACGTGCCGTCCCCAGATGGAGCCAATGTTGTACATATTAACCCCTATGTTCATTTCTTGGTCATTAGCCCCCTCCATAGAAAGTGTTTAGCTTGTGAATCCATTTAAAACTATTTAGAACTCTCTTTGGTGACCTAAAATCCCTATATTTTATCTATCGTCGCTCTTCTCACCCTCAAAATGCTTCGTTCAAAGGTTAAAATATGCAATTTAAATCGTATCGGGTCTATTCCTTCAGCCTTAGCCCCTTTGATTCATTCCCCATATGACTCAGGTGCAAGACCGGGCACCAGGAAAAAAGGAGCTAATCGTTCAAAGTTTAGGGGGCACTCATGGCTGTCTGATCAGAAGCAAATCGAGGGAGCGGAGTTTGGTTTACCATGGTGGCCCTCGCGCCCATTTTCAGTATGAAAACCAGTGGTTTCATTCTGCACCACCTCCGCTGGGCAGGTGGTATTTCTCGCGACGCGTGTCTCGGTGTACGATATCCAAATCGGCCATTTCGTGCATTATTCTCCGGACGAGAGTCGAGTAGCGGAATAAATGGTGGCCGTCGGATCCTGCGCCTTTCATCCAACGGTTGCCGCTTGACTTAGTTGCACGGGTGTTAATGCTAGTCTACAGTGTCCCGTGGCCCACCATTACATCGCTTCCAGCGCCTTTGAGCCGTTGATCTGGTTTCAAGATCCGACGGTCCAAAACGCGTTCTCCTCCGCCTGTTGACTCCGCATCTCCACGTCATCCATTCTGATTGACCTTTCATATACCTATGTTTCGTCTACTTTCCCTTCTACCACACACAAAGATATATATATATATATATATATATATATATATATATATTTCATTTACAAGCTGTATTTTAGCGTTTTGTGACATAAACCCTCGTCAATCCATTCTTCACAGTTCCTCTTCATTTTTCACTGCCACCCCTATACTTCCATCGTTCCTCCATGCCAGTACCATCATTTTCACCGGTCATCACATATACCACTCCGGTGCTTGGTATTTTCTAATAAGTTTGCGGATTTTGCAGGTTTTCAGCGATGGAAAGTTATTATGATTTACAGTCTTTTTCTTAGTGACAGAGCGCATCCAAGGAATAGTCTACTGAAGCTGCTATTATGAAGAATGATCTCAAAAGCCGCCATGATAAGACACTCATTGCATAAACGGGATTTGAGATCTTTCAAACCCTCCAAGAATAGTTTGAAAAATGCAAATCTGGCATAATGAGATATAAATGTTGTTGTAAAAAGCATCAGCAAGGAATTAAAGACTTCACCCACCACACTGAAGGTTTTTGAAGCTCATCTACAATGTTCAAAGGGAAAAAGTACCGGACCAGAGATCTCCTAGATCGCACAAAGGGTACAGTGCACTAAAAATCATATCTTCCAGGTTGTATCACCCCAATTTTTGCTCCTAGCAAAGGAAAAAATGTTTATATATTTTATTTTCCATGTCAAATTTATGAGGAGATTTTCAGCCTCAGCATTTATTCCACAGAGTAGCATCAGAGTAGCTACGACAGTCTAACGTCATCAAAAAGCATGGGACAGGAATTTTCCCACCAATCTGTTTTAATAAGTCTAATAAATGTTCACCAACTACCTTTGGTCAAGTTTGGGAGAGTTTCTCCTATAAAGCTCCAGGAGAACGAATTAGTTAGGGTTCCAGATTTCTATCAGCAAACTGTGTAGTGAAAGGCTTTGTATACATCTTGTTAAGCTTCTGTATGAAGGCTCAAAGCCCGTAGGGTTTCAGTGAGGAGGAGTTATAACTATAATGACGATTCTGGTCTTTGGTATCCCATAGTATGTAATCTTTTCTTATGTGTTAATATAATACTTTATTTCATGCTATTTATCTTCTTGTATCATGTTCTAGAATGCGAGTGGCTCATTGGTCTTAAGTAAGGATTCATCCTAGTTGGTACCCATACTTGGATTATTCAAGCGCTTTAAATAGGCCTAGGCATGATATACTGTTCCATGTTCATTTCATCCATATTTTCTGCTATATTAGTTACTTGAGGAGGGTGCTTTTAAAATGCCATGGTCATGTATGGATTCTTAGTTGGATAAGCCCATGTGGTTTTGTTGTGTATCTGGGTATCAGCCTCATGCTAACTAGTATCTTCTTCATGATTCTTCACTGCATCCACTTTCTGATATTTGTCTTCTCTGGCATATTATTTGAACTGGCCCTCTTTGCAGTAAGCTGTCTCTTAACTCTCTGATGTTTTTGTATTGGAATTTTGCATGCTGTTCACACATTATTCTTATCTTTGTATCAACTTCTGAGAGAGTTTGGTTCCATTTAAACTAATTTCCTTGTTTTGCAAGAGATAGTAAGAGAGCTTTTGGATTGACAACCCAAGCTATGTTATGAGCTCCTTGCTATGTTAAGATGTCCTAGGCACTGGTCTATGGAAACTCTAGGCTGTCTCTGGGGGGACAAAATTGTCTACAACAGGTCACACAAATAATATCTCATCGAGAGAGTCTTGAAGATAAGAGGATTGTGGAAAAAATCTTGAGGAATCTACCCTCAAGATTTGATGTGATTGTCACCACCATAGAGGAGACTAAGGATCGCACACATTTTTCAGTGGATGAGCTACATGCATCACTGATGATTCATGAGCAGAGATTGGGTAGGAGTGAAAACTCATCTCTTGAGCATGCCTTTAAGACCCAGATGTCTTTCGGAAAAGGAAGAGGGCAAGGCAGAGGAAACAAGAGAGGAAGAAGCAGAAGCCAAAACATAGGTGGAAGAAACAGTCCAGCAAATGCTCAAGGAAGGGACAAAAATCCAAATCAACATCAAGGCCAAGGCAGCAGACATCAGAGTGGTGAGCAGAATGCTCAAGGACAAAGGTATGATAAGTCAAATGTCCAATGTCACTATTGTAAAAAATATGGTCATTATGCTAATGAATGTAGAAAGAAGTAGCATGATATGGGAAACAGAATTAGTGCAAATTTCACTAGAGAAAATATCAGCCAAGATAATTTATTTTTAGTTTGTAATATGGCTGAAGAAAAGAATGAAGGCTTACGGTTTCTAGACTCCAGTTGTAGTAACCATATGACAGGAAACATAGCAATGTTTTTAATGTTAGATGAGAGTGTGAAGTCACAAGTCACACTAGGAACTGATAGCAAAGTTTCTGTTATGGGAAAAGGAGATGTAAATCTTTTAACAAGGAAAGGTGCAAATAAATCCATAGTAGATGTTTATTATGTTCCAGGAATGAAGTGTAACCTCTTAAGTATTGGGCAACTTGTTCAAAAGGGGTAAAATGTATTTTTTGAGGATGATGTTTGTACCATCATGGACAAACCACCCAGCAAACAATGTGATACTGAAGTGAAGATGACAAGGAATAGGATGTTCCCTCTTAGAATGATAGTAGATTTGAAGAATGGTGAAGAGAAAGTAGCAGTGGCACAAGAGGCCATCTAAAGCGAACCAAAATATGAAAATTGGTTGTGGCACTTAAGATTTGGACATCTCAACTTTAGAGGTCTTAACTTGTTGAATAGAAAAGGAATGGTAAGATGTTTACCATTGATAGAGAAACCGGACAACCTTTGTAAAGGTTGTATCTTGGGGAAACAACACAGAGAAATTTTTCCTTCTGGGAAAAGCATAAGGGCAAAGGCACCCTTAGAGATTGTCCACTCAAATTTGTGTGGACCGATGCAAACTCCATCGCTTGCTGGCAGCCACTACATGTTAACATTTATAGATTATTTTACAAGAAAAACTTGGGTTTACTTTTTGAAAAACAAAAGTGAAATGTTTGAAAGATTCTACAATTTCAAAGCACTTGTTGAAAACCAAAGTGGGTTGCATATCAAAGTCCTAAGGAATGATAGAGGAGGTGAGTATATCTCTAAAGATTTTCTACGTTTTTGTAGAGAAAATGGTATTCATAAGCAGTTTACAGCTAGATATAGTCCGTAGCAAAATGGAGTAGCCGAAAGGAAGAATAGAACCATAATGGACATGGTAAGGAGTATGTTAAAGGTAAAGCATTTGCCTAATGATTATTGGGCTGAAGCTGTACACTGTGTAGCGTACATTTCGAATAGGTGCCCTACAAAAGCAATTATTAACAAAGTGTCGGAAGAGGCATGGAGTGGCACAAAGCAAGTTGTCACACGCATGAAGGTTTTTGGATGTGTGGCTTATCCACACATTCCGGATAAACTAAGGAAGAAGTTGGATAGCAAGGGGGAGAAATGTACTTTCATTGGATACGGTGAGGAATCCAAGGCTTATAGGTCATACAACCCATCCACCAAGAATTTTATTGTGAACAGAGATGTTCATTTCATTGAAGAGGAAGCTTGGGATGGAAACATAGAGAAAACAGTGAATGTTAAACACTGTTTATCTCATGATGAAAATGATGATGAGTTGGCTGAAATACATCACCAAAAAACAACTCCAACACAAGGGCAACAAGGCACACCTTTGATGAGAAATGAAGGTGCTTCTCCAAGCACACCACAAGGAGGAAATTCAGGTGCTTCTTCAAGCATTTGTACACCTAATGAAAGAGGTAAGAAGTTCAGAAATTTGAATGACATTTATGCACAAGAGGTAGCAAATGAAGGTATCAATTCTTTGTTTGCTTTATATTGTCATGTTGAAGACCCTATCCACTTTGAAGAAGCTAGTAAGGATAAAAAATTGATAGAAGCTATGGATGAGGAGATTAATGCCATAGAGAGAAACAAGACTTGGGATTTGGTTGAACTCCCAAAAGGTAAAGATGTCATTGGAGTTAAATGGGTCTACAAGACCAAGAGTAATGCTGAAGGCAAAATAGAGAGACACAAGGCAAGACTTGTTGTCAAAGGGTATAAGCAAAAGCATGGGATAGATTATGAGGAAACTTTCGCACCGGTTGCCAAAATGGAAACTGTGAGAGCATTGTTGTCCATAGCAGCACAAAACAAGTGGAAAGTTTACCAAATGGATGTGAAGTCAGCACTCCTAAACAGAGTGTTAGTGGAAGAGGTTTACATTGAACAACCTCTCAGCTATGAAAATAAAGGCCAAGAGCACAAAGTGTGCAAGTTGAAGAAAGCTCTTTATGGGCTGAAGCAAGCGCCAAGAGCGTGGTATAGTAGGATAGATTCCTATCTACTGGAAAATGGATTTGAAAGGTGTGAGGGAGAACCCACCCTCTACATCAAAGAAAAATACGGTAAATTGTTGATTGTATTTTTATATGTTGATGATGTTATTTTCGCAGGTAATGATGATTACCTTATTGAAAATTTTAAAACAGTCATGAAAGAAGAATTTGAAATGAATGACATGGGTTTGTTGAAATACTTCTTAGGAATAGAAGTAGAACAAGATGAAAATGGGATTTTTATCTCACAGGAAAAATATGTTAATGAAGTGCTTGAAATATTTAATATGCAGGAGATCAAAGCAGCGATCACTTCCACAGTGATGGGATTAAAACTCAGCAGAGAGGACGGCAGCAAGGATTTTGATCCTAGCTTGTACAAGAGCATAGTTGGCAGCCTCATGTATTTGACTGCAACTAGGCCGGATATAATGCATGCTATTAGTTTGATTTCCAGATTCATGGAGAAGCCAAAGGATGCACATTGGTAGGTAGCGAAGAGAATTCTGAGGTATGTTAAAGTTACCAAAAGGTATGTCATTTTATATACTACTTTAGAATGTTCAGATTTAGTTGGATACACTGATAGTGATTGGGCTGGAAGTGTTCATGATCGAAAGAGTACTTCCAGTTATGTTTTTCACATGGGTTCAGGAACCATTTCATGGGCTTCTAAAAAACAACCCATCGTAGCATTGTCTACAGCAGAGGCAGAATATGTGGCAGCTACAGTAGCAGCTTGTCAAGCAATTTGGATGAGGAGGATGTTGAGAAGTTTAGGCCAAGAGCAGATAAGAGGAATAGTGATTTATTGTGACAATAGCTCAGCTATTGCATTATTGAAGAATTATGTGTTTCATAATAGAAAGAAACACATAGACACAAAGTTTCATTACATCAGAGAAATGGTAAACAGTGGTGAAATTGTTTTGGAACACTACAGAACTCAGGAGAAGTTTGCAGACATTCTAACCAAGCCATTGGGGAAAAAGAGTTATGAGTTTTTGAGGAAATGTCTGGGTATGACTGATAACCCAGTAGTTGAAAGTAAGGGGGAGTGTTGAAATGTTACTTTCAATACTGGCTATGAAGAGCCGCTTTCTATTTTAATCTCTAGGTTCTTTGTACTCAAGCCGCCTTCTAAAATGGTGAAAAATCGATTTTTGAAAAACACCCCTTACAGTCCTTTCGCAATATTTTTGACAGAGCCTCTGTACATTAAAAAAACAGAGCTCTCGTATTCTATTTTAAACACAGGAGTGTTTAATTTCAGAACGCGAGAGAGTTCGTTTGAAGAACTGTGGTCCCACGACAACGTTAGCAGTCAGCAGGTATAGTGGTCCCCACGCCAAGTCAACCGTCCAGTCAGCATACACGTAACAGCATTTAATTGGAACGGGATTTTGTTTTTCCCGCTCACCAAGCTGAGAACTGGACCCGAAATATTTATGAGGCAGATCTAAATGGATTTCTGGTCACAAATCCCGCCGACGTCAGCAAGCCCAAAACGAACCCAATACGGTTTATAGGGCAGATTTTATAAGGATTTTGGGTCACAATTTGGGTGACGTCAGCGTCCAAAATTGTAACCTGAAATGGTTATGCAGGTTGGTTTAAATGAGGTTTGAAGTCTATAGCTTATGCGCGGTCAAAGATTTTGTTTTAAATGTTTTATTATCGCGCAATGGTTTTTATCCATAGTCATATGTTATAAACGAATATAATATATATATTATAAACAATACATTTATAATATATATATATATATATATATATATATATATATATATATATATATATATATATATATATATATATATATATATATATATATAGTTTAGTTTTTTGATAAAAAGTTTAAAAAAGGGTCGTGAGGCATAGTATGTAAGAGATTTACACATCAGTGTAGTTATGTTTTTTTTATGCACAGCAGTCTGTTCCCTTTTTGTAATAGAGACAAAGTGTAATTTTTGAGTGTGCACAGCAGTGCGTTTTATTTTTACAGAGACAGAGTATTTTATTTTTGTGTGAGAGAGAGTGTGTTATTCTTGGAACTGTCCTTAGAAGCATTCCTGCAGTTGTAATCCCTCTGTGTTGAGGAAGAATCTCTAATAGTTTTTTTTGAGTTAATGAATGGAATAAAAGTTTTTTTTCAAAGTATTGAATTCTGTCTCCTATCAAGAATTTCTTTTCTCTGTGTTAGAAGAGGAGAGTGTTACTCTCTCCATTGTTGTTCTAGAATTTTCATAAATTCCAACATTCCATAAACATGTCAAGACAATAGTCAGCATAGGTAATAACTTTCCACTCGAAATAAAACCAAACTATTGACCAATGCCATATAAATTCAATTGAACAAATCGATGGGACCAGATCACACAGGAAATGAAAGCCCCTCAAAACTCATTGCATATATTGCGCAATCTTGCCTAGCTGCCCCACAATCTAATCTACTCTCAGGATTACGTGAGGTTCAGAAGGGTTCCAAAAAAGACTGCCAAGGATATCAAGGTTTTAAGGATTTTGATATCATTTTACGGACTAAAAAATTTTAAGGATTTGAAGAGTCAGATTTAAATTTAAAAGAATCATAGGTTGAGATAAAGATTCATAGTTTTGAAGTTGTTGGAAGGTGTTGGCTCAAGGAGTTTTGACTCAGGTTAGGAATAACAAATAGAATTTATCAACTGGTGGCTTTTTTCAGTAGTGATTTACTTGGACAATACCAAAGTCTCACTCATGGTACTATGGTAGATGCTGGGACTAAGAGGGAAGAATATGAACTGTCTAATAGAAAATACCATTGTAGTAGTTCAAGAGGTAGAAGGTGACCCAAAGGAAGCTTCCATATTGGGTAATATGCACGAAGACATTCACGCAATTTAACTTCACGTACATCACTAGAATGTGCGGTTTTTGGTCACATAGAATGTCAAATCCAAAGCATGCATCAAGTTGATATGTCTGGATCAAGTGTCAACTTCAAAGCATGTATCAAGTAGATATGTCTGGATCAAGTGCCAAGGATCTGGCACCAACTGAATCTTCAGATGAGTAAATTACAAAAGTCTAGAGTAACATTTACTTTTTACGTCATAAGACATTCTTATTTGAAAAAAACTTTCCTAGCTACCAATTGTAATTTTTCTGCACCATTAGATTACATGTTAGACGATTGGAAAATTGTCTGCCATCAGATTGATAAAATATTTGTTAAATAAAATATTTGTTAAAAATTGTGTATGGTTCAGCTGATAGTTGTTCACTATCAACCCTACGATAATACTCAACGATGATTATTCCTGATGGAGGTGGAAATGATTCCATTTCCAGTTCCCGATCGAGGTGGGGATGATTCACTTGGCGGTTCCTGTAACCACCTAAGCTGTTAGGCTCTATCCGTTTAGAATAACCACCTACGCAGTTAGAGTTTCCCCATTTTTTGTATACTTGTGGTATGACCACGAGTGAATTCAACATAATTGGCAAGGAGCACACTGTCAGTAGAGGAAAACGAAGTAGCCAAATCAGTGATTCACTGGACTCCTTGTCATACCAGTAGGGAGTCAAATTATTGGATCAAGATGTTTTTGGGTGAGAAGATCAAATTGTCACAAGCATTGTTGGGTGCATTTTTCTTGAATATTTACGCCAGGTTTCATCTGGGCATTTTTGTGTAAAAATTCCTCCAAGCTTTTCATTTAATAATAATGATGAGTTTGCAACCTTATTTCTGATCTGTCCAATTGTCGGTAATTTTCCCTTATTAAATTCACATGAATCCATAGATCCATTTCTTGAAAATGAAATTTTGAAATTAAAAACTTCTGAAGTTTTGGTAAACTAAAAAGAAGCATTATAGATTGTCCTAATTTCTATTCATATATTTTTTTTAATTATGATAGAGATCCGTGCTTGGTTGAAGAAAGAAATAAACATGCATGATGTTGCTTTATCTTCACTAATAGTCATTACAAGAACACGATCCATGTTTGAAGTGATGAAAATGGTTTGCATCTCTCATGACAATTTCTTGTATTGTTATCTTAGAGATGAACTTGGTGGAAGTATAGCAATCTCCACATATTCGAAGGTTTTTAATAATTTTAATAGTTTTTCCAGAACGTGTGTTAATAAGGCCAAAATAAATGGCCAATTTCTCACTATGAGAGGCAATATCATACTCCTTCTGTTCCTCCTCTATATCGTGCAGCACAAAGTTTGTGTCAGGGACATACCCAGTTCCTTTCATCTCGATTTCCGACTCCCACAAAGTCTCATGGATCTCCCAGATCTGTGGGTGGAATTTATCTCCAACAAGAAATTCATGCACCACGCTCTTGATCTCAATCCAACTCCGTCCTTGTCCTTTTTTATTCCCCTATTTTTTATCAAGCTTCTCATCTTTGCTATAGCATCCCGCCTGCCAAATGCAGAATACATTTTTTAGTAGAATACATATGTTCCAAAATTTTGTGGCTTTAATTCAAAAAGGATTTCAGCAGCTAGCTTCCCTAGCTACAAATTAACACATACTCTATAAGCACTGAGCAAGGCTCCCCAAACAGAAGCATCTGGTTCAATTGACATTGTACTAATCAACTCATGTGCCTCATCCAGATGTACAACATGGCCCAAGAGGTCAACCATACAAGCATAATTCTCTCATCTGGGTGAAATACCATAATATCTACTCATAGAATTGAAGTACTACCACCCTTCGTTTATAAGGCCTGCATGGATACAAGCAGATAGAGCACAAACAAAGGTGATATAGTCTGGTAGTATGCCTGCTAGTTGCATTTCTTGGAAGACTTTGATGGCCACCTTACCAACCCATGCCTGGCATATCCTGCAATCATGGTAGTCCATGAGATGAGAACTCGAAGGGGTATTTTTTCAAACACATAACGTGAATATATTATACTTCCACATTTGGCATACACATCAATGAGAGCATTCATCAGACAGAAATTTAACTGAAATCCCTTTCTAAGTATGTGGGCATGGACTTGCTTGCCATTTTCAAGGAGTGCCATGCTAGCACAAGAAGCTATAACACTTGTAAACGTATACTAGTCTAGCTTCATCGCTTTGTAATACATTTCTCTAAAGAATAGGAGTGCTTCCTTACAAAACCCAACTTTTCCACACCCTGCAATTATTGTATTCCACGAGATAACATCCAGATCAAGCATTCTGTCAAAGGCTTCAAATGCATCCTCTATGCTTTCACATCTAGCATATATGTCTGTAAGGGCGTTTCCAAAAACAATATCAGTCTCAACTCTAGTTTTGATTATGTGGGCATGGATCTGCTTCCCCTATCCCAATTCTTTCGAACTAGCACATGCCCTCAGAGAAATAGAAAAGCTAAAAGGATTTGGACACATGCCTGCTTGTTGCATTTTTTTTGAATGGTTTCAAGGCTTGTTGATTGAGTCCATGGGAGGCATATCCTACAATCATTGTTGTCCATGAGATCACGTCCCGTTCAGGCATTTTTTCAAATAGTTGGCGAGCATTCTCAATTCTTCCATAGTTGGTGTACATGGTAACGAGTTTGGTTCCAAAGAAAACGTCGGCTCTGAATCTAATTTTGATCATGTGCACATGGACTTGTACTGGGGGTTTCATGTCCATTCTCCCTTGCAACACAGAGCCATACATGTTTTCTGATATAACTCTTGTTTCTCCTTGCATTGTAATTGTATTAATAAGATGTGTTACCCCAACAAACTTATTCCTCTGAACGTTGGTCCTAATGTCATTGTGACTGAGATTATTCTGAATGTTGATCCTAATGTTGTTGTGATTGATTAATTGAGCATGCAAAAAATACTTTTGAGGTGTTGCAGATGCGTCAACGGATTTACCCTCATTTCTACACTCCAAGGATTATATGGCATGCCAAATAGAGGACTTACCACCTGCTACTAAACTGGAGATGTCCAAGGAGTTGTGCCGGATATGATAGGATACCTCACTAAAGATGAGTGGACCAAAGCATACCATACCAGACATGCTCAACTAGAATGTTACTGCAAATATCATCATTTAGACAGATTGAAGATATAGCTCCTGGAATACCTGGTTGAGGATTCAATTAAAGTATCATAGTAGTTCCTCCTGCCATACAAAGTCGGCCTTGATTGCTTTCTTTCTACTCTAGTTAACTCTCCATCCACACATTTGAGGCAACTCTAGGCAGCCAGCAAGATCCAATTTGCAACCTTGGATCTTTTCCTAAAGCCATCTCAGAGTGATTTGAAGCAGTGTTTTCCTTTAGTATTGATATTGGAGCATGACCAGTTTAGACTTATCTTTATTTTGGATATATCTAGAAAAAATGTGGTATCATGAAGTGCGATAATTGTTGTGTATGGAATCCATGGTCTTGGTTGGGAGGCCATTTCTCTTTTTCACCAAATGCATATGATGCGCATATTTCCAAACAACATCACCCGTGTTTCTCTTTTGTGTTTCTCTTCAAGGTAGATGTTAATAATTTTAAAGGAGTACATTATTAACAATCTTAGCTAACATAATTCAGATAAATGAATTAATGTATTACAAAGTGTATTACAATATGTTATGTTCTATGTGTTTATAAGGGACTATAACATATCACATCACTCTTCATTTATGTTTTTTTTTCATATGCTATTGACTTACGACATTTCCTTTGCAACATTTGGTGCAATTGCTAGTTTAATAATATGTCAAAAGATATAATAGATAATATACCTTATAAGATATTTAGAGACATAATGAAACTTATAAAATATTTAGAAACATAATCAAATTATTTGAAATATCCTATCATGATCTGCAATTAATACATAGTGGCCCAAATAATGGAATAGAAAAAAACAACTCTTCCCGAGTATCAAACTCGAAATGCACACCTTCTAGTGAACTGGTTCTCACGTCTCATACAAACAAGCAACAAAAATGAATTTCCCATAAGTTAAACTAAAAATTTAATATACTCACCATTAAAAAAAAATTATTATAATTTTTAATCCTTCATATAAGGTGGATACATGGAATTCTCAAAATAATTAAGTGTAAAACTTGACTTTTTATTTGGGCTTCATGTATGGTAGAACTTGACTATTTATTTAAGCACGATATAAAATGTATTCATACCATTATTTTATTTAATACAAGTTTCCTTTAAATTCAGTAGCATTTTTTCTAAAGTTAAAGCTTCAACTAAGGTATTTAACTCTTAGTTAAAATTTCAATTTAATACCTAGAATTTTAATATTAAATTTTTATACTTGAGAATTTAGATTTATATTGATATAACTTAAATTATTTTATTTTATTTTTTGTCAATTTGTTAGTACCTTGCTATTTTCTATTTATCGTCTTTAAAGCAGGTTACAATAGATAGTGCTTTGGTGACCTCAACTTGCCCGGAGGAAACTAGGTTTGTTGGCTACCTCAATGCATTAAAATCCAGCCAAAATTGAAAATGTTTCATTCTTCTACTCGCCGCATTTGCTAGTCCACTATTTAAACCATTTACAAACTAGCAACTTAAAACCAAAGCATTGTCCAAAAAAACATTATGCATACAAAAGAAAAGATTAGGCTGAAATACTATCCATCTGATGATTCAATTGGAGCTGGGTCTTTCGCCGTTGAGCCTGCCATGTCTGTTTGTTGCATCTGTTGAATCTACTTCTCAATTCGTTCAATATGGTCTTCAATTCTCCCAATATGGTCCGTCGTTTGATACTGAGTTACCTTGATATGTTGAATTTTACTATCAATATCCTAAAGCATTTCCATCATTTTTGGTTCTTGATTCTCACTACGTGGATGAAGACTCTGGATAGCCTTAGCCTGAAGACACTTCATAATCCAATAAGTATGGACTCTTTGATTTAACAGTGAAATATGATCTCTAGTATTCCCAAGATTTGAAATAAAGTCCATAATTTCGGCTTCTACTTCATTGTCTTCCTCATTTCTTTGAGTTTCTCTTTCCCAACCATGAATTACCTTCTTGACTTGAGACGAATTCCCATGGGAGTATACTAATGAGATATTCACTAATACCTCTTGATTTTTCTTCCTACCTCTCTTTCTTGTCTCAACTTCAATTTTTATCATCTTATGTTTCCCTTTTTCTTTAATTTGAGTCCTTGTTTGTCTCGTTTGCCTCTTTACCATTGTGTTGAGCTGTGTAATTTTTAAAATTAACTCTAAATTAAGAATATAAGAGCCCCATCACTAGATTGAAATTGTTGCGAATTATGGAAGCTCCTATCTCCAACCGCTGCAATACACCGTTTTTTACAGAGGAAATGTTTGTTTAGCAAACCGAATTACAATGCTTGAATCTAGTCCAAGAATGTCTTTTACCCCAAGCTTCTGATAACACAGGCTGTCTTCCTAAATTTCTGATCATTCCCATATCCTCCACATGCCTCCATAATCGTTTGATGGACAACTTAACGTTCATATTTAATGTGCATGGTACTCTTTCGCCACTTGGCTTATGCTATGGGCAGCGTCATCGGTCTTAGAGCACATTGTTTTATTAAAAACGAAAACCACATTTCAAAAACTAAAAAACCACCAACTCATAATAAATCATTTCTCATAGAAACATAAAACAATTTAAATATATGAATGACATAAATTGCATTTATACTACTACTTTTTACTTAATAAAAATTTATTTTATATTTAATACACATTTCATAAAAGTTAAAATTTAATATTTAGAATTTTAATAATAATTTTTCTATAAAAACACTATTTTATAATAATTCAATAAATAAAAAAACCATTTTTACGTAAAATAAAACAATTTCCATACTCATATAAAGAGAGAACATCATAATAAATAACCCTATAATAAACCGAATACTTACCACCAAAATAGTACACCACCTAACTCCCATTTATATCAATATTTCAATAAAGGAGTTGGAAGCACCTCCCTAAATTCCTTCTTCAACTAGATGAATTGCTTAATTCGATTAAGCATCCAAATTTTTTGTGTCCAACTCTTGTATGTATATGGTTGAAAGATATTTATTTAAAATGACTTGCAACCAACTTTAACTACTTCCTAAAGGGCTTCAGAAAAATGTTTTACAAATTTATTGATATCATCTTACACGTATTGAATGACCAAACTTCATGTCTATTTGTCGTTCCTAAATGAAATTAATTTTCAAAAATATAGAAACATAGGGGAGTTTTGGCTTTACTTGATGTCAAACTAAACAATAATTTTTTTTGGTCCAAAAGATGCCTATATAAATTTAAACAATACGAGGATACCTAGGTGATGGCTTGTTCATATTTTTTTTATTTTATTTGAAATTATGTATTCCTCTACAACAATTTGGTTGATTTGTATTCCCATTGTTTTCATTGTGGACTCTGTAACCTATTTATTTATGTGGATATGGGTGACACTATAATCTATAGAATCTTTTTGGAAATAACTCATACTCAGAACAGATGACCAGATAGAATAGAAATAGAGACAAAATCATACTTAGAACAGATGACCTAGTTGTATGTTTTCCATACATGAGATAGTGTTTCGTTGACCCTGTGGTTTGTTTTCCAAGGCCGGATTAGTGGTTGCCCTGTGGGAAATTCCAGCAAAGCGAGATTGGCGGTAAGAGATTCAATCTCAATATCTCTGTCGCAGTAAAAATATTCTACTGTGGGAGGCAATGACAACCAGAAATTTTGATAGTAAGAAATCCAATCTCAATATCTCTGCTGCTTCTACAGTGGGAAGCAATGCCAACTGGATATTTTGATAGGTAATTAAATATTATTCACATGCCATCATGATCTTGTTCTCTTGATAAGAATAATTTGACATTCCATTTTATTTGAATTATAATAGGTGGGATAGTGGCACATGCCCCGTTACAAAATTGTATATCTTTAATATTATGAGGTGGGAGTCTTTAATATTATGATGTGGGAGGCAACCGGGCGAGAGATTTTGACCAGTAACTAAATATTATTGATATTTCATCTTGGTCTTGTTGGCTTATTAGTCTGGTTGGTCTTGATATTTTGTCTTGATATGTCACAAATAAGATGGAAAACTATTGAGATTAATAATTGGTTGAATAGTTTGTTGATAAAAATTAGATATTGAATTACTCATACAAAAATAGCTTTAATTTAAATGATCTGTTTATCTATAAAATTTAGTATTTAGAGATTTTAATAATATTAAAATATTTTTCATTATTAAAAAATTATAATTTTATATTAAATTAGTATTTTTTATTTTAAATATGAAAAAAATAATTAATAAAATTTTAAAATTAATTATTAATATTACAAAATTAAAATATTTGAAAAAACACTTAATTTTATTTAGCTATATACAACTTGAGTGGGTTTAATGTTTAAGAGTATGTGTTTTCTTTTAAGAAATTATATGTTCAAAACTAGAGGGATAGACTATGTATGTCTTTGTAGATTTAGCCCACAAACAAAAGGGTCTTACACACCAATTTGATGTCTAACTTGGCTGTGATCTTAAAATTACATAATATAAAAAATAATTTTAATAATTCAAAATTACACTCTAAAGAAACCATTAAATTAAATAATTATTTTATTATATAGCTATTAATATTTATGAAATTTAATAATGTGAAAATGATAATTGATTATGAAGACAATAAATAAATATATATAATAACCCAAGGAGTGGTCTACTACTTTTTGTAAGGCAAGAGTTAATAGTCGTGCTTCTAGAAATGAGGGAACAGGTACACTAAATGAAATTGGTATTTTTTGTTTCAAATTTGAAAATAATATTTTTTTATAGATGGAATTGTAAATATTAATTATTGGTATTAAAAAATTATATTATGATAAAGTTAATAAATTTTATCTAAATATTATAAAGAGTTATTTTAAAAATTTCAAATTACAATTTGTGTTATAACTTATAACTTGGTTAAAAAAAGATTATAACTTATAACTTGGTTAAAAAAAGATTATGGTTAAAAAATAAAGATGAAAATTATAAAATGTTTTTTTTAGTTGATAGTGACTTTAGTTTTTAAGTGGTATTTGTTATGATGATTTTAAGTTGAAATTTGTATTATAATTTTCTATAATTTTATTTAGATAAAATGTATATCTAGATTATTTTTGAAATTTTAATAAAGATTAAATTATGATGGATTTATTCCACTATGCTTTATAAAAATTTGGAAAGTATAGGTTAATACATTCAAATCATTCTTCATCTCTATATTATATTATCATACAATATTACATATTTACGGAAAAAGATAGGTCTACTACATTCAAAATTTATATTACATTATTTTTTTAAGTCAGATAAACTTCTTTTGATTGAAGATGGTGCCAAACTCTATACAATAGGAGTTTTACGACTAGAAAACCCTTGTCTATGAAGCTACAAGTGACTGGTATATATTTTGTAGTCACTGAGGAGTTACACTTGGCTTCATCCACAACTATCTCATTAACATCAACTACCACTAATCACAACTTCTCTATGCTAAGATAGAACCATTGGTGCTACATTAACACTACATACAACTCAAAAATATTTGATCCTTTAATCTCGGTCGTCATAGGAAAGAAATCCAACTTTAGGTTAAACCACAACTCAACCCAACATACTGGATTCATAATTAGTACTATATGATATAGTGTTTTATTACATTATTTTAATAAGTAATTATTAGGTATTATTGTTTTACACTACTAGCTTGGGTAGACTAGAAGGATTGTCTTGGTCTGAGAGACATTGATTTTGATGATGAGGAGGAGGAAATTCATAAAAGTAGTTTAGTCTTCTTTCCCTCTCAGCCCATGAGTAGTACAACATCTAATTGTTGTGGTTGTTGTATTCTATTTTGCAGGCTTTGATTTGCTTTTATAAATAGGTAACTCATAGAACAATATAATAGATTTTAGACAAATTTTTCTAGTTGTTTAATCTAGTGACACATATTTTACTCTTAATGTTTATATTCATTATATTTTATGATTGGCATCTTGAGTTATTGGCATTGACCTTATTTTGCAACAAGATGAGCATATATTTATTTTTATGGGTTTTAGAGAGTTTTGAATTTTGGAAATATTCAAAAGTTAAATTGAATTCAAAATTTGTGAAGCATAATGGAATGTCTAACTATAATCGTTGAGTTATTGTGTTATGTTAGGAATGATGTTTGTAATAGTTCAACAAAAAATTGGGGCAAAGAAAATTGCAAATCTTCTATGTAACTTATGCAAGATGGACTTCCAATTAAGAAAAACATCCATTTACATTGTGTTGATATAACTATAATGTCATCCAAATCTCATTTTAGAATGTAAGATTTTCAAAGAAGAGTTTGTCTAAAAAAACCAGATGAAAAAACAATCTGTCCCATAAACTATTTTTACTCTCTTGAATATTAAAAATAATTTCTTTCCTCGCCACTAGCTATTCCTTGTGAGCCGCTCCGCAGATAGAATTTAATAATACTAGTAGTAAAGAGACATGTATCATCTTTCGTACTTCCCTCTGCGACATCCACCTCATAGGATTCGACCACAATGGTCCCTGGTTTCCCATTTATAACTTTCTCGTGTAGAGTGGTCATGCTTCGAAAATTCGTGAGCCTCGTATCGCCCGCGATGGTACTGAAGCTCAGGATATGGTGCTCCTCGTTCAGAATGTCCAGTCGCTCAATACTGAAGCTCATTGGGAGTCCGGAAACAAAGCGAACATCTCTGAGGCAACCAACCCTCAGATCCCCTTGCGTGAAGCAATTGCGAATGAATTTCTTATAGATTTGAGGCTCGTCGAATCTCCTAAGCAATGACCACACAACGCTTATGGGTGCCTTTACTCTCTGTACGACCATTGATGAGCATCTTCTCTCTCTGTCCCCATCGCCATCATGTGAATTAAAGTGGTATCGCCCTACGGCCTCCTGCAGCGATTCCACCCCGATTCTGCGATCCCCATCTCCGCTCATGATCAGTAGATGCCGAGATCGAATCCTGCGATGATCTACAAGCCTCCGGGATCTGCAATTGATACATAGTGGAATAGAAAAAGATAACTCTTCGTGATTATCGAACTCGAACCTGTCACTGCACAGCCTCTAGTGAACTGGTTCTCACTTCTCATAAACAAGCAACAGAAATGAATTGCCCATTAAATATATATATATATATATATATATATATATATATATATATATATATTTTGTTCCTTCCGTGCAAGAAGTTACTTGTCTCCCAACGACGACTTCTAAATAGCTATTGCTGTTGAAATACTAACCCAGACAGTCGTTCTTGGCGTGATTTTTCAGATTCTTGTTCCATCCTGATTTTTTTGAAGTGGCGTTCTTGGCGTGATTTTTCAGATTTTTGTGGCATCCTGATTTTTGTGACACCTCACCGGGAAAAACGGGGATTTTCAGATTGTAATTTACTTTTTAAGATAATCCAGCCCACTAGAAGTTACAAATGTTGTGAAAATATCTCAGTATAGTCGGAGGAGTTTTATAAAATACGACATTATATATATGTTAATGTTTTTAGTAATTGTCTTTAAAGTGTATTTTAAAGAATAAAAGATTTGGAAAGATCATTTTATAAAAAATAGAACTCACTCCTAAATGCATTTTCATAATTAAATTTTAGAATTGGAAATCAATTACATAATTTCAAAAAAGAAATTTAATAACACAAATACTTATAATTTTTTATTTATAAATTTTTCAATTCAAAAAATTTACTTACATTCAAGGTAATGATTTACAAAAAATTATTCAGTTTTAACTCACAAAATTTGTAATAAAAAAAATATAAATCTTACATTCAAAATATAAAGTTTTAAAATAGTAATTAAGATTTTCACAATTTTACATACCAATATTTTTCAAACAATCATTCGCAATCTGTGCAAATTTCCAAAAATCTTCATGTTAGCTTAATTTGGGAAATAAAACATAAATTTTTCATGATAGCTTAATCTGGGAAACAAATAAAAGTTGAATCTTATCCTTAATTTGGTTCTACAACTAAACAACACAAAAACACTGAAGACTTTGCACTTTCATCATTTCTAACTTACTTTCAAGAGTTAAGATTTATCTCTAAGTTAGTTATGCTATTTTAAATTAATTAATTAAAGAAAATGTCATATTGGTATGTGGTATTAATAAGTTATGGTATTGGGTCATGGCATTGTAACAAAAACTATTTACAAATTAAGAATTCTCATGGTAAAGGAGGGTGAATTAATTATAATGTGCATTTACCAACAATTTAATTAATGACATTTTTTTAGAGTGGTAATTTCAACTAAAAAGCTGAAGAGATTTTTAAAAACTTGAGCTTAAGTGGTTTAGTATGTAGAATTCTAGTGTCCTAGGCTTTTTTAGGTGCTTAATCTATTTATGTATTCAAAATAAATTTTAGACAACAAAAAATCATAATCTCAATTGAAATTATATCTTCGATTCTCTTGAAAAAAATTATTTTATCTATAAGTTAGACTACATGTTTAATTTATATAACTCCACTTGTTTTAAAAAAATATTTTGAAACAATTATCAATTATTATTATTTTATAATTTCAAATAAGTAATATACTCATTAAGATTTGGTTTAATTTTAAAAATACAACCATTAAAAACTTTTTAACGATTGTTTTTAGATTTAGTAGCCTAGTTTCAAAAGTTAAATCTTTAAGTAAAGTATTTAACTTTCCGTTAAAGTTTCACTTTAATGCAGAGAATTTTATTCAGAAAATTTTACACTTAAGAATTTAAATCTATTTTGAAATAACTTAAATTATTTTACTAAAAAACCAAGACCACCCCTCAAAATCTAAAAAACCACCTACTCAAATTAAATCATTTCTCATACAAACATTAAAAAAAAAATGTATGGATGATATAAGTTACACTCATACCACTACTTTTTTATTTAATAAAAATTGCTTTTAAATTTAGTAAATATTTTATCAAAAGTTAAAATTTAATGCTAGGAATTTTAATAACAAATAATAATAAAAAGCAACCTTGAGATAGAATAAAAAAATTTCAATACAAAATGATAAAATTTGAATCATCCCTTCTATTGATGGAAAGAAACCAATCTTGGGTCTAAAAAAACCATCCTCCCCTAAAATAAACAATATTAAAATTCCACCGTTGATGGTGTATACTAGAGAAGAAAAGTCTTCAAAAAGCATTTCCATAAATATGTCAAGACAATAGTCACCATCAATAATAACTTAAAACTGGAGATAAACCAAACCATTAACCAATGACATATAAATTCAATTGAACAAATTGATGAGACCAGATCAGACATGAAATGAAAGCATGGCTGCCACACAATTTAATCTATTCTCAAAATTGCGGGAGGATGAGGAGGGTTCTAATAAAAACTACCAAGGAGATCAAGGTTTTAAGGATTTTCATATCATTTTACGGAGTCAAAAATTTAAGGGTTTGAAGATTTAGTTTTAAAGTTGAAGAATCTAAGGTTGAGATGAAGATTCATAGTTTTGAAGTCGAAAAGTGTTGGCTCAAGGAGTCTCGACACAGGTTTAGAGTGTTCTGCACAGTCAACAAAACTCTCCAACTACTGGCCTTTTTTGTAGTGATCCACTTAAAGTCTCAGGCAAAGCAGTATGGGGGGTGCTTGAACCACGAGGGAGGAATATAAAGTATCTAATCACAACAACAAAAATTCTTTTTAGCACCATACGTTAGTACCACTTACGTTATGTGGTGTTAAAGTGGTGTAAATGTTTATGTATGATATTAAAAATGAAGTATATCACCATAAATTAGCACGAATTACATTATGTTGCGTTAATGTGGAGTAAATGTTTATGTATCATGTATTAAAAATGAAGTATATCACCATATTTGATGGACAAGTTAAAGTGGAGTAAATTTTTATTGATCTTATTGGAAGTGGAGTATATCACCATATATTTAAAGAAGTGGTGTATGCTATATAGACAAGTTCTATAAATTAGGGTAGTTAACTTTGTGTTTGACATGTTGGCATGTACAAGTGGATTTCGTTATGCGAGTTGCCACCATAACCATAAGACCATTCTAGATCCATCTTAACTCCAGATCTATCAAGCGCCGAGAGGGATCAAATCTCTCGAGCTGCAAACCTCTTTTTTGAGTGCAAAACTTGAGGAAAGGTTTGCACCTCGAGAGATTTGATCCCTCTCGGCGCTTGATAGATCTGGAGTTAAGATGAATCTAGGCTAGTTTCAGCCGTGTGCTGCCAAGGAAAATCTATGGAAGATAGGATTAATTTTATCAATAATATGTAAATATATCAAATATTAAAATAATCATTCTAAATATGCTAAATATTTTTGAGATTAACTTGGTCATTTTAATTTTATATTTTCATAGTTACCTTAGTTTGTTGAGATGATAAATATTTTTAATAACTATAATGATGAAAAATGATGAAATATTTTTTTTGAATGCAAAGTGACAATAATAGTGTTGAAAGATAGAAAATGTGAATAATAATAATGTAGTCATGTTACAAATAGTACTCATTGTGATCAATCTCAAACTATTTTCTTCTACTATTCTTATTGCCACCCTTGTTAGTTTTGTTATCTTTTCATATCATTTATATGAAAAAGAAAATTTAAATCATAAACCATTTAAATCTTTAGCTCGAGCTGTTGTATTAAACATGATACCTTGTCTCTCTTGCTCTCCAGTATTAACAGATTAAATTACTATAACAGAAAAATCAATGTACATTGTTAATAAAGTTTTGTTCTTACACTAAAATCAATGCATATTGTTAATCCAATCACTTTAAAATTACCGTACTATCATATATCCAATTACATCAAATCATAAATCAACATATACACTGAAATCAATGCATTTAATGCAAGAAATCAAATAATATTAGAAAATAACTTCTACATTGAAATCAATGCACCTAATGCCAGCAGTCAAATAAGATTAGAAACCAACATCTACAATGAAATCAATGCATTTACTCAAAGCAATCAAATAGGATTAGAAACCGCCATCTACACTAAAATCAATGCATTTAGTGCAAACAATCAAATAGGATTAGAAATAATCTACATTGAAATCAATGCATCTAGTGCAAGCAATCAAATATAATTATAAATCGACGTCTAAATTGAAATCAACACATCCAATGCAAGCAATCAAATAGTATTAGAAATCACCACCTACATTGAAATCAATGCATCTAGTGGAAGTAATCAAATATCATTAGAAATAAATATCTACACTAAAATCGATGCATCTAGTGAAAATAATAAAATAGGATTATAAATCACCATCTCCACTTAAATCAATCCATCTAGTGCAATAAATATTCTTCCCTCTCTCCACCCTCCATCCATATCTATATCCCCCTCCATCTCTTGTTTTTTGTCTCTCTATCTCACCCCCTAAACACACACGCTCTCGCACTCCATATATATCATTCTCTTTGTCAATCACCCCCTCTCCCCATCTCTCTCTTCTTCCCTCTCTTCACCTTCCATCTATATCTCTATCTTCCCCTTCTCTCCCTCTCCCCCGCTAATATCTCTCTTTCCTCCTTTTTTCCTCTCTCTCTCTATCCATATTCCTTATCACTCACTCTCTCTCTCTAGAAACCAACATCTAAATTGAAATCAATGCATTTACTCAAAGAAATCAAATAGAATTGGAAATCGCCATCTACACTAAAATCAATGCATTTAGTGCAAACAATCAAAGAGGATTAGAAATCATCTACATTTAAATCAGTTAATCTAGTGCAATTAATCAAATATAATTATAAATTGACATCGAAATTGAAATAAACACATTCAGTGCAAGAAAAAAAATTGTATTCGAAATCACCACCTACCCTGAGATCAATGCATCTAGTGCAAGTAATCAAATATCATTAGAAATAAATATCTACACTAAAATCGATGTGTCTAGTGCAAGTAATCAAATAGGATTAGATATCACCATATCCACATATATCAATCCATCTAGTGCGAGAAATATTCCTCCCTCTCTCCACCCTCCATCCATATCTATATCCCCCTCCATGTAGTATGTTTTTTCTCTCTTACTCACCCCCCTAAACACATGTGCTCTCGCACTCCATATATATCAATCTCTTTTTCAATCACCCACTCTCCCCATCTATCTCTTCGACTTCCATCTATATCTTTATCTTCCCCTTCTCTCCCTCTCCCCCACTAATATCTCTCTTTCCTCCTTTTGTCATCTCTCCGTCTCTCTCCATATTCCTTATCCTCACTCTCTCTCTCTAGAAACCAGCATCTACACTGAAATCAATGCATTTACTCAAAGAAATAAAATAGGATTAGAAATCACCATCTACACTGAAATCAATGCATTTAGTGCAAACAATCAGATATGATTAGAAATCATCTACATTGAAATAAATTCATCTAGTGCAATTAATCAAATATAATTATAAATTGACATCTAAATTGAAATCAAGAAATTCAGTGCAAGCAATAAAATTGTATTAGAAGTCACCACCTACACTGAAATCAATGCATCTAGTGCAAGTAATCAAATATCATTATAAATAAATATCTATGCTAAAATCGATGCATATAGTGCAAATAATCAAATAGGATTATAAAACACCATCTCCACTTATATCAATCAATCTAGTGTGAGAAATATTCTTCCCTCTCTCCACCCTCCATCCATATCTATATCCCCCTCCATCTCTTCTTTTATGTCTCTCTATCTCACCCCCCTAAACACACACACTCTCACACTCCATACATACCAATCTCTTTGTCAATCCCCTCCTCTCCCCATCTCTCTCTTCTTCCCTCTCTTCACCTTCCATCTATATCTCTATATTCCCCTTCTCTCCCTCTCCCTTGCTAATATCTCTCTTTCCGCCTTTTTTCCTCTCTCCCTCTCTCTCCATCTTCCTTAGCACTCACTCTCTCTCTCTCTCTCTCTCTCTCCACCTTTCTCTCTCTATGTATTTCTTATTACCTCCCTCTCCCTCCCCCTCTGAGTCCATCTCTCTTTCTCTCCCTCTCTCCACTCTCTCACATCCTCTATCTTCCTTCCTCTCTTTCCCTTTCTCTCACATCTCGCTCTCCCTCTCTCTCTCTCTTCACCCACCAACTATGTTACTATATCCCTCCCTCTCTCCTTATATCTCCTTCTCCCCCCCTTATCTCCATCTCCCATAACTTGTATCTTTATCTCAGCCCCGAACATATATGCTCTCTCTCTTTGTCTCTCCCTTGTCACTCCTTCTGTCTCTCCACTTCTTACTCTCTATATTTCTTATTTCCTACATCTCTCCCCCTCCAAGTCCATATTGTTGGTGTTCCTATGTTTTGGCTGGTTTGGCTCTACCAAAAGATAAGACAACATCAAAACCACTTTGGGACCTCAGGATCTAGCCCTCCTGGGTCCAGAGAGGGATCTCTCTATAAAGGAAAAGGTATATGTCTTTGAAGCTTGATGTGAAGGTATTAGGCTAGTTATAAAGCACAAGGTTTGTTTTGTTTTGTTTCTTTGTTTGGTTGTTGGGAAACATGAAGGAAGGGTTCAATATAAGACAAAGGGTGAGCAAAGAGGATTTTAGGCAAAGGAGAGATACTTCAGGGAACACTCGAGACCACTGGGCAATGTAGTCATAAAAGGGTTTACTTGCTATTCAGTATCCAAGGCTTTCAATTCGGCTAGTCATCTAAAACAGAGGATCTTTAAAGATGATAGTGTGGTATGAAATGATAAGGAATGAAGGGGAATGACAAGGAAAACTCCAAGGTGAACACTTAGGAATCAAATCTAGGGATAGGGCATTCCATTAAACACCTATGATCTAACTCTTAAGGGCTAACTCTTCAGAGAACAAGAAAGACTTAAGATTTAAACTCAAAGGTGAAGCCTAAGATCAGAGAAAGGCTTTGAACTTTCAATGCTTCAACATTCAACTTAAGGGAACTTAGAAAGGTTCAATTGATTGAAAAAGACCCTAGTGAGATAGAATCAGAATTCTAAACTCCCAGTATCCCAATTCTTTCAATTAAAACCAGACAAGAATATCTAAGAACATATTCATAAATTCATACATCAGTTAGCAGTGAATAACAGCTACTACACTAGTTAAATTATCTTGAATTAGTCCTCAGATAGCACAACTAGTAGAAAAAATCAAAGATAAGAAGAGCAGGAGCATTAGGGTACCATGCAAGGGTATATCCTAAGCCAGATTTCTAATTCTTACCAGAGAAATGAAATATAATGAATTACAGAAGGAAAACAGAGATAAAGGTAGAACACATCATTGCTACATTAAATCAGGATCCAAAGAAATGTGCTTGTCATATTAAAGAGCAACATCAGTCATATAAAACATTGTCCAATAGCTTGACATTCAGTCTGAAATCATCTTCCTCAACCTATCTTACAACTTTACACACAGAACTATATCTCAAGAGAAACAACTTACAATTCACAGATATCCAATCAACAACCAACAACCTTTACAAGGTGTTTTTCTTGAGTTCTTATAGCTGAAAGAGAGGCAGAGAAGGTAGATGAAACTTTAAATGAAATATTAAAATAGATGTAGGAGGAAAGGCTTGAGGCCCATTCTATTTTAATATCCATGCATTAATCTTCAGTACTCTTTGGATGAAAGAGTAGACTTCGACAAGCTGATATTAACTTCATGGGTATGTTCTTTGATGTACTTTCGGCTATAGTACTCTGTAGTAATTTTGGTATAATAAAAGATAGATAAATAACTTTCAAGTCTGCCAAACTGCATAGCAAATGCTCTGGCAACATTAGGACTTTCTGTCAGGGTGTAGATCTTCTCCGGAGCTCAATGTAGAATAAAAAAAAATATGGGAACTTGTCCTTTCACGGGAAAGAACCTTCTGCTGATGTGAGACACTGATAAGATTTTTTTCTGTGTCTTACGCCTCATTAGGCCTTCTGTGTTAATCATAAGGTCTTCAATCTAGTACATTCACCCTTAAACATTTAATTAAGGCTTAAAATCTTCAATAATGGGCATTAAACCTCCTTAATTCTTCACTGATACTATTTGCCACTTCATTGACTGTCTCTGTCTGTGAAAATGGATTTTTTATGGTGCTGGATGGTTTTACAGAGTTAGACATTGTTCTTTAATGAAAAATTTCATTCCAACACCTCCCCAGGCGTTTTCTCTGCAATCTCAGGCTCTAAACATGGCCTTCTCTGTGCTTTGGGTCACTATAACAGTGACTGTGAGAAATGGTGGTTTCCACCACCTGTAACCCTACAAAACACACAAATATGTTAAGAAAATCCATGCGAGAGGGAGGATGGATGCAATGGAAGGCTGTGGGGATGGCAGTGCTACAAAGATGAATGCGGTGGATGCAGAGAGAAACGGCTGAGAAATGCGGTGAAATGGTGAAAATCTCATCTGATAAAGGTTTGGTGGAGGAATGCTTTTGAACCGTGCGATTAGATCTGGTGGTGGTAATGGACAGTGGTGCTTAACTAACGGAGTGATTTTAGAAGGTCAGAAAAATATATTAAACCTTAGTCTTATAACACCAAATTCTTAACATTGGGCGAAGGAAATTATTCTTAATGCAAAACATAAAGTTTTAAAACTTTGGCGAAATACAAAGGAAAGGTAGAAAAATGCAATGAAATGGGCTTTGAATGGTGGGATTGGCATGGGTGGAGGGTGATGGAACATGGACCATTAGATCTCAGGAGGAGATCAATGGTCGAGATGACCCAATAAAATTTTGTGGTAGCGTGATGGAAAAATGTGAATGGAGAATGTGATGCAGCGTAGGTCGTTGATCTGAACAGATCAACGGTCGAGATCTTTAGATGGTCTTTTGGGAGCGGAAGTAGGGAAGTGGTTTTAAGGAAGAAAAAAACTATTTTCATGTTGTTTGTGAGTGGTTTTGAAAATCTCCCAAAAAAATGCGATATGGTCCGCCGCTCGACACGTGGCGAAATAAAACCACCCATATTGCGTGAATTTAAACTGTTAAAGCCTGGACAAAGAAAAAACATGATATGGTTCTCGGCCATTGGATCTAGGACAATGAGATCTGACGGTGGGAGGAGGAGCGCGATATGAGGACGTGTGCGGTCGGTAAGGTGGGGACAAGTCAGCGGCGGTTTTAATGTGGGCTATCCGATCAGCGCGATGGATGGTCGAGATCGAAAGTGGGAAAGCAAAGACAGAGGGGCAGTTTAATGGGCAGGATTAATATGAGCCATCAGATCAAATAGGATGGATGGCTGCGATTCAATCGAAATCGGAGAAGGCAGGGGCCAAAGATCTGATGGGCTCATAAAGCGATTGCATATGGACTGTTGGATCAGTGGAAGATCAACGGTTGCGATTGGATCGGGGATGAACAATCACGGCAGAGGGGCAGAGCGAGATCAAATCCTGGCTATTGGCTCTTGTGAATTCAATAGCCAGGATCCAATCGGGATCGGCCAATTGGGGAGACAGAATGTGGGACATTTTAAAATCTCCGATTGGCGATTGGAGTGGCGCTGTGATGGTCGTCGGATTGCTTAAGGATCAACGGTGGAGATCTTCATCGGGAATTAACAAAGGGAGGAGGCGGGGCATGGTGAAACTGGCGTGGAACCATTAGATATTTTCAGATCAATGGCAGATATTGCTTCCAAGACCAATAGAACAATTCCTCCTCGCATCGGGAGATTTCACTTTAACAAAGAAATGTGCTCTCGACCAAACCTCTGATTGAGATAAGTGCTATGTGGTTTAGCGCTTGGTCTTAGCACCCTGTTTCATGGAGGGAAAGTGGTTAGGGGCTAGCCGAAAGGGGCTTAGCTTGTTATATGATAAAAGGTGGGTTTTTAGGCCTAAAAACGGTGTTTTTAAGGCTAAAAAGAGGTTCCGGTAAGGGGAAAGAGGGGTTTTAAAATCAAATGAAGGGGTTCACATGATCTTTAAAGGGTAATTTTATGGTTTAGAAGAATTAGGAAGGGGTTTGGGGGTTAAAGGGGAAAATTTGAGAAGGGGAAAAAGGGTTAAAATGGGGAAATTTGCAGGGATACAAGGGGCAAATGGAGGCTTTTTTTAGCATAATTTTTTCACAGACAATGAGGCTTTTTGGATGGAAACAGCATTAAAGATATTTTCTAAGGCAAAGGGCACACAGAGGCTTCAAGAATGACATGTTTTCAGAGGAAATTTATTTCTTGAAGGCTCAAAAAAATATTTAGCCACCTGTTTGCTTGACAAAAAATTCATAGGTGGCTAACACATCTCTCTATCGATCCCTCTCTCCTCCTCTCTCTCTCCTCCTCTCTCTCGTCCTTCCTCTCTCTCTCACTCTCTCTCCTAAATCCCTCTCTCTTCCATGATCTCTCTCTCTCTTAACTCCTTCTCTCTTCCGTGATCTCTCTCTCTCTCTCTCTTCCCTCCAATACTCTGTCTCTCTCTCTTCCCTCCAATACTCTCTCTCTCTTAACTCCTCTCTCTCATCCTTCCTTTCTCTCCCTTTCTCTCCTACCTCCCTCTCTTTTTTCCCTCGAATCCTCTCTCTTCCCCCATCTCTCACACACTCTCTCTCTCTCTAATCCTCTCTCTTCCCACATCTCCCTTTCTTTGTCTCTCTCTTTCTGCCCCTCTCTCTCTCCAACTACATTACTATATCCCTCCATCTTTCCTTCTCTCTTCTTCTCTCCCCCCTTCTTTCCATACATTTTACTTTGTCACTTTATCTCACCCCTAGACATACACACTCTCTCTCCATCTCTCCCTCATCACTTTCTCTCTTTCTCCACTTCTCTCTTTTTCTCTATTTCTTCTTAGTTATGTAAACTAATGAACATAAATATTCATAAATATAAAGCAGATTCTAGAGTAAATATGAAAAGAGATTTTAATTACTTACCATACCTCAGTTTATTTATATTTTTATTTATTTACCATACCTCTTTTATATTTATTTATTTACCATACCTCTTTATACCAATTTTATATTTATTTATTTATCGTACCTCTTTATACCTCTTTTATATTTATTTATTTACCATACTTATTTTATAAATATGGTACTTGGCCCATGGTATCAATATTAATTTCTCCCATGGTATTTGTACCATAGGCTTCATCTAAATGAAACCTCTTTTTAAGTTTTTTTTTTTTTTTAATATAAAAAAGTTCATGGAGTAAATATAAAAGAATTTTTATTTATTTACCATACATCTAGTTTATATATATTTTTATTTATTTAGGATAGCTTTGGAGTAAGTATAAAAATAGGTTTTATTTATTTACCATACCTCCTGTTTATTTATATTTATATTTATTTAAATTTTAAAATATTGCAACCTTGATGGGGAAATATTTGTGTCTTTAAATATTTTAATTTATCCATAGAATATGGGTTTTCTTTTTAAAGATTCATTTTACAAATATTTAATTAAAATAAATATTACAAGATTTTGGATTTTGATTGTTTGTGTTGAATTAACGCTTTTCCTTTGATTTAGGAAATGGTATTGACTTTAGTAAAGAGTAAAGATGTTTAAAATTTTACTTAATTTGGAAATTCAATGTGGTAAATTTTTTTGTTAAAGATAAACTTATGATCTATTCAAATTCATGTATATAATTTACTATCCATTCAAATTATATAAACTAGCAGTTGCACCTAATGTTGCAAAGGAAATGTC